>JAANYP010003583.1:0-147963 GCA_020465985.1 Centrapalus pauciflorus | reverse complement strand
TGAGGTGGTAACTACCGAAACTGGAAGTCGTTTTGAGACTTATGGTTCTAGATTGATTGTCAATCAAGGTGCTTCGAGGAGGCGAGAGTCCAGAGAATCGGAGGAGTCTGATTTCGAAGAAGACGTAGTTTCTCAACTTGTGACGAGGCAACGGGCCAAACGTCACAGGTTCATGCAAGGATCCTCGTCAGTCTCCGCAGAACAACCAGAAACTCCTCAATCTCAAAACCCTCAACCTCAAGAACAAGAACCTCAAACCAACATTCCACCACCACCATCTCACGATGATCCTTATATTCCATCACCAATCACTCCAACTCCAATTCAGTCCATCCCATCAACCTCATCCTCATACGCCGACAATCAAAGGTTTCAGCAGCTCAAAGCGCGAGTCGATTTCCAAAATATCCAAATCTTAGGCCTAACAAAGGCAGTCGGCGAGATTCAGACTCATAATGCCGATCTAAAGAAGATAGTGGACACAGTTCAGGAAGAGAACTTAGAGCTGAAGGCCTTTGTTTGCGATCAGTCAGCCGAGATAAGGTCGATGCGCTCCCTTATTGAGCAGTTAATGAAGAATCTACAGGCTCAGGGGGAGACATCGTGCCGTGATCAGGAAGCACAGAGACCGAGAGATGAAGATGATGAAGACAACCAAGGCAATGATCCCAGCCTACAAAGACAGAATGAGCCAGTAGATTTTTCTGCTGCTCAGACTGCTCAATCTGAGGGGGAGCCTAGTACAAGGGGAGAAGTAGGAGGAGCGGGAGGAGAAGCTGGTTCTTCAAGGACTTTAGATAGCGACATGATCGATGCGCTAAAAGATATTGAAGAAGAGCTGATGGAGTTTGATTTTGAAGATGAAATGGAAGAATTGGAGGAAGGGGAATTTATTCCAGACGATGTTGTTGACTGGAAATCTGACGACGAAGTAATAGAGGACGAGGACGATCAAGTCAATGAAGTTATTGTCAATTCACAACCAGTAACGGAGCTATATGAAGGACAAAATCATAATGTGATTGACATTGACTATATCAAAGTAGCCTCAGTCGAGGATAATGAACTTGAAGAGGCCGAGATGGAGCCATCTAGGACTGACTTGATCAATCTTTTGTTCAAGAAAGAGGAAAAGAAAGAGAGTTTGAAGATGAAGAAGAAGATGAGAGTTCCAGGTGCTGGGAACTTCTCAGGAGGCATTATTAGCTGGTTCTTTGACAGAGAACTGCAGCTGTTCATTTTGAAAAGAAGAGATGGACTTCAATACTTGAGGCGGACACTGAAAGCTTTTAATTCTTTGCCCAAGATTGAAGTCAAAGAGTTAGCTTGGAAAGAACTGATCAACATTGGAAATGATCCCTACGCGAGCGTTATTGAAAGAATTATCAGGAAAGAAGGGCGATCAGGCAGATTTGAGAGGCTTAAGCCGAGATCAGGCAAGAGGGTCGAGGATGGATCAAGAATAGATCCTCATACTGGAAGACCGTGGGCTAGAATGATCTACAAGCCGGTGAAATGCTTGAAAAGAGTGCCAATAAAGCCAATGCCACAAAATGTTTTGAGCAACATGAAGTGGTGGTACCTGGAAATTGATACTGCTGAAGCTATAATGGAGGATCAAGACGAGCAGGTAATTTTGAAAGTATACGACCCACTGCATTTGATAAATCTATCTAAGGACGACCTGAAGAAGCTTCACGATCAGCCTATATTCTTCACTGAACCATGGAGATCTGAAGCCAGGAAGTTCCAAAAGGTAGTTAAAGTTTGTATAGATGCAGGGTTATATGCAGGTAGTAATATCTATAGCTCTAGTACTTAAATTTGATGTCATGTAAATAATTAGAAGCTATCGTCAAGGGGGAGTCTGTTGGTACACCCTGTGTGACGATAGCAGTATAATCGATCTACGTTATGATTTAAGTAATATTCTGAGTTATCCAGTAATTTGATATATATGTTTAAAATGTGTTTGTCTGTTATTGATTGTGTGTTTGAACTTGATGTAACATATTACAAGAAGTTAAAACATAAAAGTCAAAGAGTATGTCAAACATAAGTTAAAACATAAGTTTCATCACGTAAGTGTTTAAATGTATTGGATAGATTCGAATAGGTTAAGGAAGACATTCGAATCTGTGATAGATTCGAATGTATCCTTAGATTCGAATAGGTTAGATTCGAATCTGTCAGATGGACAGATTCGAATGAGGCCTTAGGCCAGATTCGAGGTTGGCCCACAACAGACTCGAATCAGGGCCTATAATTAGGGATAGACTCGAATCATTAGTAGACCTTTGGCAGAATTCGTGAGGAATTAAGCGATAGGCGATCTCGAGTTTATCAGCTAGGTGAGTCCCGTTTCGGAGAGAATTAGTACGTAGGATCGTTCGTGTGTCGTTCGTTCAGCGTCTAATAGTCTCCGTGTTTCCGTTGGTTGAGAGTTGTCCGTCTGACCGTCAACGAGGATTCCGCACTCGTTAACGGGTCCGCGTCTAGATAGATCTGTCAGTGGTAGACCTTACATCATAATTATAGAATATCCTGTCAACACTAGCCACTTCCCATGTGCATATATTTTCTATTATCATCATTTTTCACGACCTGATCGGCAAAAAAGACTTAAATGGGGGAAATTCAAAAGACTATATAATCATTTAAATCTAGAAAAGGACTCAGCTAAATAAAAATAAAAACTACAATAAAGAAATAAAAATGCAAACTACATAACCAAAAATGAAAGAAAGTACAGAAAATAAAGAACAAAAAACAAGGAAACATAGTACCCGATCATTGGTACCGAGGCGGCGGGCCGAAGATGTTGCTATAGAAATCTTCGTACGAGCCCTGATCAGCGGGGTTTGGTGGTGGTGGTGGATATGGGTGAGCGGGGATTTGGTCTGGCAAATCCTGCCTGCCATGCGTCTGATAGAGCTGATATGTATCCACGACAGGGTCGTTGGTCTGATACTGAGGCATAGTGTAATCAGCATAAGACTGGTACGACATACCGACTTGGAAATCCTCTTCATGTCGGACTCCCCCCCAAATACGCCCAGTTATGCTGCAGGTAATAGGCATTTTGATATCCCATGGCTCTCTGCCAATCATAAATCCGATCTACCTGATCCTGAATGTAGTCAACCCTATCATAAACATGGGTCAATCTACCGCTCATGTCATATAACCTCTAAGTCACGTCCTCGCGGAAATCCCCGTGACTCACCCCAAGTTCGTCTAATCGCCACATAATGCGGTTGACGTCAATATTGTGATTACCTCGACTTTACGAGGTAGACGCTCCTCTGTTCGGCTCTTCCTGTCGAGCACTTGCTTTGTTCGCAGACTTTTCATCTCTCTCTCTCTCTCCTCTCCTCCCCAATGTAGTCCTCAAAATATGGCTGATTAGTTTCCTTGTCGTATAACTCGAACCCCTCATTAACCTCTCTAAAAATTAGAGTGGGGAACATGGTGGCCGTAATTTACGTCACCGAGACTGGAGAAGAAAGGGACTCGGGTGAAAGTGCACCCATCCTCTCAAGGAAAGTAGAAATTAGCCATCCGTGGGGGATGATCGTTCTCTCTCTAGTGTCGTACATAGCCCATATGTCATTAATGACTGTCCATGCAAAGTACAGTCTGGGCTTTCCCTTGAGAAGGGCATAAAGAACAGTAATGTCCTTGTGTTTAATGTCACATCCTTGCTTTAAACATGCTTGCATAATCCCATGAATAAATAACAATTGCCAGAATAATCATATTAAGTCTAAAGCTTGCATAAATCTAAATAAAATATTACAACAAGTCATGCACTACACGTGCTACAAGGTTACAGTACTAAGTGCTATTACATCATAATAATAATAAAAGCAACTACCCAGATCACAAAGTAGCACAAAGCTATACCACAACCTGAATAGTGAGTTAAAGTCCTCTAGCATTTACCTTTTACTCATAACCGAATTTATACGCTTTAATCTAAAATCTGACGTGCACGGAGTGTCTGTAATTTACATTACAGAGTATATAGTAAATCAATAAAACTTGCTTATAATTTTAAAGGGCTTTAAACAAAAATTATTGCTAAGTGTTTTGTAGTTTTTAACGACAATTAAGTTTGGCCTACGGCCACTTAATTGTGGTCCATCATACTTATATATATATATATATATATATATATATATATATATATATATATATATATATATATATATATATATAAAATATGTTGTGTGTCCACAATAACACATAAACTAAGTTAAGTATAAAGTAATGTGTTATTGTGGACACACAACATATTATATATATATATATATATATACACACACACGTAATCATATTACTGCTTTTGTTTTAAATTCACAGTAGCACCCACACATACCTAACTTATGAAAGAAAGAAAAGAAATGGATTATGGACACTTTTGCTGTACACACACTGCACACACATCTCTCATTTGCATATTAAGGAAGGTTGACTAATGCTTTATTTTTTTTGTACCCACATCACACGCATGCTTGCATACATCTCAGATTATACATACACACACACACACACACACACACACACACACACATATATATATATATATATATATATATATATATGTATGTATGTATACAAACTAGTTGTGTACCCACGCAAAGCAGCGACGACGAGAAATAGTAACCATCTGGCAGCATGTTCGTTCATGAGTATATCATTCTTTGCATACATGTCATTCATAAAATTCAAGCTAATTAAGATTCTCGCTACTAAAGAATTTTCTACCGTTGAAGTAGATCTCTTTCTTGAAATGTCTAAATGTAACATAAAATATAAATTCTAATAATACATGTATGATGAAATATTTTAGGTCGAAAAAGAATCATAAAATTTGATTGTGTAAAGAAAGGTAAGGAAATTAATTTTTAGATCTTCAAACGATCATGAAATAGTATTTTTTTGTAAAGAAAGGATTGTGAATTCAAAATTTTACCTTTATAATTAGTCATCTATATATTTTTTTATTGAAAGTGAATTTTATAATCTTTTCTCGGTTTAAAAAGTTTGTTGTTGCTTTTGTTTTCAAAATTTACATTATGTTACTTTTTTAGTGATTTGCACTATAGATATTTTATAAAATTGAACTTGCTTATAATAAAAAAGAAATTATAAAATAATTGTTTACATTTAAGGTGCGTTTGGTTGGTATAAAGAATTCAACAGAGAAATGTAATAAATAATCAATTCTTCTGTTTGGTAGAATAGAGAAATTAGTAGAGATATTTACCAACTCTGTCAATATTTTCACAATAATCCATTCTTCAGACTTAAAAAAAAAACATAAAAAGATACAAAAATCAAAAATTTCCGCAATATTAATAAACTAAATTAATAAGGACAATACATTTATCAATATTAAAAAAACATACTTAAACAAAAATACTACAAGATACATACATGGGGTTTCTTAGTTGTAGCTTAAACAAATTACATCAAAAAAAATTCCATAATGACTTCCCAATGTATCTATCAACTCTCTTGATCCTCCATGCTATATGTAAACATGCATACATGAAGGGGCTGTTCTGCTATTGCGACAGAGTTGTTGGTAGGGAAAGGTACTGGAAACTGTTGTGGTCTTTGTAAGCCCAACACTTTTTGCTTCTTTGGCTGCAACTGTAGAGAGTACAGAAAACATATTTGGTCCAAGACGATCAACAATTTAGATTGCATTTTATTTTTCTTTTGCGACTGAGGAGGTACGTGGTGCAAGCTTGTCAACAATTTGGATTACATTATATTGATTGTGAGCCTAACAAAACCATGCCAGATCCAAATAATAAACAATGCCAATTGTAACACACTCCAAAACACATAAATTATACTAATTGTGATCCTTCCAAGTAATAAAGTTTCGGTTGTAATGAGAATACAAACCTGCATTCTGGGTGCGGATATTCTCTAACTCAAAATCCTGAAAATATAATAAAAAAGATAATTTAGATACACAAGTTTATAACCAATTTATAAATACTTATAACAATGATAAGATAATTTAGATATTATTTTGACAACCAATTTGTTTCTGCATAGCAAAAGTAAGTTGAAACACATAACAAAACAATATTCAAAAATCCTAAAGATAAAAAAGAATGCACCAGTTATATGATGAAAGTATACAAGTATGCAAGTAGCATAAATCTTATATTATCTTTATTTGTCGAAATACAAAATGAACCAAAAGGAATGTATTGTTACAACAAGTAATGGAATAAAATTTTCAACCTAAGATAAATGAAGCAAATTGACAGATGATACATAAGTCACAAGAAGAATAAAACTACACACAATAAATTGGACTTAAGATGTTAAGCCACACTCATTTTTTGCAGCGGCAGAAGGGGAAAAAGGGTGGGCAGAACAAATGGTGTACACAACATGATCTATTGTTCCTTGATAAACTAATTCAATCATTTAACAAGCTCATATACATCATTTTATAGATAAAAAAGATTGATAAAAAAATACCTCTTATTAAGATATTGAAGCAATTTGCCGAAATGAAAGAAAAATTAGTATTGAACGAAAAACAAGAGAAAGATAGAAAGAGAGAGATATCTTTCTATAAATAAATAACCCAAACGATAATCAACATTTTATCAAACTGAAAGCAGAATCATTTTATCAATATCAGTTGCATTCAAAATCAGCATTTTATGGAAAAATCAGCAGGATCATTTTTCCATTTTATCAAACTATAAAATTCAACATTCGAAATAAGCATTTTATGGAAAAATAGAAGCATTAAAAACCAGTTTCTGAAAGTATTGAACGCGTTGAACAGAAAACGAAATTAGTTGTTGAATGTCTCTAAATCGGTTGCTTAAAGCATTCAAAATCAGTTACTTACAGCATTCAAATTCAGCAGCTGAAAGTATTGAACGAAAAAACAAGAGAAAGAGAGATACCTTTCTTCTTCTGCCATTCAAGAAATCGAGAGCCTCATATATGGCAGTTAATTAAGCTCAACATTTAGTTAAAACATGCCAAAATTCACATCAGGGTACTAAAATTAGGATAAAGTATAAGAGAGTTAATAGACATACTGCAAACACACAAATATTATGCAAGAATTCCCAAGGGTTTTTGGAGCAAAAACTGTTTCCAGTCGCTGCACCCTTTGAGCAGAGTTTTTCTGCAATGACCAATCAAGAAACAGGACCCACGATCAGTCAAATGGTGTTTAAAACCCGAACAATCAATAAAATCCACAAAGCAAACCAATTGAGAACCAGAGGACACCAAAGCTACTTGTAAGGGTCTAGGTTTGAGTAGTAAAAATCATCATGGTGTGTGCTTGTGACTATAAAGTAGAAAGAAATATCACAGCAGCACTCTCACTGTTTCAAGCTATAATAAACTAAATAGTAGGTGGTATTTGTTGCTAGAATACAGAAAGAAGAACAGCAGCAACATCCAGACAGCAACAGCAGCCCTTCAACATCCTTTAATGCAAAAATAAACTAAGTGTTGTGTGTGCATGTGGGACTCTGAGACTCGCAAGTCTTGGAGTAATGTGTGTGTGGCATCATAGATCAACAACTTATATATATATATATATATATATATTTGTGTGTGTATGCATAAATAGTAAGTGTGTGTGCAGAAGTATTAGGCCCATAGTTATATATGTACTGTAGGATCTCTAGAAGAGAAAGGATTGTACAGAATTGCAAAACAATAAAGTTGTACAGAAAGACTTTCTGCTCATAGGAACGTTTTCAATAAGATCTAGAATGTCCTTGTGTAGCTCCAGTCAATTTCCTCTTTCGTGTATATTTCTTGCTACATCTTGAACACATGTTGTATGAAAATGACAAATAACTAAAAAATCAATTATATGTTCGCAAAACTGTAGCTTCTCATTGGTGAAATTAATACAAAACTGCTCAAAACTGTACATTTAAATAAAATGATGATCATATCCATCAAGTAGATGAACAACCAGTTGTATCAATAATACCTATTGGTTTTAAAGCTTCCAAAACCATATTTGTCAAAGACGTCAATCAGAGAATTCAACTTTGGATCATGCCCAATCGACACATTTATTTTATCCTCCAACCTGTAAAGATGAATAAATCACAGCTAAAGTTATCAATCAAGCCGTTTGAACGCAACGAAAAGCCAAGACCAAACCTTTTTGATGCATACATGAATATGGATGAAACCTGACAAAGAAACATGTAAGGTCACCACGTCTACGGATCTGATCTTGACGCGACGCCGTCCAACGAGTGTGGAATCCACGTTAGACGCTTAACGGATCGATCATGCATGGAAACCGGAGCCGAACACAATGTTAGCCACTGTAACAAACGACCCCACACGGTGTATTGCTCCAAGAACAATCTCTGAATACTTTCTAGCTCGCACGTGAACTTGCAAAGCTCTGAAACTTGTAAAATCAAAGATTAACAAATAAACCGGATTAAGTTCTAATTATATTAGATAAGTTCGAACTGAACCAATTAAGTTCGTTTAGGCCCAAGCCCACGAACATGCCCAATACCATACGAACTTAGCTTCACTAAGATCGTCTGGGTTGGGTTAAGTTTGAGGCTTATCCATTGAACTTATCTTCATACTCTAGAACTTATCTGCACCTTCTAGAACTTAACATCACATTCTAGAACTTAACTTGATAGTCTATAACTTAAGATGCAAATGTAGACATCATACACAATTATGAATTAACACACATAGCTGGTATTAATAAATCCTCATCTATTACATATCTAGACTGCTATCGTCACATTGGTTGTACCAACAGACTCCCCCTTGACGATAGCTTCTAGTAAGATATTCATTAGTCTACAGAACTAGGCTTATTCAACATACTACCTACATGAAGTCGCTGCTCAACACAAACCTTTACAACTTTTTGATACATCCTGGCTTCGGATCTCAAGTGCTCATCTAAAGAGATTTCCTGACCATGAAGCTTAAGCAGATCATCCTTAGACCAGTTGACTAGGTGCAAGGGATCATACACTCTCAAAATTACCTTGTCCTCTTGATCTTCCATCACAGCCTCACCAGTCTCACTATCAACGTACCACAACATCAAATTATTCAAAACGTCTTGTGGCATGCTCTTTAGTGGGATTTTTTAGGCATTTAACTGGCTTGTAATACATTTTCATCCAAGGCCTGCCGGTTAGAGGATCTATCCTTGTGTGGTCCATTACTCTATTGCCTGTTCTTGGATTAAGCCTTTCAAATTTTTTAGATTGACCCTCCCTTCCGATGATCTTAGCAATGACTTTAGCATAGGGATCGTCTCCAATATTGATCAGCTCTTTCCAGGCTAAGGCCTTTATCTCACACTTGGGCAAATAATTGAAGTCCTTCAGCCTTCTTCGAAGATACTGAAGCCCATCTTTCCTCTTCAGAATAAATAGCTGCAGATCTTTGTCGAAGAACCAGCTGAGAATGCTTCTAGACAATTTCCCAGGACTTGGCAATGTCATTTTTTCTTTCAAAGCCACGTCCTTCTTCTTTTCTTTCGTTCTGAACCACAGTTTTCTCTTTTCTTCATTTGTGAGCTCCCCATCTGGCTTTTGAGATACATCATCATCCGATTCATCATTAAGTGTAGACTTCAGCACGTCTAGATCTATCGGATTCTAGTCTATATTTACATATTTCTCAGTAACCGGTTGCTTCTGTATAACAATATCATCTGCTTCGTCTTCTTCATCCATTAATATTTCATCATCTGACTTCCAATCAAGAACTTCTTCTGCAATAAATTCACCTTCCTCAAGGTCTTCCTGATCTAAATAGTCTTCAAAATCAATGATCACTTCCTCATCATCCAATTCGGGCAAGGCTCCTATCATTTCTTGTTTAATAAACTCTGATGCTTCGGGAGCCTTGCCTTTTCCCTGACTGTCTCTTGATCCTGATGATCCAAGTTCCCCCTGAACCTCAGCTTGCTAAGCAGTCTCATGTGAAAGCTCTGCTAGCTTACTGTCTTTCTATTGAGCATCGGGGTCACTCTTTCATTGTCTCTACGTCTCCCCCTTAACTCATCACCTTACAACTACTCTCCCCCTGAGCTGCAAGATCTTTCAATATTTGCTCCACTAGGGTCTCAAGAGTTATAATCTGAGATTACTGGGCAGTCACAGTTTCTTGCTGGGCAGTCACTGTTTGTTATAGATAGGCAATCTGCTGCTCTAACCGTGAGTTGTGCTGTTGAAGTTCTAAGACTGCCGTGGAGAGTTGTAGAATTTGGACTGTCAGGAAGTCGACCTTAGCTTTCAATTGCGAGAAGCTTTGGTCGTCAGATGGAGTGGATGTTCATGTAGATGGAGCGGTGGTCGTGGCGGATGGAGCGGCGGTTGAGGTGGAAGGAGCTTCTCGAGCGAGATGTTGGCGCTTGGCTCTTTGTTGCCTAGTAACCAATTCCTCTTCTTCCAAAACAAAATCTTCATCGTCTTCTTGTTCATCTCGAAGACTATGAATAGGACGGGTCATTTTCTATCCGTGCACAACTAGCCGAGTGCCATGAGTTGCAAAAGATGTTGATGGATCGGCTGCTTCCCTAAGGACTTCTTCAGAGTCTGAATCCGAGTCTGATTCGGATGCAGACTCTACATGACCTTCTGTTCCTTCAGGCGCTGTTGTTGGAGGCTGATAGTCATCAATATCTCTGAAAATATCATCCATCTCCAAAGGCGGTTCCATGAGATCGTTAATCAGCTCTGCAGAGATGTTTTCTTAAGCTGCTACGCACTGCGCAAAAATTTCTTTTAATGTCTGTAGTCTGGGGGCAACCTGGGGTCCCAATGTAGAAGCCCCAGCTTCCACTGCTATTGTTTGAGTAGGAGGGATTCCCTAAGCAACCGGAGCTTGCTGAGCCGGTGCTTGAACTTGTGGTTGATCATCAACCTCCCAGTCATCAGCATCTTGGGCCTTAAAGTTTGGATCAATGACCGCTCCGAATAAAGGAGCCACTTGGGGCCTCACTTGCTCTGGCCTCCTTGCATTATATGATTGGCAGTCTGCAAAAATTCATTTATCAATAGCTGCTACTGCAACTTGTTCTGGAAGCGTTGGTAGATCTGCCAAAAAGTGCCTTATGATCATCATTATGAATCGTGGGTACATCAAAAATCATTTGCCTGCTGGAGCAGTGATTTGATGATCAAATTCCCCAAAGAAAAACCCTGAAAAGCTAAAGGGCTTGTTGTAGAACAACGATATCATCTCGGACTGAAGTTTGGAGACCATCGAGTCGAATCCGGCCTTCTTTGGTGCAAAACATGCGATCATAACATTCATTAGGTATGTCCAATGGCCTATAACTCCACTGTTTACATAGGACGCTTTTGTGATATCATAAGGATATATTAGAAAGGCCGCTTGCCTGATGGGTGTCGGAAAATCAATCGGGCCATCTTCTTGATCAACAGTGCCCAATTGCAGTATTGTCCTCAGATATCAGCAGTAAACGAGATCGGTTGGCCACCAACTCTAGCCCTAAGGAGCGGAGGCACTACTTAGTTGTCAACATTAAATGATTTCTAGAACTAACGGACATATGGTAGAATGATCATCGGATTGTGAGTCAATGCGTATGCAACTGTAGACTGAGCTAGAAACTCCAGCATTTGACGATAAGGTTGCGCCTCAGCTACTTGAAGATTTACTGTCATAATCATATTATGCTTATTGAAAAACGCACGATCAGCCATTTCTGCAAACAGACAAACATTTAAAATGCTAAAAATCAAGTTTGGAAAAATTTTAAGTTATTCGAACTTGATTAAGTTCGAACGAACTTAATCACCTTCGAATTTACTTAAATTCGAGAAAACAATTCATTCGAACTTATTTAAGTTCAAACAATCTATTGACCTTTGAACTTACTTAAGTTCGAGAAACCTTTTCGAACATGTCTGTCTTCGAACTTATAGATATCTTGAACAACTTCGCAGACCTGACAAGTTCGAGACAAAGTAAACGATCCAGCTCTGTGGGAAGAGGACTACGATAAGGTAGATTCGGACGACTTGGAGCAGATGGACCTACAATGGCAACTGGCAATGGTTAGGCAAAGGGTCAAGAGGTTTATGAAGAGAACGGGTAGAAACCTGAGTGTGAGTAACAACGTTGGTTTTGACAAGTCAAAGGTCAAATGCTTCAATTATCAAGGATTGGGACATTTTGCCAGAGAGTGTCAATGGCCAAAGGTTGAAAATTATCAGAATCAGAATCAAGGAAGACAACATTCTAGTGGTTCAGGGAATCAAGCTACGATTGTTGGTCTGTTATCAAAGGTATCATCAAACAGACAGCTAGAGGGTACATACGATTGGAGTATGCATCCGGAGTCAAATGCCAGAGCTTTTATGGCTGAGGTAACTGAGACCGATGATAGAGCTGAAGCAGAAAAGAAGGACACCCAGCAGTCCGACTCAATTCCTTTATTAGTGGAAAAGTCTGAGGAGCAAACCACTCTAGAGTTTGCAGCTCAAATGGCTAACGTGGAATCAGATCGCAAAAAGGTAACTCTTAACTTTTCTATGTTTCATGAGTTATGCATTTTATGTGCAACATTAAATGATAAATTGAATCTAGTGCTAGAAACACATACCACCATGACAGTACAAATCCAATCTTAAAAATCTGATAATGCTAGTCTTCTAGATATTAAGGAAGATTTAAGGGCTAAGATGAAAGCTGATGCTTAGGATGTGATAGTTCTAAAAGATAAGTTGAGTGAATAATGTGTCATGTTAGAACTAATGTATGAGCAAAAGAATCATTGACCAAAGAAATCACCCTTAAGGATGTAGAACTAGCAGAAGCTAGAGTTAAGGTTGCAGAGGCCAATAGAAAACTTGAAATGTTTAGGAACTCATCCTTAAATTTAGGCAAAATCTTAGATGCTTATAGACAGTCTAAGAAACCAGTGGGCCTAGGTTATCAGGAAAGTCCTCCACCGTTCAACAACAACTATGTGCGTCAACCTCAGGATAAGACCACAGAAATGATTGAATCAGAGGTAGCAACTATAACTGAAACTGAGAAGGTAACAACAACTAAGGTGTCTACCACAACCCTTAAGATTAAGAAAGTTAGTTTGTGAAGTCTACTAGTGCACTAAACTAGAAGAAGCAAAAATTGTAACTGATAAACTACAGGAGGTTGTAAACACTGTAGTTGAACCAAAAGATCATGACACTAGTGAGACACCTAAGTCAAAGGGTACATATAAAAAAGCCAATTGATCAAATGTCTTGCTTCAGATGTCATGAGAAAGGTCACGTTGCGTCTAGTTGTCCCTATAAGAAAGTAGAGACTACACCGACAGTAGGGGAACCAGACCAACCAGCCTCAAAGTCAGTACCTGGTAGTACCAGTTCAAGTAGTTCCCAACACACTGAGAAGAACTTGAATGCAACACCACGTGTAGGTACTAAACAAATATCGGTGTCGGTCAGACAGAATGAAGTGATTAGGACTAATTCACCAAATAGAGTCCCTAGTCAATCTAGGTCAGGACCACAACCAGTCAATAGGAGTACTACACCTAAGAGGAGTTACACTCCAGTAAGGTCACATACCCCCAACAGACAGCAGACACCAGGAAGAGCCCAGGGATATAACAATGAAATGCACTATAATAGAAATTATTCTAGGGCTCAACCGCAAATTACAGCCCAAAGGCCTATAGTGAATATTAATCACTCAGCACCACAACAGGTTCTTAATCAAAAACCCAAGTCACCTGAAAGGAGAGATGGGTATTTGAAAGAGTTCAAGTATGTGGATGAGAATGGTATTACCAAGTCAGTCATGGCTTGGGTTCCCCGTGATAACTAACTTGTTTTCTTTCATGTGCAGGAGTTAACTACAGGTCTTAACAACAAATGGTTCGTCGACAGTGGTTGCTCTCGTAAGATGACTGGGGAAAGAAGTCTACTGATGGACTTCAAGGGTGGGAACAAGGGATTTGTGTCATTTTCTGGAAACAAGAGTAGTCACTAATGGGACGATCACTCTTGATCAAGTTTACCATGTTGATAAACTTGATCACAATCTCATTAGTGTCTCTCAGATCTGTGATAAGAAGTATTCCGTTATATTTACTAAAAAAGAAGCGTTAGTGTTGAAGCTGAGATTCAAGATACCTTTATGATGAGAGCCTTAAGGGTGAATGATCTGTACATGATGGACATGAGTGTAGCAGATGCATCGATGGGAACTATCTGTCTATTATCAAAGGCTTCAGAATCCGAATCTCTACTATGGCACAGACGAATGGCACACTTGCATTTAAGAAAGATGAAATTCATCACAAAAAATGGCCTTGTGCAAGGTGTTCCACTGAAGAGCTTTCAATTTGAAGACAAGTGTCTACCGTGAAAGAAAGGAAAACAACATAAAAAGTCACACAAGTCAAAAACTCAAAACTCAATCGCTTCCACATTTGATTTGCTGCATATGGATCTCTTTGGTCCAATCAACAAAAGGAGTAGAGGTGGTAGTTGGTTCTGTTTGGTTATTACTGATGATTACTCACGTTTCTCTTGGGTTTTCTTTTTAGGTACAAGGGACGAAATAGCAGGCACGCGGATTGGGTTCTTAGACCAAGTTGAGAACTTATACGGGACAAGGGTAAAATGTATTAGGAGTGATAACGGAATAGAGTTTAAAAAGGTTTTAATTGGTGTATATTGCCTAACTAAAGGCATAATGCATCAATTTAGTGCACCTTATGAGCCACGACAAAATGGGGTGGCAAAACGAAAGAACAGGACTTTGATTGAGGCAGCACAGACCATGCTCTCGGATTCAAAGCTTCCTACCATGTTTTGAGGGGAGGCAGTGAATACCGCTTGTCATGTCATAAACAGGGTCCTTACTGTCGAATCACTGAACAAAACCTGTTATGAAGTTCTGAATAAAAGACCACCGAATTTAATTGGCTTAGAACCGTTTGGGGTGCCGTGTACTTTATTGAAAACAAAACATCAACCTAAGTTTGGTGAAAAGGCTGACGAAGGATACTTTCTAAGTTATGTTCCTAATTCACCAAACAAGAGAGTTTTTAACAGAACAAATGGTACGGTTGAAATTGTGTTTAACATTGATGTTACAAGTTATTCACATGAACCCCAAAATGGTCGAGAATGGTTATTTGATTATGACTCTGTGTTTGAATCATTTAACATACCGTTTGGTGGAAATGCAGGATCTGTAGAAAACGACTTCTCATCTCTGAATCTCAACGACGAGGGTAGAGGTTTTCCAAAATCCAGCATTCCATCAACATCTAAGACTACAACGACAGAAGATGGGTCTTCAACAAATAATGAACTTGAGTTACCTACGGATGAGAATCAGACAAGTAATTCTACCTCCGAAGATAGTGATCACGAGGATGAAGTTGTATAATCTGAAGTCAAACCCCCAGTAGGTGAAATAGGATCAAATTTAGGAGATAATCTTGAAGTTGATGAAATTGAGACATCGAGAATAAATAAGGATCATCCAATTCAGGACATCATAGGGAATCCACATGCCGGTATGAGAATTAGGAGTAGTGTGAAAATTAACACAGTGCTGTTATCGATGATTAATGACTCCGAGGCGTTTCATACGTGTTTATACTCGTGTTTCATTTCACAAGTAGACTCAAAGAATGTGCAAATGGCTCTGATAGAAAATTCTTGGGTTGAAGCTATGCAAGAGGAACTTTCACAATTCATAAAGCTTGAAGTGTGGGAGTTAGTGTCGTTGCCTCGAGGAGAAGTTGCTACAGGGACCAAATGGGTCTTTAAGTGCAAACGAGATGATCGGGGCATAGTTACTCGTAATAAGGCAAGACTCGTGGTCAAAGGGTTCAACCAGGAAGAAGGGATAGACTATAACGAAGTGTTTGCACTAGTGGCGAGGCTTGAGGTGATTCGATTGTTTCAGGCATTCGTGTCTTTTAAAGGGTTTAAGGTATACCAACTCGACGTCAAGAGTGCCTTCTTGTACGGCAAGGTGAGGGAGTTGGTGTATGTCGAGCAACCGCCAGGGTTTACAGATCCTAAGTATCCTGACAGAGTATATCAACTTGATAAGGCTTTGTATGGATTGCATCAGGCACCTAGGGCTTGGTATGAGACACTGTCTACTCACTTCTTAGACAATGGGTTTGAGAGAGGGAGAATTGATAGTACACTTCATTAAAAGAAAAGGTGGAGACTTTATACTGGTACAAGTGTACGTGGACGACATCATCTTCGGGTCGTCTAATGAACAAATGTGCAAGGATTTTGAGAAGGTCATGAAGTCTAAGTTTGAGATGAGTGTGATGGCAGAGCTAAACTTTTTTCTCAGTTTAGAAGTTGAACAACGAATGGAGGGAATGTTTATTCATCAGACGAAGTATGTCTATGACATTTTAGAACGCTTCGGGATGGAAGGAACAAAGCTTACGATGCAATTCAGTACTTCGATACAAGTCAATCACAATCTCGGACCAGGTACAGATAGTGATACTGATGTGGATCCGACTTTATATCTGGCCATGATTGGGTCACTTATGTTTTCAACTGCTTCTAGACCTGATATAATGTTTGTTGTTTGTATTTGTACCAGGTTTCAAGCTAATCCAAAGGAGATGCATATGAAAGATGTGAAGCGCATTGTGAGAAACCTGAAGTCGAAACCGAAGCTGGGACTTTGGTATCATGCTGATGGAGATCTGGAATTGGAGGCTTACACGGATTCAGACTATTGAGGGTGTAGCTTGAACAGAAAGTCAACGACTGGAGGTTGTCAGTTCCTTCGAGGGATACTAGTATCCTTTCAATGCAAGAAACAAACTTTGGTAGTCGTATCAACGTGCGAGGCCGAGTATGTAGCTGCGGGTAGTTACTGTTCATAGGTTCTGTGGATTCAACAACAATTGAGGGATTACAGTTTGACTTATACTCATACTCCCATTAGGATAGACAATCATTCAACAATTGCCATAACTAATAATCCAGTTAAACACAGTAAGACTAAGCACATAGACATAAGGCATCATTTTATTCGTGACTGTGCTGAGAAAAACTTGATTACACTATTAAAAGTTCCAACGGAAGACAACAATGCAGATCTTTTCACAAAATCATTTGATAGATCATGCTTTGAATTGTAAATGGCATGCGTAATCCGGAGTAACCAGACCTTGGTAGATTTTTCTTTCTTTTAAATTTTTCTTTAATCTGTAGTTTATCTTATTAGTTGCTTTACTTAAAAGTGAAAAACAAAAGAAAAAAGAGTTTATAACATAAAAATTTCAAAAAAGGAGAATATTGAGAAATGAGAGAAGTCCTAGAGTCTTAGGTTCAAAGTGACCAGATTTGGCACAGTCTAACAAACTCTAAGTGTTAAACTTTCACACGTAATACACTTAAACTATGAGTGATATACATGTTCTTGTCTGATATGTTGGTAGGCATAATACATGAAGAATTTCCGTAAAGCTAATAAAATAATCAAGAAAATGTCATATGTGTAACGAACTTAGATGTATGACCAAAAGGTCTTAATTTCTATGTTAGAGACATACAGACAATGACTATGAATAAAGTATGCAAATTTATCTGGGTGATGTATAGCTTCATCAAATACATCTAAAACAAAGAAAGAAAAAGTTTTGTAAAGAAAAGGAAGTCAAAGCAAGTCACTTTGTTGTACGTGAGTACAGACCTGTCACCACTGTTTTGGCTTAAACTAGCAAGAAAAGTCGCTTTGTTGTACGTGAGTACAGACCTGTCACCGCTATCTTGCTAACATGAGAATAACTCTAAGACAAACTAAGACACTTTGTTGTATGTAAATACAGACCTGTGTTGGACGTTTGCCTTTTGAAGAATAATTTGCATATACCAAAAAAGTCATAGTCATTGTGTGTCTGCCTTGATCATAGAAGTATGTCTAAGTATGGGACACGTAAGGTAGTTTCTTGATAAATAAAAAGGCCAAAGGAAATTCCTAAGTGTTGAATGTTTAAATGTAAAAACATACCGACAATCGACTTGGAATGTATGTCACGACAAACAAGCAAAGGAATAAAAAATTCCTAAGTGTGAAAGTGCAATACTGAAAGTGCGTTTGACACCGCTATATGATTGAACCTTCTTTGACTCTCTCGCAAAAATATTCAGTTAGTGTGTTTTTTTATTTTTATTTTTAATTTAATTTAATTTTATGTTATGTTATTTTAATTTTAGTTAACTTTATCTTAGTTTAGATTAGTTTATTTCTAAATTAATTGGAACGAGGTAAAAGTTACTAGGATGCATTTTTAGTTGGAGAAACAAAGTTGCATGATAATATGTTGCTTAGTGAGAATGTCTCGCAAAGTTGAAAAAGTTCCGCCAAATGAAAAGGTTGAAAAAATTGGATTTTGTTGAAAAATTTTCAAAATTTTCAATTAAGTTCGAACTAGGATTAAGTTCGATGTCTCAATCGAACTTAGTTACGTTCGAACTTAGTTAAAATAAGTTCGAGACACAGTGTGAGTATAAATACGACAACAGTGTTCATTTAATGCACCTACACTCGAATTTATTCCTCACGAAAATATATTGGCGGTCTCGAACTTAACTTCGAACTTGTCGCTACTTCGATTTTGTGAACCATTCCTCTAATCTTTCCACAGTACCTCGAACATACGCCAACACTTAGTTGTTTTTCATCAACAATCAACTAAGTATATGGATTTTAGGACTTTTAGTGGTTAAAATCGAAAAATTTGAGTTTAAAATAACTAAAGACTAAGTGGTATAAATCACAAAGTTTTAGGTTTTGAATCTTAAAATTAATCCTCAAAAAAGTTGATTAGAACCTATTAGGACTAAATACATTAGTCGTTTAAGTCTAAAAAGGTTTAAATCATGAGATTAAAGTTTGAAATGCCGACTTCGAACTTGTTCTTCACGATTCAAAACAAATGAAGCTAGAAGATTTAGATGATCTTCAGCTAACTTAGCGCTCATAGGCATCTTGGTATAGCCTTGAGTAGTAGATACTGAGTGTTGTGGTTTTTCTTCTGGTTTAGAAAACCCTAAGAAGGCTCTAGTACCAGATTCTTCAGATTCAACTGGGATTGACTCTTCTCCAGAAAAGAATGTTGTGGCCCATGACTTTTGTTCACTAGAGGTTGAGGTCTTTGATTTCTTAAAGTACATTTCTCGATCCTGTACTTGATCAAGTTCCCTTTCCTTCTTCTACAACTTAAAGTTGTAGGCCCTTTACGTTCCGATAACTTCTTCCAGATTGAGAGTCTCAACCTTTTCTTCATCATGCTTAATCAGGGCAGTGTACATCTCCCACTTAGCTGGAAAAGCATCCAGAAACTTCTCTATCTTTTTTGTTAATTGATACTCAACATTGTGATTATCAAGTTCAGTCAACAGAAGTAATTGTTTCATCCAAGGTCTCAATCTTCAGCGCCTTGAATATCGCAAATTGCTACTTTAACATCTCCGTCCTCCCCTTTCTTACCCTAGGATTTCACTCAAACCTCTTCTCTAGAGCGTCCCAAAACTCTTTAGAAGTTCTGTGATTTCTAAGCGTGTGTAGTATATCCTGAGGTAATGCCATTCTAATTGACGAAAAAGCTCGATTCTCAGCCTCATAAATATTTTTGTCGTCATCTTTCATATTCTGATTCGTCAAAATTTTTAATCGGCCCTCAAGCTCTTGTGTTGGGGGAACGTATCCTTCGTCGATGCATATCCACACACGCATATCGTTAAATCTTGCGAAGTCTACAAATCTTTCCTTCCACCAGTAATAATCTTCTACTTCATCAGCTTGGGTGCGAAATTAGCTTTGCCTACTTCATGGTCCATTTCCAAAAATTTATGCAAACTTGACGTTATATTAAAACGTTTTGTTTTCGAAGTTCAACAATTTAATTTAAAAATGAATTTAAAACAAATCTTTCGAAGTTAATCAAGTTTGAATAATTTTAAAGTTAAATTCGATTTATAAACTAAATTCGTTTATGTCTTAAGTTCGAATTCAACAAGTACGAAAGCCTACAAGTTCGAGAAACCCTAAACTTTCTGACAAATTCGAACCTAAACAAGTTCGAAAAACCCTAGGAACTTCTGACAAGTTCGACCCAAACCAAGTTCGAATTCCAACCAAGTTCGAGACCCAATAAATTCGAATCCCAGACAAGTTCGAATTCCCTGACAAGTTCGAAACCCAATTAAATTCGAAAAACCCTTAATCAAGTTCGAGAGGAGCGTATTCTGACAAGTTCGAAGAACACTAATACACCTCTTATGGTCGAGCGCCGCAAGTTCGATAAACGGCCAAAAATTCGATTTTTTTTGGATTTCAGATTAAACCAATGTTTTTAAGATTCAAAATACTTATTTGAACTGAAAAGATGAACTATTATGAAGTTTTTCCCGTAACCTTGCTTGTAGAACTCTGAAAACTTTTAAAACACGTGATTTATCTGAAAAAAAACATCAAGAAACCGTATGAACATTCACCAAACACGAAGAACACTCACGATGGATCTGATACCACTTGTAAGGTCATCACGTCTACAGATATGATCTTGACGCGACGACGTACAACGAGTGCGGAATCCTCGTTAGACGCTTAATGGATCGATAACACACGGAAACTGGAGCCGAACACAATGTTAGCCGCTGTAACAAACGACCCAACAAGGTGTATTGCTCCAAGAACAATCTCTGAATACTTTCTAGCTCGCACGTGCACTTGCAAAGCTCTGAAACTCATAAAATCAAAGATTAACAAATAAAACGGATTAAGTTCTAATTATATTAGATAAGTTCGAACTGAACCAATTATGTTCGTTTAGGCCCAAGCCCACGAACATGCCCAATACCCTACGAACTTAGCTTCACTAAGTTCGTCTGGGTTGGGTTAAGTTCGAGGCTTAGCCTTAGTTTTTATCCTTAGAACTTAAATATCGAGGCTCTGATACCACTTGTAAGGTCTGCTCTCTACGGATCTATCTTGACGCGACACCTTCCAACGAGTGCGGAATACTCGTTAGTGGATTGACGAAAAGACCACGCACACCGAAACACGGAGACTACCACCGTGATAGACGAACAACTAGAACGTCCCAACACGATGATTCTCTCCAAACGGAACTCTCCAAATGCTAGCAAGTTCGAGATTGCACTTTTGCTTAAACTCTCTGAAATCTGAAAAGTCTCTGCCAAAGTCTGATAATTAATCGAATTAACCCTTAATTATACTGACAGGTTCGACTTTGTCTAGGACAAATTCGAACTTGGCCCAAGGCCTATTCAAACTTGTCCTACTAGACAAATTCGAATCTTGACCTTTAACTAAACTCGAACCTTATCTTTCAAACTTATGTTTTGAACTTATGTTTTATCTTATGTTTGAATTTATCTTTGAATTTTATGTTTGAACTTATTGTAAAGCATTACCCTAAGCTCAAACATACAAACAATCAATATGAAACACACATAATCAAACATATATCAAACACTTATTCATATTCAATATCAAGTAAATTGATTTACACAAAATGCTATGATTACTTAGACTGCTATCGTCACACAGATGTACTAACAGACTCCCCCTTGACGATAGCTTCTAACTATTTACATTTTTTCTAACTACTTGAACTATATATGTTACTACCTGCATATAAGCCTATATCGATACATACTCTAACTATCTTTTGGAATTTCCTAGCCTCAGATCTCCATCCTTCGTGAAAGAAGATAGGCTGATCGTGTAGCTTCTTTAGGTCATCCTTAGATAGGTTAATTAGATGCAACGGATCATACACTCGCAAAATTACTTTGTCTTCTGTATCTTCCATTATTGCTTCAGCAGTATCGTTATCTATGTACCACCACTTCATGTTACTGAGAACATTTTGTGGCATAGACTTCATTCGCAACTTCTTTAGACATCTGACGGGCTTATACACCATTCTAGCCTATGGCCTTCCCGTATGGGGATCTATTCTTGTCTCATCTTCTACTCTCTTGCCTGATCTTGGCTTTAAGCTTTCGAACTTTCCGGACCGACCCTCTTTTCTGATTATCTCCGCGATCGCTTCAGCATAAGGGTCGTCACCGATGTTGATCAATTTTTTCCAGGCAAATTCCTTCACTTCTACCTTCGGCAATGTGTTAAACACTTTGAGCGTTCGCCTAAGGTATTGAAGTCCATCTCTTCTCTTTAGTATAAATAGCTGCATTTCTCTGTAGAAAAACCAGCTTAGAATTCCACCAGAGAGATTTTCAGATCCTGACACTTTCATCTTCTTTTTCCTCTTCGGCTCTCCCTTCTTCTCTTCCTTTTTGACCATAGATTTAGCAATTCAGCTCTGGTTGGTTCTTTCTAAGCTTCCTCCAGCTCTGAGTCTTCTACAGAAGCCAGCTTAATCTCATCAATATCAATCACATTTTGATCATTTTGCACGTATTACTCAGTGATAGGTTGTGATTGAATGAGCACTTCATCTACGTCATCATCTTCATCTTCCATGATCTCATCATCAGATTTCCAATCACCTATGTCTTCAGGAACAAACTCCCCTTCCTCTAAATCATCAACATCATCTTCAAAATCAAAATCAAAAAGTGTTTCTTCTTCTTCTATATCCATGAGAGCATCTATCATCTCGCTCTCTACAATCTTAGAAGAACTAGCTTCACCACATTCGACTCCAGACTAACTAGGCTCCCCTAAACTGTTGAATGCTGAGCAGTTGGAAAATTTTCTGGCTCACTTTCTCTTCTTGCTTCGGGATCATTGCCATCGTCATCTTCTCTCCTTATCGCTTCACCTTCTCTGCAGCTTGTCTCCCCCTGAGCCTGAATATTTTTCAATAACTGCTCGAGGAGGGACTTCATTGTCTTGATCTCAGAAGCTTGATCAGCAACAATTGATTTCAGTTCAATGTTCTCTTGATCAATTCTGGCATTACGCGATTGAAGCTCATTAACTTCTTTGATAAGCTGGAAGATTTAGACTGTCTGGAAATCTACTTTGCTCCTTGGCTCTAAGAATCGCTGGTTATCTGTGAATGTGGAAGATGTGGATGGAACAGATGTAATTGGAGATGGCGTGATTCATGGTTGAACAGATGGCTGAACAGCAGGAATCTCAGGCTCTGAAGTGGAAGTAGATGAGGCTCCCTGCATGAATCTGTGCCTTTTTGCCCTTTGTCTTGGCACAAGAGGTTTAGAATCTTCTGCCTCAAAATCAGAATCATCGTCATCTGAATTTCTAGACACTCTTTTTCCTTCCTCTTCTCTCAGACTGACTACTATTCTTGAACCATATTGCCCAATAAGTACAGATGGGTCAACACTCTCTTCCTCTACCTCTACCTCTTCGACTTCTTCAGATGCCGACTCAGACTCTGAAGTGGTCATAGCTTGACCCTCCACTTCAGGCTGATATTCATCTACGTCTCTAAAAATATCATCATGAAGATCAGTTGGTGGATCCAGAACATCCTGAACCAGTTGTTCAGTTAGACTTGCGTCCGCATTAATCCCCTGAGCCCAGATTTCTTCTAAAGTTTCTACTCGAGGATCAATCTCTGGCACCGCGCTTGAAAGGCCCGTAGCATCCAATGATGGACCTGCTGCCGATGATGGTTGAACTCTGCTTGACGAAGGCCTTGATGCCTGAGTTTGGCTTGTTGCAGCTCTCTGTCTTCTTCTTTGTTGGGGAGGAGGACGTTGCTGTTGCTGAGGCTGCTGCTGTTGTTGCTGCACTGGCTGAGGCCCTTCTCTAGCCCAATTATCCCCAGCTGGAGCCACATAATCTGGATCTACCACTGCACCAAAAAGAGGTGCATCCAGTGGTCTAATCTGCTCAGCCCTACGGGCGTTATGTGACTGGCAGTCTACAAAAATACGCTTATCAATAACTGCCACACTTTGAATATCTGGCAGCTGTGGTAGATTTGGCAAAAAGTGTCGAATCATCATCATTACAAAACGCAGATACATCAAGAATATTTCCTGCGCTGGAGCCGTGATCTGGTGCACGAACTCCGCAAAGAACATCTCAGAGTAGTTGAAGCTTTTATTATATACCAAGGCAATCATAGCCGACTGCATCTTGGATACGATATAGTCAAAGCCCGCCTTTTTAGGTGCAAAGCACACCATAATTATGTGTGCCAGGTACCTCCATTGGCCTATCAAACCGCTCTTCATATACGAAGCTTTAGCTATATCCAGTCCATAACCCATGCGTAAAAAGGCTGCTTTCCTTATGTCCAATGTGAAATCGATTGGCCCTGCTTCTTGTTCTACAGTCCCCAGGTGCAAAATCCGACGGAGCATATCGGCGGAAAACACTAATGGCTGCCCGCCAACCCTTGTCCGTAAGACTGTTGGCGTCACCGTACAATCTACTTGTAAATGATCCCAAAACCGTCTAACATATGGCAATATGATTTGCACATTGTGCGATAGTGCATACGAAACTCTGGAGTGTGCCAAAAACTCCACCATTGGTCTAAATGCTTGAGCTTCAGGAAGCTCTCTATCTGGCGATATAACCATATTATGCTTCTGGAAAAAAGCTCTTTCACCCATATCTGCACATTTAAACAATAACATATACTAGAAGTGAAAAATAAAAATGAAACTTGTTCAATTTCAAATTTGTTTTATTTTGAACTTACGAAGTCCAAAATCCAACACATTTGAATTTCTACAAGTTTGAATTTAAAATTATGCAAACATTTCGACTTTAATAATAAATTCGAAGGACATGTTCGAATTTGACTGAATTCGAGTTTACTGACAACTTCGAAGTTCCTGACAAATTCGAACATGATGAACATGTTCGAATTCGGTCACTTACGAACACAAATCCATGATTTAAACCCCATTAGACTTAATAAATAGTATTCACTAGTCCTATTAGGTTCTAATCGAAGATATATGTAACTTATTTGAAGTTTTACCGGTTAAAACTTGTGATTTTCAATCACAAAGTTTAAAACCTTAAAACTTCAAAATTCGTCGATTTTTTGCAATAAACGAGTCCTAGGCTACCTAAATCTGGTATAATACTAATGTTTATACCTAGATTTGGTGGTAGAATCGAACACGAAGGAAAAAACTTCGAGAAATAGTGTATGAATAGAAATCGACAAAGTCGAATATAAGTTCGAAATCGCAAGGGTGCAAGTTCGAATTAACAAAATCGAATGAAGGTGACATTAATGACTCATTGACCTTTATAAACTAACCACCTTCGAACTTGCATCAAGTTCGATTTTACTGACAGATTTGAAAATTTATTCGTGTTTGTCTTAAATTCGAACAAAAATGAAAATTTAGAAAATCTTCGAATAAAATTCGACTTATTCAAACTTTTCCAACTTTTTCAACTTTTACGTGCAACGAAACAAACTTTGCAAAATTATTCACACAAAGCAATAGATTTTCATGCAATGTATGTTTATTCAACTAAAATTGCATCCTTAGTAATTTTGACATTTTTCCTAAAAAGAAAAAATAAAATAAAATAAATAAAATAAAATAAAATAAAGTAAAATAAAATAAAGTAAAATAAAATTTTGAATAAAACTTAAACTTAAACTACTCAAAAATACTTTTAAAATTTACATCCTATACTAACAGAATATTTTCGGGGAGAAAGTCAGAGAAAGGTTCAATCAGATAGCGGTGTCAGATACGCACTTTCAGTATTACACTCTCACACTTAGGAAATTTTGATTTCTTGATTGTTTGTCGACACACATTTCTAGGCGATTGTTGGTATTATTTTCCCTTTAAACATGTTACACTTTGGAATATCCATTGGCCTTTTTATTTATCAAGAAACTACATTACGTATTGAAAATTTTCTTTAAAAGGCAAACGTTGGACACAGTTCTGTATTTACATACAATAGAGTGCCTTAGTTTGTCTTTAAGTTTATTTTAAAGCTAGCAAGACAGTGGTGACAGGTCTGTACCGACGTACAACAAAGCGACTTATCTTGCTAACTCGAGTCAAACCAGAGGCAACAGGTCTGTACTTACGTACAACAGAGTTACTTGTTTTGACTCTCAATTCACTATCATGATTTTTCTATTCTTTTCTTTTCTTTTAGATGTATCTGATGTTGCTATACATCCCCCAGAAAATCTGCATACCTCATTTAGAATCATTGTTCGTATGTCTCTAACATAAAAATTAAGACCCTTTGGTCATACATCTAAGTTAGTTACACCTAAGACTTTTTCTTGAATATTTTATTAGCTTTGAGATTCCCTTTGTGTATTATGCCTACCAACACATCAAACTAGAAAATGTATAACACTTGGAGTTTTAGGTGCATTATGTGTGAAAGCTTAACACTTAGAGATTGTATCAACTGTGCTAATTTTCGTCACTTAGAACTTCTGTATCTAAGACTTAACTCATTTTCTATTATTCTCTTTTTTTTTTTTTTTTTTTTTGCTTTTTATGGTTTTCTCTATTTTTTTTTTCATAAATAAGAATAAGAAAATAAACTAACCTACTAACTTACTATAAAAGGAAAGCAATTCTACTAAGCTACTAAACTTACTATAAAAAGAAAGAAAATTTACTACTGTAAAAAGAAATAAATTCTACTAAGGTCAAGCTACTCTGGATTACGCATGCCATTTAGTTGAACTAACAACTCAAAAAAACGTGACTTATCAAAAGCTTTGGTAAATAAATCAGCATTATTATCTTCCGTTGCCACTTTTACCAGCTTAATTAAATTCCTTTCAGCACAATCACGTATAAAATGGTGTCTTATGTCTATGTGCCTTGTTTTACTGTGTTCAACTGGATTATTGGTTATAGCAATAGTAGACTGGTTATCTATCCTAATAGGAGTATGAGTTTAAGTCAAACCGTAATCCCGCAATTGTTGTTGTATCCACAAAACCTGTGAACAGCAACTACCAGCAGCAACATATTCGGCCTCGCACGTTGACACGGCTACCGAAGTCTGTTTCTTGCATTGCCAGAAACGAGTCTCCCTCCAAGGAACTGACAACCTCCAGTTGTTGACTTGCGATTCAAGCTGCATCCTCCATAGTCTGAATCTGTGAATGCTTCCAATTGCAGATCACCATCCGCGTGATACCAAAGTCCCAGCTTCGGTTTCGACTTGAGGTATCTCAGAATCCGCTTCACAGCTTTCATGTGCATCTCTTTTGGATTAGCTTAAAACCTAGCACAAATACACACAGCAAACATTATGTCAGGTCTAGAAGCAGTTAAATACATGAGTGATCCGATCATGGCCCGATATAACGTCGGATCCACATCGGTATCACTTTCTGTACCCGGTCCAACATTATGATTCACTTGAATCGGCGTGCTGAAGTGAGCATTCAACTTTATCCCCTCCATCCCAAAGCGCTCTAGAATGTCGTAGACATACTTCGTCTGATGGATAAACATCCCCTCCTTCCTCTGTTCAACTTGCAAACCAGAAAGAAGTTTAACTCACCCATAGCACTCATCTCAAACTTAGACTTCATCACCTTCTCACCTTTGCCCATCTGCTCGTCTGATGACCCGAAAATGATATCATCGACGTACACTTGTACCAAGATGAAATGTTCATCTTTCCTCTTCACAAACAGCGTACTATCAAATCTCCCTCTTTCAAACCCGTTGTCTAAAAGATGAGTAGATAAAGTCTCGTACCACGCCCTTGGTGCTTGATATAGTCCATACAAAGCCTTATCTAAACGATACACTCTGTCTGGATACTTCGAATCTGTAAACCCAGGCGGTTGTTCCACATACACCAGTTCCTTCACTTTCCCATAAAGAAAAGCACTCTTTACGTCATGTTGATAAACTTTAAAACCTTTGAAGGACGCAAAGGCCAGAAACAAACGGATTGCTTCAAGCCTTGCCACTGGCGCAAATACTTCATTGTAATCAGTTCCTTCCTCTTGGTGGAAACCCTTTACCACAAGTCTTGCCTTGTTGCGAGTCACTATACCCCGATCATCTCTCTTGCACTTAAAAACCGACTTTGTTCCTATTGCAACTTCTCCTCGAGGTAATGGAACTAACTCCCACACTTCAAGTTACCTGAATTGTGACAGTTCTTCCTGCATCGTTTCAACCCAAGAGTTGTCTTTCAGTGCCATTTGCACATTCTTCGGCTCTACTTGCGAGAGGAAACATGAATAAAGGCAAGTGTGAAATGCCTCGGAGTCATTGATCATCGACAACAACACTGTGTTGTTATTCAAACTACTCCTAGTCCTCACACCAGCATTTGGATTTCCTTTGATGCTCTCAACTGGATGATCCTTATTAATCCTAGATGTTTCTATCTCGTCAACCCTAAGATTATCTCCTAAATTTGATCCTATCTCACCTAACGGGGGAATGACTTCAGACTCTACATTTTCTTCCTCATGAATACTATCTTCAGAGTTAGAACTTGTTGTCTGATTTTCGTTTGAAGGCGACTCAGAATCATTTTCTGATGGAGATCTCTGTTCTGTCGTTGTAGGCTCGGAAGTTGATGGAAAGGTCGTCCTCGGAAAACTTTGACCCTCGTCATTCAGATTTAATGACGACAAGTCCTGTTCGCTTGTACCTGCATTTCCATCCAAAGGAATGTTAAATGATCAAACAATTTGTCATAATCAAAAATCCATTCCGGACCAGTTTGGGGTTCATGTGTATAACTTGTTACATCAATGTTATACACCATCTCTACTGTACCATTAGATTTGTTAAAAACCCGTTTGTTTGATGACTTCGGCACATAACCTAGGAAATATCCTTCATCAGCCTTTTCACCAAACTTAGGTTGATGTTTTGTTTTCATTAACGTACATGGTACCCCAAATGGTTCGAAGCCAGTTAAATTTCGTGGCCTTTTATTCAAAAACTTCATAACAGATTTTGTTCAGTGATTTGACAGTAAGGACCCGGTTTAAAACATGACACGCGGTATTCACTGCCTCCCCCCAAAACATGGTAGGAAGCTTTGAATCCGAGAGCATGGTCCTTGCTGCCTCAATCAAAGTCCTGTTTTTCCGTTCTGCCACCCTATTTTGTTGTGGCTCATAAGGTGCACTAAATTGATGCACTATGCCCTTTGATAGGCAATATACACCAATAACCGTGTTTATAAATTCCGTTTCGTTATCACTCCTAATACGTTTTACCCGCGTCCCATAGGTGTTTTCCACTTGGTCTAAGAACCCGATTAGCTTGGCAGCTGTCTCGTCCTTTGTACCTAAAAATAAAACCCATGAAAATCGTGAGTAGTCATCAGTAATAACCAAACAATACCAACTACCACCTATACTCCTTCTGTTGATCGGTCCGAACAGGTCCATATGCAACAAATTGAACGTGGCAACTATAGAGTTCTGAGTCATAGTATTGTGTGCCTTCTTGTGTTGTTTTCCTTTCTTACACGGCAGACACTTGTCTTCAAACTGAAAACTCTTCACTGGAACACCTTGCACCAATCCATTTTTCGTAATGTAATTCATTTTTCTCAGGTGCAAGTGTGCCATGCGTCTGTGCCACAAAACTGATTCAGTCTCTGAAGGTTTTGATAGTAGACATATTGGTCCCATCGAGGATTCCGGTTTATTCATGTCTAGCATGTACATGTCATTCTTCGTTGGAGCTCTAATTAGTATCCACTCTTCAGGTACTTTGAATCCCGGTTTCAGCACTAACGCCTCAGTATCAGTGAAAAGTACTGAGTTCTTCTTATCACAGATTTGAGATACACTAATGAGATTGTGGACTAGTTTATCAACGTGATAAACTTGATCCAGTTTGATAGTCCCATTAGTGACCACTCCAGTACCAGTGATATTTCCTCCTTTGTTACCAGCGAACGATACAAATCCCCTATTCCCTCCCTTGAAGTCTGCGAGTAGACTTCTTTCCCCAGTCATGTGCCTCGAGCAACCACTGTCGACAAACCATTTGTTGTTTAGACCTGTAGTTTTCTCCTGCACATGAAAGAAAAGAGGTTAGTAATCACGGGGAACCCAAGCCATGACTGACTTGGTAATACCATTCTCGTCCACATACTTGAACTCTTACAAATACACATCTCTCCTTTCAGGTGACTTGGGTGTTTGATTTAGAGCCTGTTGTGGTGTAGAGTGATTTAAATTCACTCTCGGCCTTTGTATAGGCATTTGCTGTGGAGCTCTTGAATAATTTCGATTATAAGGCATTTCCGAGTGATATCCCTGAGCTCTACCTGGTGTTTGATGTCGTACAGGAGAGTGTGTGACCTAACCGGAGTGTAAGCTCTTCTAGGTGTAGTACTCCTATAATTCTGTTGGGGTCCTGACCTATTTTGATTAGGGACTCTATTCGGTTGAATTAGTCTAACCACATCATTAGGTCGACCTTAAACAGGTGTTTGTTTCACAGCAGATTTTGGTGTGGCTTGCACAATTTTCTCGGTGTTATGAGAACCACTTGTGCTTCCTACACTTGAAGAAGGTTTATGTTGTTCCGGCTTTCCAGTTTTAGGTGCAAAGTCTACCTTCTTATGCGGACAACTAGAAGCAACATGTCCCTTTTCGTGACATCTAAAGCAAGACATTTTGTCAATCGACTTCTTATGCATGCCCTTTGACTTAGGTGTCTCACTAGTGTCTTGTTCTTTCCCCTCAACTATAGTGACTATTTCCTCCTCTTGATCATTAAAGTCAATGTTGGCTTCTCTTACAGGCTTATCACTAGAAGATGGCACAAATTTCACTTTCTTAATCTTGACATTATTACTAGTCACCCTAGCTTCTTTATCCTTAACCGATTCAGACATAGGTTCAGGTGATACCTCTGATTCAACTGGTTTTTCAGTTTTCTTCTGAGGCTGAGGTACGTAGTTATCATTGAAAGGTGGAGGACTCTCGTTATACCCTAAACCTACAGGTTTCTTAGACTGACGCTGTGCATCTAAGATCTTTCCTAGGTTCAGTGATGAGTTCCTAAACTTTTCCAGTTTACTATTTACCTCGGCTATTTTAACCTTAGATTCAGCTACCTCTACCACTTTGATCTTAAGCTCTTTGGTCAATGCCTCAACATGTTCGTACATCAGTTCTATTCTGACACATTGCTCACTCAGCTTGTCTTTTAGAACTATGACATCTTGTGCATCTGCCTTAAGCTTATTCCTAAGGTCTTCTTTTATATCTAATAGGCTAGCGTTTTCTGATTTTAAGGATTCATTTTGAGCAGTTATATTTTGATGTGATTCTAGCACTAAGTTTAACCTATCATTAGACGTAGCACACAAAGCACATAAATCACGTAATATAGAGAAGTTCAGAATTACCTTGGCGTGATTTGATTCCACGTTGGCCATCTGTGCGGCGAACTCCAGAATTGTTTTATCTTCTGACTTTTCTATCAACATCGGACTTGTAACATTCTGATTGCTGTCCTCTGTCTTTTCCTCTACTCCGACACTTCCAGTCTCCGTCACTTCAGCCATAAAGGCTCTAGCGTTGGACTTTGGATGTGTACTCCAGTCATATGTTCCATCTAGCTGTCTGTCAGATGTGACATTTGTTAACAGACCAGCTATATTTGCCTGATTGCTTGAACTACCCGGCTGAAATCTCCCTTGAGATTGATTCTGGTATCGGTTCTGGTAGTTCTCGACTTTAGGTCTTTGACACTCTTTAGCGAAATGTCCTAAACCTTGGCAGTTGTAACACTTAACTTTGGATTTTTCAAACCCAATCTTATTGTTACTGACGTTGAGATTTCTGCCCGTCCTCTTGATGAACCTTTTGACTCGCTGAGTTACCATGGCCAATTGCCATTGCAAATACATATCTTCTAAGTCATCAGGGTCCACCTGATCATAATCCTCATCCCATAGCGCAGGATCGTTGATTTTCCATTGAACGCAATTGCCATAGGCGGCCACAAATGAAGCCCACAGATTTAGAGAGTCTTCAGCTGATTTTGCGCTCATCGTAATCTTTGATTATCCTTGAGATGTAGATGTAGACTGAGCTGGCTTTTCTTCCGGTCTAGAAAACCCTAAGAAAGCCCGACTCACTGAGTCTTCTGCTTCAACCTGAGTCGATGTTTCACCCGAAAAGAATGCTCTAGCCGTCTTCACATCACTTGCCCCTGAAGGTTTAGACTTCCCAAAATACATATCCGGATCCTGTACTTGGTCATAATCCCGTTCCTTCTTCAGCAATTCAAAGTTATAGGCCCTCAGCATTCCTATGACATTTTCTAGAGGGAGAGTATAGAACTTGTCTTCATCATGTTTTATCAGCGCCACATACATCTCCCATTTGACTGGTAAAGCATCTAGAAGTTTTACAATCTTCTCTAACTCACTAAAGTCGACATCGTGGTTGTGTAACTCAGTCAACAGATGATAGAACCTAGTAATGGTCTCATCCAGCTTTTCGTTTTTCAAAGCCTTGAAAATAGAAAACTGCTGCTTGAGCATTTCCATTCTATTTTTCCTAACTCTCGGATTACCTTCACACCTTTTCTCCAAAGCATCCCACAACTCTTTTGTTGTTCGTTGATTCCGAAATGTGTGTAGGATTTCCTGAGGTAATGCCATTCTAATAATTGCGAATGCTCGGTTCTCGGCCTCATATAACTTCTTATCATCATCCTTCATCATTTGATATGATAAGACTCGTTGACGTCCCTCAACTTCTGTCGTAGGTTGAATGTATCCCTCGTCTATACAAATCCACATCCTCATATCATTGAATCTAGCGAAGTCGGCGAACCTATCCTTCCACCAATAGTAATCCTCCAATTTCATCAACTTAGGTGGAGAATTTGCCTTTCCGACCTCATGGTCCATCTCAATAAACCTTTGTAAACTTGTCATTGTTTCAAAAATTTTTGAATTCAAACTTAATTAATTTAATTCGAAACTAATTTAAATTAACACTTTCGAACTTGAGTAGTTCGAATATAATTAATTTTAAATTTGTTTGGAATAAAATTCGAAATTAAGTTTGAAGTCCAACTAAATTCGAAATAAATGACAAACTCGAAGGTAAAACAAATTCGAAATCCTGTATTCGAATTTAATGATAATTCGAAACTGAGCAAATTTGAAGTGACCAAACTCGAATCAAACCCTAAAGAACTTCGAAAGGAGCGTATTTTTCTGACAAACTCGAAATTTGAGTAAACCCTAATACCCCCTTGATGTTCGAGCGCCGCAAGTTCGAAAAACGGCTAACAATTCGATTTTTTTCAAGGTTTCAGATTAAACCAATATTTTTAAGAGTAAAAATATTGATTTCGACCAAAAACGTGAACTAATGCAAACTATTTTTTGTTGTTTTGCTTGTACAGCTCGAAAATCCTTCCAAAAACGTGATTTGACTGTCTAAAACGTCAAGAAACCACAGATGTCACTTGTGAACACGAAGAACACCACGAACACCCAATGGCTCGGAAACCACTTGTAAGTTCTGCTCTCTACGGATCTATCATGACGCGACACCTTCCAACGAGTGCGGAATCCTCGTTAGTGGCTTGACGGAAAGACCACGCACACCAAAACACGGAGACTACCACCGTGATAGACGAAAAACTAGAACGTCCCAACACGATGATTCTCTCCATACGGAACTCTCCAAATAGTAGCAAGTTCGAGATCGCCCTTTTGCTTTGACTCTCTGAAATCTGAAAAGTCTCTGCCAAAGTCTGATAATTAATCGAATTAACCCTTAATTATACTGACATGTTCGACTTTGTCTAGGATAAATTCGAACTTGGCCCAAGGCCTATTCGAACTTGTCCTTCTAGACAAATTCGAATCTTGACCTTTAACTAAACTCGAACCTTATCTTTCAAACTTATGTTTTGAACTTACGTTTTATCTTATGTTTGAATTTATCTTTCAATTTTATGTTTGAACTTATTGTAAAGCATTACCCTAAGCTCCAACATATAAACAATCAATATCAAACACACATAATCAAACATATATCAAACACTTGTTAATATTCAATATCAAGTAAATTGATTTACACAAAATGCTATCATTACTTAGACTGCTATCATCACACAAGATGTACTAACATAGAAACACATTCAAAGAAAAAGTAAGAAATAAAAACAATATTGTTGTACCTTTATCAAACAAAGTAATAGAATTTCTCAAATAGAAATAAACAGTACACATAATCTTCTATGGATCTATATACATGCAAACAAAGATATCATTTAATTATTCAGGCTGACTAAAATGACATGGTCTTAAACTTTCTTTATGTGGACAGTAGTCCTAAAATACAAGAGCCAAGCTAAAGCTTTTAAACAATATAAATTGAATATAGTACCATATTGATAAGTCTATAATTTATATGGTTTCTGAGTCATATTATGATCATTTTAAACACCAATACTTTGTAAAATCCATATTATTACTCCAAGTTTGTATTTCAGGGCCAAGATGTTAAAAAGAAGCAATCCGAGAGAATTCAGAGCAAATCGAGCTGAGGGGGGCGCAGGCCTGCGCCACCCTGCGCTCCACATAGCGTTCCAACTGTCCTAATACGTTCCTGCGCTAGTACGGCGCAAAAAACGCGTTTTACAGGCTGTGGAATCCTAATCTCGACCTCTATATAAATACAAGTCAAGCGGCAGCTTTGTAGAGAGTCCCGATGTGTGTGAAAGTGTGCCGAAGCCTTGCCGGAGTGGATCTACAATACGAGAACGAAGACGGTGATTCGCAAGCTACCCAATGGCTCAGATCTATGATTGTGACGAGCATACGATGAGCGGCTAATCCCATTAGCCGTTTGCGGAGGATCTACGGCTAAGTTTACTCTTCTTTAATTTCTTATGTTTTGATGTATTCATGTTAAGCGAGATCTATTATGTGTATGCAAATGATAAACATTTGGCTATGATTATGATTTGGTGTTGCGATTGGTAAAAGCAAGATAGTTTATCTTGGTGTAATTATTCATGCCGAGTCCATTAGTTTAGGGATTAAGAAGAGTATTAATGTTGCATACACTATGCCGAGAGTTATTGGTTAAAACATGTTTGATTAATTTAGTCGCGCAATTGATTATGTCTATGTGATCGTTGCATGAAATTATAGTTCGTAATACTTATGCCGTGGTGATTTCGTGAATGGTTATTCGTCTCTTGATTGTTTATCTTCTTCGTTAGTTACTTCGTCCTTAATTTTAGTTACAAAGCAATAGCAAACCATTACTCTAAACAAATCATTCAAATCCTCAAATTCACAATTTAAATGCTTTAAATAAACTTATAAGGCTAATAATCTAATCCTAATTATGACCACACTCCCTGTGGATTCGACCCTTACTTCTCTAGCTAAATAGCGGATTTAAGGACTATATCGGCGGGTCACAACGACGGCCCGTCAGAATTTTGGCGCCGTTGCCGGGGAGTGTAACTGTAGTTTAGGTTTAAAGTTAGTTTGTTGCCTTAGTTTTTAGTAATTAAGTAATTAAGTTCTTTTCTTTGGTTATTTTTTGTCTTTATTTTATTATTATAATTATTAGAAATCAAATAAAAAATTTAAAAATCCAGAAAGATAATTTTAGTCCTCTACTTTACCATCAAAAATATTAGTTTAATTTAAATATTCTATTTAAGTATTTTATTTAGTGTATGCACACACGTCGATCGGCTAAAGGATTGACGTTACAATTCGAACCTGATATCGAAAAAGTAGCGAGATCAAACCGAAAGACTATCAGGATTCAAAATCAACAATTAAGCACGGAGAATTTAAACGCACAAGAGGAAGAAATTCCTGATTTAGAAATTCCCGATTCAGAGATTCCTAATTTAGAAAGCCCTCCAATTTCTCCGCGAAATCGTGATCAAGAAGAACCCAAGCGCATAGTTGCTAGAATAGGTGATCAACCGAGACGTACGGTTGAGTCGCATTACCGTCCAGGTGATGTGCCCGACCCGTCTCCAATTCGTTATCCAGAAAATGACAACGAACCCGAAGTTCGTCTTCAATTATTTCAAATTCTTCCAATTATTCGAGGGATGCCAAGTGAGGAACCCTACGAACTTCTAGCTGAGTTCACAGCTATATGTAAAGCAAACTATGTTCGAGGTATAACCACCGACGATTTAAAACTTTGATTATTTCTTTTTTCGTTAAAAGAGAAAGCGAAGAATTGGTTCGTATCCTTACCAATGAATAGCATCACAACATGGGATCAAATGAAACGAGAATTACTTAATGAATATTACCCCATTAGTAGAACAACCGAGAAAAGAAAGGAAATTACCAGATTTAAACAAAAACCGGGCGAACAATTCTACGAAGCGTTCGATCGTATGAACGAATTACTGAGAGCTTGTCCACACCACGAGGTGTCCAAATGGAGGCTTATCAAAACATTCTTTGATGGTGTGAGTCAAGAAAGTCGTAATATGATTATAGCTGCCACATGAGGCACATTTTTAGGTAAAGAAGACGATGAAGCTTGGGAGTTGCTTAGTCAACTCGGCAAAGGTCTTAAAGTCCAAGTTCATTCTGAAAATAGCATAGGATTTCAAGTTATGGGCATAGATAATGCCTGGAAACGTGAGGTCAAAAGTGAGATTTCAGAATTAGGAAATAAAATGGTTCAATTGATGAAGTGTCTTTCAAACCCTAGCGCATCAATTCATTGTATTACACCCGGAGATCCATCACATCATTCCGACGCATGTCCTCAAGTGCAATCCACTGAGGAATTTGCTACTGAAGTTTATGGATTTAGAGCTCATGGAGAGAGGGATAATCCATTTTCGGAAACATACAATCCGGGATGGAGAAACCATCCCAACTTTCATTGGAAAAATGATCAGCCTACCGATCATCAATCCAAACCAAGATATGAACCACCAAAGAGAGAATATCAATATGGTTCAACTTCAGCAGCGAAGGATGAGCGATATTATAAGCCAAATCACCGTGATCAACTACAATTCCAAGTAGAAACAAATATGACTTCTGTGCAATTTGAAGAGTTTGCTGAATTTATGAAACGGCAATCAACTATCAGTACTAAGACCAAGGAGATGTTAACTCTCCAGATTGTTCAGATAGCTGAGTCGCTTACTAGGCGTGAGGAGGGGAAGCTTCCTAGCAATACTATTCCCAATCCTTCACATGCTCATCATCATAACAAAGATAAGAAACATGAGATTAACGAAAGTTAATGAAGTAGTTAAGATAACCACATTAAGGAGTGGAAGAGAGGTAGACAATAAAATGGATATGCCTAAAGAGAAAGAGGCAGAAGAAGATACCGACACTGAAGTCGTGTATGAGGAGAAAAAGGATCCAAAGAAGAAGGAGATTCCTAAGAATGTTTCTTTTAAAGAGCCAACTAAAGGAGATATTCCAACGCCCAAAGTTGGGGAGGTGGATAAGAGTAAGGACACTTCAATTCCTCCTCCTTATCCTGCCGCTTTAGAAAATCCAAAATCTTCTCCATACGACAAAAGAGGCCCACAACCAGAGGATCTTTGGGATTTATTCAATCAAGGTAAGATCAATATTCCTCTGATAAAGGTCATTCAACAGGTTCCATCTTATGCCAAATTTCTGAAAGATCTCTATACTCAGAAAAGAAAGTATAAGGTCTCGCTCCCAAAGCAGGTCAATCTAACTGAACAGTTGAGTGCAGTAGTTTCTAGTTCTTAACCTCCTAAGCTGAAAGATCCTGGATCACCATTGATTCCCGTGACAAAAGGCAATGTGTTGATTAAAAAGGCACTGCTTGATCTTGGAGCTAGTGTTAATATTTTACCTGGAAACCTATTTGATAAACATGATCTAGGTCAGTTACAGAAAACTGATATTATCTTACAACCGGCAGATCAGTCAACCAAGTGCCCAAGAGGTATTTTATCAGATGTCATAGTAAAAGTTGAAGATTTTTACTATCCTGTTGACTTCCTAGTATTGGACACTGAAAGTTCAATATGAGACAATCAGCCGGCTATTATCCTAGGCAGACCTTTCTTAGCCACGATTAATGCACAAATTAATTGTAGGACAGGAGCAGTGGATATTGCCTTTGGTAATAGGAAATTAAGACTGAATGTGTTTAATGCTTCAAGTGTCTCGGCTATTGATTCAGAATGTTATCTTATAGACATGGTGGACTAACTTGCGCAGCAGTATAGTTCGTTTGTCAACACCAAAGATGCTACTGAGTTATTCTTTGCTGAAAATGAGCTAGCCAAGTTAAATCGTATTGAGTGTGATAAGCTAGAAGTAGTCATGGAATCCACACTAGAGTCAAAACAACCACCGTGGACCCATAGGACTGAAAAATTACCTACTGATTTACCTAAGTCAGCCAAACCTTCAATAGAGCAACCACTTGTTCTAGAATTGAAGGAGCTGCCATCTACTTTGAAATATACTTTTCTAGGTCAGAATGACACGTTGCCTGTCATAATTTCATCAGATCTGACTGAAGAGCAAGAAAAAGCTCTACAGCAGGTGTTAGTCAAATATAAAGAAGCAGTAGGGTGGACGATAACTGATTTAAAAGGAATCAGTCCCACTTTGTGTATGCACCGAATCATTACTGATCCAGAAGCTAAACCAGCTCGGGATGCACAAAGGAGGTTGGATCCTAATTTAAGAGAGGTAGTTAAGAAGGAGGTATTAAAATGGTTGGACGCTAGAATTATAAATCCTATATCTGATAGTAAGTGGGTAAGTCCAACCAAACATGTGCCCAAGAAATCAGGAATTACAGTCATTAATACTGAAAAGGAGAGAAGATAACTACTCGCCCAGTAACTGGGTGGAGAGTTTGTATAGATTACAGAAAACTTATTGCTGCTACTTCAAAAGATCATTTTCTGTTACCGTTTATAGATCAAATAGTGGAAAAATTAGCAGGACAGAAGTTTTATTGTTTCCTTGATGGATATTCTGGTTACAATCAAATCCCATTCCATCCAGAGGATCAAGAGAAAACTACATTTACTTGTCCCTATGGCACTTTTTCCTACCGAAGGATGCCATTTGGACTATGTAATGCACCCGCCACATTTCAGCTATGTATGATGGCTAACTTTTCAGATATGGTGGGTGGTTCTCTTGAAATATTGATGGACGATTTTTCCGTATTTGATAAAATATTTTAAGATTGTCTGGGACATTTAGAAATAGTCCTAAAGAGATGCACTGAAACCAACTTAGTGTTTAGTTGGGAGAAAAGCCATTTTATGGTAAAGGAAGGGGTAGTCTTAGGTCACATTGTGTCCGAGATAGGAATGGATGTAGATAAAGAAAAAGTTTAATTAATTTCCTCACTTCCACCCCCTACCAACGTTAAAGGAATAAGATCATTCTTAGGCCAAGCTGGTTTTTATCGGCGATTTATTAAAGATCTCAGTGAAATCTCAGGGCCGTTATGCAATCTTCTATCAAAAGATATCGAGTTTAATTTTGATGATGCTTGTATGAAAGCATTTGAGAAGCTTAAATCAAAATTAACCGAAGCTCCAATTCTGCAATCTCCGGATTGGTCTCAACCATTTGAGATCATGTGCGATGCGAGTGATTATGCAGTTGGTGCTGTTTTAGGGCAAAGATTTGAGAAAAAGCCAGTGGTGATTTACTATGAAAGTAAAACCTTTAATGAAGCACTGATCAATTACACCACTACAGAAAAAAGCTATTAATTAGCTGTAGTGTTTGCCCGAGATAAATTCAGATCCTATATTTGGGGGGCAAAAGTAATTGTGTACTCTGACCACAGTGCTTTAAGATATTTATTGGAAAAGAAGGATGCCAAGCCTAGATTGATTCGGTGGATCCTTCTATTGCAAGAATTTGACTTAGAAATTAAAGATAAAAAAGGCACAGAAAATGTTGTTGCCGATCATTTATTAAGGCTTCAATTAATCCCAACAAACTCAACTGATCAAATCAGGGACTCCTTCCCTGATGAACAATTATGATCTGTATTTAAAATTCTTGGTTTGCGAATCCAGTTAAATATATCGTAACAGGAAGATTGCTAGAGCACTAGAACTCACAACAAATAAAATATTTTATATGCTCAAGCAAGGCAATACGTTTGGGATGAGCCTGATATATTTAAAATAGGAGCAGATCAATTTATAAGACGATGTGTCCCAAACTCGGAACACGAAGATATTCATAAACAATGCCATGCATATGCATGCGGTGGCCATTTCAGCGCAAAGAAAACTGGCCAGCGGATATTGCATTGTGGGTTTTTCTTGCCCACAATATTTAAGGATGCCTACGAGTTTGTTAAGGGATGCACAAGATGCCAGCAAACTGGTGGCATCAAAGAGATGAAATGCCTATGACCCCGATATTAATTGTCGAAATATTTGATGTATGGGGCATTGATTTTATGGGACCATTCCTTAAATTATTTGGATACGTGTATATCTTAGTGGCAGTAGATTATATTTCCAAATGGGTGGAAGCAGAAGCTACACGCACTAATGATAATTGGGTTGTGTGCAAATTTGTTAAAAGAAATATTTTAGCATGACACGGTATTTCAAGGGCTATCATCAGTGACGTAAGGTCACTTTTTAATAATTAGCATTTTTCTAAACTCCTTAAACAGTATGGAGTTAACCATAGAATAGCAACGCCTTATCATCTGCAAACAAGCGGACATGTCTAGATCTCTAATAGAGAGATCAAGAGAATCCTTGAAAAAACTGTCAGACCAGATTGTAAAGATTGGTCTCAAAAATTAGAGGATGCTCTATGGGCACATAGAACCGCTTTTAAAACACCAATCGGTATGTCCCCATACAGACTTGTGTATGTTAAGATTTGCCATCTCCAAGTGGAATTAGAACACCGAGCTCTATGGGCTATCAAAAACACTAATTTTAATTTACATGATGCCGGTGTTGATAGGAAATTCCAATTAAATGAACTGGAAGAAATTCGTAGAGAAGCCTACGAAAGCGCTAGAATTTATAAAGAGAAAACTAAGGTTTTCCACGACAAAATGATTAAAAATAAAATATTTACCAAAGGAAATAAAGTTTGGTTATTTAACGCAAGACTTAGATTATTTCCCGGTAAATTAAAAGGTAAATGGACAGGTCCATATATTGTAACGAATACCTACCCACACGGTGCGGTAGAAATACAGGACCTGAAAGGTGGTGAGCCATTTAAAGTAAATGAACATAGACTTAAATTATATGTTCAATGGGCCACCAATGATATGTTAGTATCTGAACTCATCAGGTTACAAGATCCTAAGGTTAATTAATTAGTTTAGGAGCAGTACGTCAGGCTGAAGACGTAAAACTTAGCGCATTCTGGGAGGCAACCCAGAGTATTTTGATTATCTGAATGTAAATGTTTTTAAGTGTGCTTATTTTCTTAATTGTGTGTCCCAATTAAGTTGGGGAGGATTCATCCTCCTGAACTTGGTTGTCTTTAGAAGTTAGGATTTAAATTAAATAATAAGACCCCGCATCAGAAAATAAAAAATTTAAGGACATAGCAGAATTATTTTAACCCGATAATAAGAGCGTAAGATGGGAGAATACCTGTAGAAATTAAAAAAATTAAAGAATTAGGGTTCCAAGACCAGTGCACGGCCCAGATCGCGAATCCAGAGGCCCGGGCGCAGGTCTGCGCTTGCCCTGCGGCCCGACACGCTCAAAATCTTATAAAAATGGTAGTGATCGTCCCCATAACTCCAAAACCCTATATCTAGTTACAGAAACGACGGATCTCGATTTCTAAGCCTAAAAACCTTCGAAAATTCATCTTTTTCATTTTAAATCTTCAATCCGACTTTAGTTCTTCTCAATTTCTAGAAAGGTATACTCCCTATAATCACTTTAACTTCATTCTACCCTAGTTTCATAAAGTTTCATCATGCATGCATGGGTTGAGTTTTTGGCAGTTACATGGTTTTTATAGAAAAGAGGGTTATTAATAATTTTCAAATATTCATTTAATTAATATAAAATTATTATTGCAAAACTTTTGTAAAAATTATGCATTTTTCCATATTTATTATAGTTTATAAACTTTTTGTCTTAAAAGGTTACGTTTTTATTGATTATTTATGCTTAAAGTTCATGCATTTGATAGGGTTAGATTGGGCTCACATTGTTGGTAAGACTTAGGATTAGTTTGTTTATTATTGAAAAAAGATGTTTAAAATAATCATGCATCATTTAGGTAAAAACCCCACATTTTTAATCCTTTCTATTTGCGTTATTTTTAGATGTCAACCCAGTTCCATGCAAACGGTAACCGTCCTGGAATTTTCCATAAAATAGGATGAGAACCCACGACCCTAGGGATGTTTGTTTCGAAAAACCACTCAATGTGGAGTTCCCTGAAATTCCACCAAACACTAACAATGGTAAACCCCCTAGGTTTCTCATAGAGCGTACCCTAAAAGAGTCTGACTTTGATAATTTTAAAATATTAGAGTGTTTTGAGAGACTAGGATGGGCTAGAGCTATACAATGGGAACTTCCGTATATTCATACTAGTTTGATCCAACAGTGGTTCGCTACTGTTTGGAAACCAGAAGAGGAAGAGGACCATGACTTTGAGCTCACAGGAATAGTAGGAAACAAGAAAGTGTCAGTATCTAGGAAAATCCTTTATGAGGAATTTGGTATAGACGCAGATATTCCAAGGCCTATGGAATTTTGATCATCTTTAGATCTTCAAGGGGGTAGAGCGAGACAAATTGGTGGATGTCTAAGAAATGGGATGGGATGTTAGCCACGGTATTTGGAATGTCAATAGAGGAGGCGAGAGAGTATGTCCATTATAATAAGGGGGATTTATGTCCGCTAGCTAAAGTGCTGTGGAAGTTTGTTACCCTCAACTTGCTTCCCAAAAGTCAAGACACCACTGTTGTTAGATCCCAAGAAATACTGTTTGTGCATGCATTAATGACTGGATTTCCGACCATATCCTTAGGGTACATAACAATGGAAAATCTGTGGGAGTGTGGTTTCCCAAGGAAAAGGATGAATTATCCACACTGTCGTATGCTAACTGAGCTATTCATTATTAAGAAAGCGGTGTCGGAATAATTGCCAACTAAATACCTCAACCGAAACGAGATTTGGTTCACTAGAGTCACAATGTTAGGGCTAGTATTTGAGAAAAACCATTTAGGCTATCAAATTCTTTGTCCAAAAACCTCTAAAGTAACCCAAATCCCATTCACTGTACCCGACAACCCTGAAAGACAAAATGACAAAGAGGATGAAAGATCATGGGAAAAAGTAACAATCGAAAACTTGATGAGATCTCAAATCAACATTCTGAAGGAAGTCATGGGTAGCATACTAAATGCAAACAAAGAATTGATGAAAAATATTGAAAAGTTGCAAGAGGAGCAAAACAAACATGCGAAGCTGTTTCAAAGTCACTCAGACTGGCTCGCCAATCTTCAGATCACTGTCGGAGAGTTGGAAGAGATTGTCACACCTTCGGCCGAATGATGATTTTATAATTATTTGAATATTAATTTTAATTAAGCGTGCTAAACATTAAGTATGGTTTAAATTATTTCTGATGTGGTGGTTTATTTTGTTTGGTTTGATTATTAACGTTTATTTGGATTGTAATAGTACTTTATTTTTTATTTTTTATTTTAAAAGAGCGATGTTTATTTTCAGTTGAAATTATAAAAGTTGAAGTTTCTTTGTTTATTATTTGTATGTTTAATCTTAATTATTATAAATAAGGAATATGTACCGATCTATCTTTCTATAATCTTAACTGATGAATTATTTTTGATGTGACGAGGACGTCACAAAAGTCTAAGTTGGGGAGGGTTGGTTATAACGATAAAATTACTTAATTAGTTTAGGCCTCAAAAAAATTTTTAGACTACATTTTATATAAAAAATTAGAAAGATTTACAGCCCCGCGTACCAAAACAGTAAAAAGTGGAATTGTTTGCAGAGTTGGGCGCCGGGGGGGAGGGGGGGCGCAGGCCCTGCGCTGGCCCTGCGTCCATCGACCTTAAAACCCGATTTGTGCATCACTTTTCATTTCTACAAACCCTAGAACCTTTGTCTACGATTGGGTGTGCGGCTCTCTCCCAAAAACATCATTTTTGTGCCCAAAATTTGCAAATTTAAGCTTCAAAACACCTACATTCTCATAAATATCAAAGATCTTGGTTAAAAATCACCTCCTTGATGGTAGTTTCATCCACTTTGAAGATTATTTGGTAGAGAAAATGGTGAAGAAAAAAGCTAGATTTGTACCAATTTAAGCTTCCAATCACCAAGGTTAGTGTTTTTATTGAGTTATTGCAACTTATTGCATACTTTTTGAGCAAAAATGAAAGCTTAAGCTTCATGGTCATCCATGGAGTTTTCATGATGATTTTGACGTTTTAGAGTCAAACTATGTGAAATTGCATGAATTTGATGATATCATTGATGTATGATTTATGAGATATGTGTTTATTTGTTAAGTTTGTTAATTTGTCATGGTTAATTTGTAGAAATTAATTTGGATTTATAAAGCTGGTTGCCTAAATGTGCATATATTGTTAAAATTATAAAACTTGGGTGATTAGCTTAAAAATAAATCCTATGTGCTAAATGGTTTTTATTTAAAACATGATATGTGTTTAGTGTTTAAAATAACGACAAATAATAGACTATATATATATATATATAGGATGCAAAAATGTGAGCGTAAAAGAGTATATATATAGTTGCATCTTTTAAGTAACCGTAATTGTGCAAATTGCAATTATAGGTTACAGTACTTAATTTATCTCATACATATTGTGGTTGGTTGACCCAAATTGTAGATGTCGAGGAGAACGAGGCAACGAACTCAAAATGTTAATGTCCCGATAGATTGGTCTCCAAACCTCCTATTATTTCAACACCCCGAACACATTATAACACACTTGTTTTTGTATAAGAAATATTCAAATAAAATGTTAACTGAAAAGAGAGTTAAGAGGAGTGATTTTGAGGACTACGGGATCCCGTACCTTTTTGACTATTTTAGGTGGGAAGGTGTTCTTGAGTTCGGCGGCCCCGATATTTATCAGGCCGATGTAGTCGAGTGGATGTGTACCCTATGGAGGGAGACGGGTCGTTCAGCGAACGACTTTAGGTTCATAGGTACCGTCCATGGTAGGGACGTGGAGATGGATGCACAAATCCTTTGCCAATTATTTAATTTAGATACTGGGGTAGGCTACGAAGGGTTTAATGAGCAGGGGTACGAGTATAGGAATGGGGGCTCAATTGGCCTTCACTGATATGACTTGGTCAGGGAGTGGACAGAGCAGGTTAGTAGAGTTTTTATCCCATCCATTTTGGAGTCCGAGTCCTCCACTTCCTACAGCCGAAAGGCTTTATCTTCGAGGGGTAAGGTGCTTCACAAGATTCTTGTGAACAACATATTACCTCGCGATAGTGACCTGACCAAAGTCAGGCATAGGGATATCACAGTCCTTCACGCCCTTCTTAAGGGTAGGCCCAGACTGTCCTTTGTGTGGACAATTATGAATAATTTATGGACTATGTACGACACAAGAGAGAGGACGATCATCCCCCATTTCGGCGACGTTCATTATGGCCGCCATGTTCCCTACCTTGATTTTTAGGGAAGTTGACGAAGGGTTCGAGATATTCGACAAAGAGACAAATGAGTCCTATATTGAGGACTATACTGAGGATGAGAGGAGAGAGACAGAGAGAGAGAGAGAGAGAGAGAGAGGAGAAGGCCGCCAATGAGGCGGGAGTTCGGCATGCTGAGCCGAACCTAGGTGCGTCTACCTCGCGTAGTTGAGGTAATGACAGTTTTGATTTTGACCGCATGATGAGGCGGATAGAGGATATAGCAGTCGGTCTGGGTGAGTTCCGAGAGGATGTGACCCAGAGACTAGATGAGATGAATGGGCGTATGACCCATATATATGACAGGGTTGATCACTTCGCAGGTCGGGTAGATCAGTTACAGGATGGGCAGAGAGCCCTGGCATATCAAAATGCCTACTACCAGCACCATGACTGGGCATACTGGGAGGGAGTCGGACATCACGAGGATTCCGCAGCTGGTATGCCATATCAGTCTTATGAGGATTACACGATGCCCGACTACCAAGCCTATAACCCTGCCGTAGATACTTATGAGGCTATCCGGCGCATGGCAGGCAGGACCTCCCAGACCCGATGCCTCCTCACTTGGTTCCGCCGACTGCACAGTTCACCCATGGCCAGAACCTGTATACCGATCAGGCCGTGGAACATGATGATAGTTAGAGTTTATAATGTTTATATACTCTTTCATTTCTTCCCCATTTGAGTCTTGTTTTCCGATCAGGCCGTGGAACATGATGATACTTAGAAAATACATGTGCGAGTGAATTGGCTAGTGGTGACAGGATATTTTATAAGTAAGAAAAGAGTCGTAGTAATAATTAAAACTTTTGCCATGTAAAATGAATTCAAGTACGTTAAATTTTATTTGGGCTTAAATATAAGTAACGTGTCAAAAGATTTTGGAAACTCATGCAATAAGGGGGAGAACTTAATCATGTTTTAGCCTCAGAATTAAGTTAATTGTAGTCTAGATGGATCGGGAAACTAAGTCCGTAAGGGTACCAAACTCATGCCTAATCCCCTAAAACCATTTTGTTTGGGAGCAGTTGACTGAAATCTCTTACATGGACCATCTAGCTAATGTAGTGAAAAGAATATAGATAGAAGCATGGTGTTAAAAAAAAAGAAAAGAAAAATTGTCGTAAACATCCAAAGAGGAAAAATATGGTCGGAAGACCCGCATGTTTTAGGTATCGTAACCTTGAGCAAAAAAGGGTATTTTCAAAAGTGAGATGCATTATATAAATTCTAAGATGTATATTTTAACTGAAAACGTCTTTAATTTACATGTTAAAAATTTTAATGCATTAGTGCGAAGGCTAGCTTAACAGAAAATTCCTAGAGTCACTGCCAATACATGCACGTTACTTAGTTAGTTCTGATTCCAAAAGCTTGTTAGGGGACGACCAAGAGTTAAGTTGGGGAGATTTTATAAATCTATAATTTATATGGTTTCTGAGTCATATTATGATCATTTTAAGCACTGATACTTTGTAAAGTCCATATTATTACTCCAAGTTTGTATTTCAGGGCCAAGATGTTAAAAAGAAGCGATCCGAGAGAATTCAGAGCAAACAGAGCTAAGGGGGGCGCAGGCCTGCGCCACCCTGCGCTCCACATAGTGTTCCAACTATCGAGATACATTCCAGGACATGCCAGCTAAACCCTAGCCACATCCGGGCTCGCAGGGGGGGGGGTGCGCAGGCTTGTGCTAGTGCGGCGTAAAAAAAACGCGTTTTACAGCCTGTGGAACCCTAATCTCGACCTCCCTATAAATACAAGTCAAGGGGCGGCTTTGGAGAGAGTTCCGACGTTTGTGAAAGTGTGCTGAAGCCCTATCGGAGTGAATCTACGATACGAGAACGAATACGGTGATTCGCAAGCTACCCAATGGCTTAGATCTATGATTGTGATGAGCGTACGATGAGCGGCTAATACCATTAGCCGTTTGCGGAGGATCGACGGCTAAGTTTACTCTTCTTTAGTTTCTTATCTTTTGATGTATTCGTGTTAAGCGATATCTATTATGTGCATGCAAATGATAAACATTTGGCTATGATTATTATTATGTGTTGCGATTGGTAAAAGCAATATAGTTTATCGTGGTGTTATATTCATGTCGAGTCCATTAGTTTAGGGATTAAGACGAGTATTAATGTTTCATACGCTATGCCGAGAGTTATTGGTTAAAACATGTTTGATTAATTTAGTCGTGCAATTGATTATGTCTATGTGATCGTTGCATAAAATTATAGTGAGTAATACTTATGCCGTGGTGATTCCGTGAATGGTTATTCGTCTCTTGATTGTTTATCTTCTTCGTTAGTTACCTCGTCCTTAATTTTAGTTACAAAGCAATAGCAAACCATTACTCTAAACAAATCATTCAAATCCACAAATTCACAATTTAAATGCTTTCAATAAACTTATAAGGCTAATAACCTAATCCTAATTACGACCACACTTCCTGTGGATTCGACCCTTACTTCTCTAGCTAAATAGTGGATTTAAGGACTAAATCGGCGGGTCACAACGACGGCGTCACATATCTGAAGGGTAAAAAATTACAAGAATAAGAAGCAACAACAGATGATCTAATCGAATTAAAATGATTATAGTACCAAATCTGAAAGAACCATAAGTCCATAATTACAACAATGATATATCTAAATGAAGAAGCATTAGCAAAACCTCATATCAGTACCTACATAGAAGTGGCATTCCATTACAATTCACAAATAACTAAAAATAGATTACGAAAATATAACTTTACACTGATAATGATCAGATAGCATAAGTTTTTTTTCTTGTTCTAGATTGATTTTAAATCCTAGCTAAAAATATGATATTGCAAACATAATAAAATAATTGTAGTATAAACAAAATGAAAGAGTTTAGGGAATCACTTACATCTCTACAACATATATGTCTGTTTGGCCCATCAGCACTGCTTTAATGTCGTAGCCAATGCTTGCTGATAATCTGGACCCTGACACATTTCGTAAATTCTTCGAGTGTTGGACGTGCGAGCAAAATTCCTACCTCGAAGAACTTGTGTCTGCCGCCAAAAATCACAACCTGGATCACGATGCCCTTTTCCGTCCGCTTATTGACAGAGTTATGCGGCATTACAAGCAGTACCATTAGGCCATGTCATATGACGATACACACTAAACTTAAATGCATTATTCTTATGAATGTTTCTTTGGATTGAAAGCAGAATATGAAAACAAAACCTGAAGCTATTTCCGCAAAAGCAAGAATATGGAACAACTTCTTTTTTTTTTAAAAAAAAAAGGCTGAAGATGAATTAATTAAACGATTTCGAAACCTAATATCCAGATGCAACGCAAAGGGAATAAACCTGTAGCTATTGACCCCTAAATTGAGTAGCAAGGACTTGACAGGTGAAAGGAGGGTAGGATAGAAAACTACATGCCATGAAAAAAAATAAATTTATTCACCAAAAAAGGTGTGGCAATATTTCAATACATGCCATTAGGGGCACAAAAAAAGGCATTCTGTGCTACATTGATAAATTTAAAAAAAAAAATCAAATGCTAGATACAAGAGAATAGCCCTAAAAACTAAACAAAAGCAGTGTTATTTTGATAAATTTGGCTATGGACCTTTAGGAACAAAAAAACAGTGCCATTTTTGGTTGACTGCTTTAAAAGAACATTAATAAGATGAACACACTATATCATCATAATAAACATTAGTAACTAACATTACAATCCTACCAGCTTTGTATTTTGGGGAGTAACATGTTTTATCATGTAGTCCAAGCATATTTTTTTATTCATGGGAACAGAGTTAAAGGGTTTGGATTGCATTAGAATTAGTGGCTTTTCGAAACCAGAAATTTTCTGGTAACAAATGGGAACCTGCTGCCTAACGAAAAACGTTTGAAGACCAACAAATTGGAAAAACTCTAATTTCGTTTTAGGTTTGCCAACCACTCCGGAGTGATTATTTGCATCTTGAAAATGCTATAATCAAATAATCACTTTGAAAAACCTTTGTTTTGTATATATGACACAACGGAACGTGCGACTCTATTAACGGAGCAAAAGAGGTTATGATAAGACACTAAACATTCACCTGTGTAAACCAACCATTTTCATTTAATTTCCCCATAGCATTAGCACAAGATTCCGTCAATGCCACGCAGTCATCGATGGAAATTGAGCCACCAATTCACAAGACCTCTGCTTAAAGAAAATAAAAACAAAACCAGTTCTCTTTATATATGCCTATTTTTTGCTTTTTAGTTCTTTATTCGTATTATGATCCTAAGTAGGATACTCTGTACACAATTGTCTTGTGTGGCTTGGGTGGACTATGTTTTCGTCTACTGCCTTTTAGGAATGTTATATATTCACCTTTCTTTGATCCTTTCAGAAATTTCAATGCTTTATTTTCTATATTATTTGGATAATTCATACATGTGGCTCTTTCAAGTCATACCATAAGTTGCCAGCTATATTGTTTCTTAATTAACTTCTGCATTTTATGCTCATTAGCACTGTCACACGTTTCGATGTTAAAACATTGTTACTATTTGCTTTGACCTTTTTACTAATAACATCCATAAATTAAAAAAAAACTGACTGACATACTTTTAGTGTGATAAATTTAATTCAACAAACAAATTTGTTTTTCATATCTGATTTTCTCTCTTGATCAGTTAATGTTTGGAAAAATGAAGATAACCTTTATCTAATACATCAGATAGCTGCCAAAAACAAATGCATAAAAGTTAACGTGATTACGACCTTTTATAAACAAAAACAAATACCTTTTGGTTGTATTCTGCATTTCCAGCTTGTAATGCAATGACGTTTAAATCCATTTTGCAGTCTAGGTTGATAGTAGACACTATCATTCTGCAAGTGTAGAAGCATTGAGCAGATAATAAAAAATTCCATACTTACAAACACAGCAAAGGTGAAATTAACTTCAAGTTTAATAACAGTTCATGTTATAGAGCATTCAAGACATAAAAATATCAATAGATGGTTTGCTGGCCTGCATCTTTTTTAACATTTTGCAATTAATTCTAGCAAAATATCCAATAATATAAAATTCCTTCTACAGTTCATGCCAACAGTTTTCAATGTGGAACAAAAAGTTATCAGTGAGCTTAAAATATCCAATAAAACAAAGATATAATATATAGACCATTAATATAAAATTGCACAAATTCTTTGATATAAAATTACACAAATTCACTCCAAATTGAAGAGAAGAATTATAATTTTTATAAAATGAGAAACTAACCTCCTGTGATAATCGCTCGCCCATTACATCTATACCATCCAATGTCTGAGATGCTGCATTCCATTCGGTTCCTGCGTATATTCAGGCATACATATTAAAATAAATTTCAAAGCAAAATCATGTAGAAATTTCAAAACAAAATCGTGTAGAAACACAAGAAAAAAAAGGATATTAGAACCCCTTCAACTTTCCTTCAAAATCTAATAATTGTTGTCTTCAAGAAAACCCAAATCCAAATCTTTAGAACCTTCATAATCTAGTGGTTTTCATGTAGAAATTTCATCTTCTTCATGTTCGAAACCATCCTCTTCAAGAAAATCTTGTAGAAATTCCAACCCTTCAGATCTGAGATATTAGAAAACATCGGTGGTCTCGTCTTCTATCCGAGAGAGAGCGCCAAAAAAGATAGATGAAACATCGGTGGTGGTCGCCAACGAGATCGAAGTGGTGAGGCAATGGTGATATGGTTTCATAGGGCTGGAGACGGCTGGAGATGTGTGTGTCTTCGATCCGTGAGATAGGGAGCAAAAAAAAAACATAGATGAAACATTATTGGTGGTTGCCGACAAGATCCAAATGGTAAGGTGGTGGTGTCGTTTGTTGGTTTGGTTCGAGAGGGACAGAATGAAGTGAATATGTTGGTAACAGAGAGATTTGCAGAGTATTGGCAGAGAGGATTGAGGAGTGAAGGTAAGATATATCTTAATCAAATATTAGAAGGAGTCATGATTGAAGAGTGGTGATATCTTCTTGCAGACGAAAGAGGAAGAGTCCGTTGGCTTTCCGATGCGTGCACAGTGCTCATTGTGCTCAGTATTTTAAAAATTGCAGATTTTAGTATATCTGAATTTTGTATGCAACAAAGGTTTTACATAATGCATTAAAGAGTTGTAAGTCTTAATTTTCAAGAATGTGCATTACCTTGTTGTACCTTGTGCTTTGTATCTTGTAAAAAGCTAAATGCTTTATTAGTAGTATGTATGTATGTATATGTATATGTATATATATATATATATATATATATATATATATATATATATATATATATATATATATATATATATGTATATATATATATTTACATATACACACACTGCACACACCCGAGATATATAATTCACCGAAACTTGAGGTTTCGGTAGTTTGCAGAATGTTTCGGTATCTTCATCCTTTCGGTAGGTCTCTATATTTTTTTACATGGTTTCGGTATTACCATTGTTTCGGTAGGTCTCTGTATTTTTAGGTGGTTCTCGGTACTTTTTTAGTTCTTCTCGGTTGTTACCGAAACTCAAAGGTTTCGGTACCCTTCTTCATACAAAACACACACACAGTTCACATACTTGAGTTTTTGAGTTTGAAATTGCCTCAAGATATTTGTAGATTGTTGCTTGATACTCGATTATAGCTTGATTTCTTGATGTTAAAGATGATATGGGAGCTGTACTTGAAGATTCTTGAGAGAATTTGAAGAAGCCGTGGATGAGATAAAGGGAAGTAGGGAATTTGGTGATTTTTAATTTTGATGGAAAATGAGCAGACCATCCAATTTGTGGGTTTATGTATTTTGCAAGTTTATTAAATATACAATCTAACCACTAAACTTGCTTTTATTCTATTCTTTTAAATTGATCATTATAATAAATTTATAACACGTATGTAACTTAATTATATATTTTTCATTACCTAATTGCATTATTTAGGAATTAATTTCATTAATTCCACAAATTACATTATCAAAGACAAATTCCCACATAAGCACATAAATTAGCCCACCATGCTTGGACTTCGTCCTCGAAGTACTTAGAGGTCAAATAGACGCGTATAGCGAACAATCATGTCTTGTTCAGATTCCTAGGTCTGGGAAGTTTCTTAGCTTTTTCATCTTTGTATCAAGAATAGACTCAGGCTCATCCTATTGCAGCTTCTCGTTGATCTTGTAGCTCAGATGATCCGCCCACTTTTCGCTTTCATTTTCCTTGCACTTCCTCAATTGTAAAACATGAAACACAGAGTGAATGTTTGACAGTTCGTTCGGCAAGTCTAATAGATAAGATTGACTTCCAACACGTTCAATGATTCTGAAAGGACCAACAAATCGTGGTATTAACTTGCTACGTTTGTCTAAAGGCTTATGACGTCGGTCATGATATGATTTTTGTCGAGATTGAGCAGTTTCCAGTCGTTGACGAATAATTCGGATCTTGTCGTTTGTTTGTTAAAGTAATGCGGGATCGACGATTGGTGTTTCACCTGCTTCATGCCAGCAAGTTGGCGTACGACACTTGCGACCGTATAAGGCTTCGAAAGGTGCTGCCTTAATGGACGAATGGTAGCTGTTGTTGTAAGAAAATTCCACTAAATGCAAGTAGTCGTCCCAGTTACCAGTAAACATGAGGACACAAGCCCACAACATGTCTTCAAGAGTAAGAATCGTGCGCTCGCTCTGGCCATCAGGCTGTGGATGATATGTCGTGCTCATTCTGAATTTAGTGCCCAGACATTTTTGCAGTGCAGTCCAGAATCTGGAAGTGAATCTACTGTCGCGATCAGAAACAATTGACATAGGTACAACGTGTCGAGTAACGATCTCGTTAATATACAACTTAGCCAACTTCTCTAGTGAGTAGTTCTCGCGAATCAGAATGAAACGCACGACTATGGTTAAACGATCTACGATGACCCACATTGCATCGTGTTGCCTTCGCGTAGTCGGGAGCTTGGTCACAAAATCCATCGTTATATGATCGAACTTCCATTCAGGTATCGGTAGGGGCTGAAGACTGTCATAAGGCTGCTGATGCTCCGCTTTGACAAGTCTGCACGTGACGCAATTTTCGACATGTTGACCCACATCTCTTTTCAAATCAGGCCACCAATATCCGGCTTTTAGAACATTGTACATCTTGGTGCTGCTAGGATGTATAGAAAAATTCGAGCAGTGAGCTTCTGAAAGAATCTTCTGTCGAATGTCACAAAACTTTGGAACCCAAATGCGATTTTTGAAGAGTTTTAAGCCACGAGGGCTATCAATTAAGAATTGGAGTCGCCCTTTCATTTCCTCAGAGTTGAGGTTTTCCTCTTTCAGGGCTTCAGCTTGAGCAACAAGAATTTCATCAATCAGAGTAGATGAAAATGAAGTATGAGTCAGAGTATAGAGGCATTTCACGGAATAAGCTTTTCGACTCAATGCATCGGCAACCACATTTGCTTTGCCAGGGTGATACAGAATCTCACAGTCATAATCTTTTATGAGTTCCATGGAGTGTCGTTGGCGCATATTGAGCTCCTTTTGGCTGAAAATATATTTTAGACTCTTGTGATCTGTATATAACTGACATTTGGTGCCGTAGAGATAGTGACACCATGTTTTCAATGTAAAAGTCACAGCAGCAAGTTCAAGGTCATGAGTCGGTTGACTCTTCTCATGATCTTTCAGTTGATGAGACGCATATGCTATGACCCTACCTCTTTGCATTAGAACGCACCCAAGCCCTTGATATGAGGCGTCGCTGAAGACCACAAAGTCTTCATTTCCCTCAGGTAAGTCCAGAATAGGTGCTTCAGTTAACTTTTTTTTTTAATTTTGGAATGCGGCTTCCTGAGCTTTTTCCAAAATAACAGGAATATTCTTGCGAGTAAGAGTGGTAAGAGGCACAACTATATTCGAGAAGTCCTTTATGAATCGACGGTAATAACCTGCCAATCCCAATAAGCTTCTAATTTCAGTAGCTACCTTGGGAGATTCCCAGCTTTGAATAGCTTCTATCTTAGAAGGATCTACAGAGATTCCTTCACCACATGTCCGAGAAAATGTATCTACATAAGATAAGATCAACAAGTTAACGGTGAGCATGAAATTTAAAGAAAAGTCAAGCTAAATAAATCAATCAAATTTTTTGAGCACCTGTCGCAACTAAAATTTACATTTAGAGAATTTGGCGTAGAGTCGCTCTTTGCGCAGCAACTCTAGCAGTTCCCTAAGATGCACAGCATGCTCGGCAAGACATCCGGGAATTCTGAGGCTATCGGTACATCAGCTAAAGCTTTCTTTACAGACTTAGCATCTATTGCGTATGCTAAGTAAGACGCACAACCCTTTGCTATATGCTTCCTAGCTTTCAATACAGAGATCAAGCATAAGTCACCTTTCATTCTGTCGCCATAGATGTTGATACTGCAGCCAACTGGAGTAGTGAGTTTTATTAACTTTTCTTGCAGATAATGCTGGCGTCATGGTGGATAAGCCAATCCATACCCATGATGACGTTGAACTCGTGAAAGTCCATCGGATTAAGGTCAAGTTGGAATGTGCATTTATCAAGTAGAATGATGAAATCACTGTAGATTTTATCGGTAGACACGCATACGTCACTGGCCGTTTCGATATCAAATATAACAGGGAGAGTACAAGGAGAAATCCCAAGCTTAAATGCAAATGCACACAATATGAAAGAACGATTTGCTCCAGAATCGAAAATAACTCTAGAAGGAATAGAATTAACAAGAAACATACCAGATACCATGTCTGGTATTTCCTTTGCTTGCTCAGCCGTTATTTGGAATGCTTAGTTTTGACTTCCTGCTGGCTCGTTATGGCGACTAGAACCTCCGCATGATGTGCTATGTCGTGTCGGTTGATGTTGCCTTTGTTGTTGTTGATGTTGTTGTTGTTGTTGCTGCTGCTGCTGAGGTTGATGTTGTTGTTGTCGCAGTCGTGGATGATGCTCCGCACTCAGATAAACTAGGCTGAACGGATGTGTGATGCATGCCCGCTCGGTATGCCCAGGGCGTAAAAAGTTGTTGCAGACTGTAACTTTGTTGGGACATTCATCACTGCTATTCCTTATTTCATTACATACATAACACCTCACATCATTAGGATTACAACGCCCAATGTGAGACTTATGGCAGCGGCGACACTGCCTCGATTCAGAATGTATCGCATAAGAATGAGTTCTCTGGGCTGGGGGTGAGCTAAACTGTCGGGAATGAGACTGTTATGATGAAAATCTTGATGAAGATCAAGAATAGCTTCAGGTGCGTGACTTCTTAGGCGGTGACAGACAAGTCGGGTTGTAAGATGAAGTAGGAATCCCTCCAGCACGGATAAAGTCATGCTCGAGAATTCGAGCAACTTCAACAACTTCGGCATAATTAGAGTACCTTTGGGGCTTTAGAAATTTCTGATACTCGGGATGCAGACCCATAAGAAAGCGATCGATCTTTCGTTTCTCTCTAGCCACTTAGTAGTCAGACAGTAGGCTTAGATGAGTAAACTCAATCTCATACTCAGTCATCGATTTGGTTCCATGAGTAAGAGACATCAATTTCTTCTCAAGACGCTTCTTTTCATCAGCCGGGCAGTATTGACGAAAGAAAATCACTATGAAATCATCCCGAGATAGGGACTTAAGCCAGTTGGCTTCGTGCATGTTCTCCTGAGATCTCCACCACATAACATTGCCACCATCGAATAGTGTAGTAGCAAAGCTGACCTTCGACTCTTTAGTGCAATCACTAATAAGAAATATGCGCTCAATGCCAGTGACCCATTCGAGTGCCTCGATAGAATTAGCGGCTCCTTTGAAAGGTTGAGCTCTTCAAGCTTTGAAGTAACGGACATTGTAGCCCTTAGGAGGGACTACAGGAGTGTCCTCCTCGTCAGTGTCGTCATCACGATGCCCGGTATCCTCATGCTGTTTCTTCCTAGCTCTTCTCTACGCCTAGTTTCGTGCTTTTCGACTTCATCGCAAGCACGAAACTGGTCTTGCAAAAATTTGGCCTGATGCTCATTGTTTTCATTAAGCATAGTTTGCATCATTTGCATGATCTGTTCAGGAGTGAGTGCACCTCCAGCACCTTCACCAGATCCAGACATATTCAGAAATATAAATAATTCTTGCAAAAGGATCAATGTACTTCTATTCTACCCCATATGCCCAATCCTAAAGCAAATTCATAGCCTATCTCAGTTCAAGTTAAAGCCTAGATATTCGAAGCTAATATCTTTGCTTAAAAGTTTGAGTCCAAGTGTTATTGCTAAAACTTGAATCCCTCAAACTAATGCACTGATACCATCCTGTCACATCCTTGCTTTAAGCATGCTTGCAAAATCCAAGGAATAAATAACATTTGCCATAATAATCATATTAAGTCTAAAGCTTGCATAAATGTAAATAAAGGATTACAACAATTCATGCACTACACATGCTACAAGGTTACAGTACTAAGTGCTATTACGTCACAATAATAATAAAAGCAGCTACCCAGATTCCAAAGCAGCACAAAGCTTTACCACAAGCTGAATAGTGAGCTAAAGTCCTCTGGCACTTAACTTTGACTCATAACCAAATTTATACGATTTAATTTAATATCTGACGTGCACGGAGTGTCTGTAATTTACATTACTGAGTATATAGCAAATCAATAAAACTTGCTTATAATTTAAAAGGGCATTGAACATAAATTATTGCTAAGTGTTTTGTAGTTTTTAATGACAATTAAGTTTGGCCAATGGCCACTTAATTATGGTCCGTCATACTTATATATATAGATAACTGCTTCTGTTTTAAATTCACAATAACACCCACACATACCTAACTTATGAAAGAAAGAGAATAAATGGATTATGGACACTTTGGATGTACACACACTGCACACACATCTCTCATTCACATATTAAGGAAGGTTGACTAATGCTTTTGTTTTGTACCCACATCACACACATGCTTGCATACATCTCAGATTATACATATATATATATATATATATATATATATATATATATATATATATATATATATATATATATATATATATATATATATATATATATATATATATATATATATATATATATATATATATATACATATATATATATATATATACATATATATATATATTACTGTGACTGTTTCTGTTTTATATATATATACATATACACACGCTGCACACACCCGAGATATATAATTCATCGAAACCTCTCAAGGTTTCGGTAGTTTGAAAATGTTTTGGTATCTTCATCCTTTCAGTAGGTCTCGGTATTTGTTACATGGTTTCGGTATAACCATTGTTCTTTGTAGGTTTCTAATTCTTCTCGGTATTTACCGTAACTCAAAGGTTTCGGTACCCATCTTCATACAACACACATACACGAAACACACTGCATCTAATTCATTTCTATTTTTCTTTGTTTCAGTAACCATTTTATCAAGATTAAAGTTGTTAAACACTTGTATTTGATGAATTTAAGCACACACACAAGCACACAAGGTATGGCCGAAGGACAAAGACTTTCTTGGTTCGGTTTTTGGCCATCAATCTCGTAACCCACAAAACACACACACATTTCACACACTTGAGTTTTTGAGTTTGAAATTACCTCAATATATTTGTAGATTGTTGCTTGATACTCGATTATAGCACGATTTGTTGATGTTAAAGATGATATGGGAGCCGTACTTTAAGATTCTTGAGAGAATTTGAAGAAGCCGTGGATGAGAAAAAGGGAAGTAGGGAATTTGTTGATTTCTAAGTTTGATGGAAAATGAGCTGACCTTCCAAATTGTGGGTTTATGTATTTTGCAAGTTTATTAAAAATACAATTTACCCCTAAACTTGCTTTTATTCTATTATTTTAAATTTATCATTATAATAAATTTATAACACATGTGGATCTTAATTATATATTTTTCATTACTTAATTGCATTATTTAGGAATTAATTTCATTAATTCCAAAAATTACATTATCAATGACAAATTGCCACATAAGCGCATAAATTAGAAAGTAAGGTTGTAAGGTCGCCTTCCTACGGATCCTATCTTGACGCAACACCGTCCAACGAGTGCGGAATCCTCGTAGCGGCTTGACGGATAGACCTCACACGCAAATCACGGAGACACACACTGTGATAGACGAACAACGGAACGTCCCGACACGTGATTCTCTCAAAGAACAAACTCTCTGACACTTGCAAGTTCGAGATCGCCTTTGCTAAAGCTCTGCTAAATCTTCTGCAAAAACTTGTTAATTAAACGAATTAACCCTTAATTATAACATCTGGTTCGAATTTGCCTAGGACAATTTTGAATAAGCCCAAGGCGTTTCAAACTTGTCCTCCATAAATTCGAATCTTATGCTTTGAAATTATTTTTGAACTTACTGTAACACATTACACCAAGTTCAAACATACATACAATCAATATTAAACATATATAATCAAACATATATCAAACACTTGTTAATATGCAATAACTAGCAAAATGACTCTTACAAAATATTATCTATACTTGGACTGCTATCGTCACACAGGATGCACTAACAGACTCCCCTTGATGATAGCTTCTAACTATTTATATTTTTTCTAAGTACTAGGACTATATAAACTACTACATGCATACAATCCCTTCTATATACATACCTTGACTACCTTTTCATACTTCCTGCCTTCTGATTTCCAACCTTCATGGTAATAGATAGGTTGTTCATGAAGTTTCTGATGGTCGCTTTGAGATAGGTTAACAAGATGCAAAGGATCATATACTTTCAAAATTACCTTGTCTTCATGATCTTCCATGACTGCCTCTGCTGTTTCGTTGTCAACATACCACCACATCATGTTTGCAAGAACGTCTTGTGGCATTGTTCTCAACGGAACTTTCATTAAGCATCAGACTGGTTTATAGAACTTTATCATCCAAGGTTTTCCAGTCAATGGATCTATTCTAGATTCATCCATCACTCTCTTTCCTTCCCTTGGAATTATCCTTTCAAACATTCCAGATCGACCTTCTTTGCTTATGATTCGCGCTATCACTTCAGCGTATTGGTCATCTCCTAGGTTTATCAACTCCTTCCATGCTAGTTCTTTGATCTCGCATATGGGCAGAGTATTAAATACTTTCAAAGTTCTTCTTAGATATTGCAGCCCATCTCGTCTTTTCAGCACGAAGAGTTGTAACTCTCTATCGAAAAACCAGCTAAGAATGCCTCCAGACAACTTTCCTGGACTTGGCAATCTTATCTTCTTCTTCACAGCCAGTTCAGCTCTCTTTTCTTCCTTTCTAAACTACAGTTGTCGTTTCTCATCATTTGTAACTTCCCTTTCAAGCTCCTCACTCTCTGATTCAACATTAAAGGCATCTTTAAATGCACCGATGTCTATCAAATTGTTGAATTATGATCTCATTGACTTAATCTTCTTCATCAACCACTATCTCATCATCAGCTTTCCACTCTACAACATCTTCTGGGACAAACTCCCCTTCTTCAAGATCTTCAATTTCATCCTCAAAATCAAATATCACCTCTTCTTCTTCAATATCCATTAGAGCTTCAATCATTTCGCTCTCAACATTCTTTGAAGTTCCACCTTCAACTCCTTCTCTCATTCCAGATTGACTGGGCTCCTCTGAATTAGTGCCTGCTGAGCAGTCGAAAGATCTGCTAGCTCACCTTCTCTTCTAGCATCGGGATCGTTGCCGTCATCATCTTTTCTAAACGCTTCAGCTTTTCTGCATCTACTCTTCCCCTGAGCTTGTAGATTTTTCATTAAGTGCTCCATGAGAGACTTCATTGTTTTTATCTTAGACGCTTGATCTACTACTGTTGTTTTCAATGCAGCATTTTCCTGATTAAGTCTGGCATTATGGCTTGAAGTTCTGTCACTGCTGTAGATAACTGGAAAATATGGTCTGTCTGGAAATCCACCTTTCCCTTCAGCTCTGTAAACCGCTGATTGTCGGTGAATTTTGATGATGTTGATGGAATGGTTGTAGATGCTGATGGAGTGATGGGTGGTTGAGCAGCTGGTATTACAGGTTCAGGAGCTGAGGTGGATGTAGCTCCCTGCATAAATCGGTGCCTCCTTGCCCTATGCCTAAGCATGAGTGGAGTTTCATCTTCCTCTTCGAAATCTGAATCTTCGGTCTCTTCGACAACCAGAGCTGGTCTAGTTTGTCTCCTTCTGTTTACCATTAGCCTAGATCCATATCTACTGATTTGAATATTTGGATCCTCGCTATCAGAATTTGACTCTGAGGCATTTTCATCGAGTCTTTCAGTCTCAGTCTCAGCCTGTGCTCCTTCTTCTTCTCCTTCACCTGGGACCTCAGTGTCCATTTCCTCACCCTCGGGTGGCTGATATTGATCAAAATCTCTTAGAAGATCATGGAGATCAGTTGGAGGCTCCAAGATATCATGAACTAGTTCAGCTGCGATATCTTGTTGGGCCTGAGTTCCTTGAGCCCATATTTCTTCTAGGGTCTCTGCCCTTTGATCAATTTCTGGGGCCAAGGTTGAAGGACCTGCAGCGTCTGTTGATGGACCTGCTGCCGTAGACTCTGAAAGTCTGCTGGAGGATGGCCTTGATGCCGGAATTTGTCTCGCTGGAGACCTTTGCCTCCTGCGCGGTTGCTGTTGTGGTTGTTGTTGTTGTGGAGGTTGTTGCTGTGGTTGCTGCGGTTGAAGAGCTTCACCTGCCCAGTTTTCTCCTCCCGGAGCCACAAAATTTGGGTCAATGACTGCTCCGAACAAAGGTGCCACCTGTGGCCTGACCTGCTCAGCCCTTCTCGCGTTATGCGACTGGCAGTCAGCAACAATTCTCTTATTAATAATGGCCACACCATGAGTGTCTGGAAGTTGAGGCAGATTTGGCAAGAAGTGGCGTATAATCATCATTGCGAAGCGTGGGTAGATAAAAAATCTTTCACGGACTGGAGCTATGATTTGATGCACAAACTCAGCAAAGAACATCTCTTAAAAACTATACCGCTTGTTATACGTAAGACTGAATATTTCTCAAAGGTCTTAAGTCTAGGCCCCAGTAGCAATGCAATATCAATCAGGAAACTAAGATAATAATTAACAATGCGGAATTAAAGTTAATTACAAATAGAGACAAATTTAAGTAGCAAGGTACAAACGTCTAGACTATTACATCAAATCACATAATATAAACTAGCCCCGAACCCCAAAGCGCTATCATCAGTCAAGTACCAAGGTGTTGAAACAGGTTCTAAAGCACTTCAAGCTCTTTCAAAGTCCTGACCTATAAACTAGGTCCAGCCAATCCTTTGCTTTTACCTTAAAAATAATGCAACAACGGGGTAAGCTTATTTGCTTAGTGAGATTGAAGAATTTCACATTTAACATGCAATTATGAATGCGGAAAGCTCATGCACTGCACTTGGCTCATGCACAGCTCAGCTCAATTGCTCATGCACTGTATTAGGCTCATGCACAGCTCAAATCTCGAAGGGACATTGGCCAATTTAAATGCTATTTGATGCGCGTCTTTGCTCAGCTCCCAGTTATAAAATTGTTGTTGCTCTTGAGACTTTTAGACAAATTCATAAGGAATGCTCGGAAAATGATAACACCATACACACACATCATTAGTGGGGATCAGCCACGTACTGGGCTAGCTACCAGTAATTGCTGTATGGGTATCATCAGAATGCTCAGCTCTAGCTACCCTTTGTGCTTTCATCATGTAAATCAGCACATCACAAGCCTAACATTAACCCAACACCGAGCGATAGTGTTGGTGTTAAGCTTAACAATCCAATGACTCATCAATGAATAAAAGCTAGAAAGAAATGCTCAGCTCAACAAATCATAGTAACATGCTATGAAAATATATCAATATGCTCAGGATCAGAATGTCAATAAAATCAGAATAAAGCAACAAAAGTCTCAATTCACATAATTTGTAGTTAAAGTAAAATCTACAACTCACTGCTACTGGTTAATTGTGCTTTCTGGCTCTGGCTTTGTTGCTCACAATCTGTAGCGGGTTAGAACCACTATCTTACTTATATCAGACTTACAGACGGCTTGCCTCTTTGCTTTAGCCTTCACTGATGCTCTTTTAGCTTTGCTAGTTGCTCAATCTGTTAATCATATCATTTCTGTAGTATATTCAGTATTCATTTGTTGGCTTTTAATCTCAAAGTCTCATATTTGACTATATTGAGATGAATATGGTCAACTATTTCTTAAATCATTTCATTCAATCGTTTATCATGTGATTCTAGGCTTTGTCAAATTATCATTCAACTCAGAACTTGTATTTGACATGATTTAGATAACTCATACGGCTTTATGTCCTTTTTCATGGACATGTGGGATTTTCTAAGTGCATATAATTGTATTCATACACTAAGCATATATATATATATATATATATATATATATATATATATATATATATATATATTCATGGTACTTCTTTATTGCTTATTAGATGATCATCCACAATTATGTTTCACACATATCCATTTTCTTACACTTTAATTGGTTCTGTTAAGTTGATGAATGAAGGTATATTAGCTGCTGTGAATTATATCACAACATGAACATGCGATTAATACTTCACCTACACAGGTGTTTATCAACTCTTGTTACAAGTTTGTTTCCTAATAAATTATATCCCTCACAACATAATACGCATACTTGAAATTTGAAACATGTTTATGTATGCATATAAGGGCTGTTGAGATGCTTCTGTCTGCTGCCCATCTTTTAATTTTAATAGCAGCCCCCAATTAGTATGTAGTTTAGCTGCTTTTATTGCTACTTTATTGTTAATATACACACATGGCACATTGATCTTTATACACATTGGGTGCTGACCACAAGTCACAAAACACACACATTTGCTTTTACTTTCTCTGCACAGAACACACTTACATACTAATTCCATGATAGATACATATTGTGTACTGCACACATATTGCATAATTCTGCACACACTGCACACTCATTTAACTTATGTGTTTAAAAAGGAGATGAGTTGATTTTGCTTTCTATTTATCTGCATACATCAACACACATACAATATATACTGAAAGGAGTAAAATAAAATATAATTTAAAAGGCATGTTGCTTTCTGTTGTGACTTACAGCGCACACACACACACACACTAAAGCACACACACTGAACTCATGTATTAGATTCTTGTAGAAAAAATCCAATTGTTGTGACTGTTTTGTCTTGTTTCGGTAATAAGACTACCGAAACCATCAATGGTTTCGGTATATGCTTTATACTTCTCAATGGTTTCAGTATACTACATATATGGTTTTGGTTAGTTTCTGGATTCCTGCACTCTTTCAACATTACCGAAACCTTAAGGTTTCGGTAAGGCTTCTTCTTCATGGTTTCGGTAGCCATGCAACACATACAAACATACACATCTGCATTATATCTTTCTGTTTTCCCTTTATTTCAGCTACCCATTTATAGAATTAAAAGGTGTTCAATGTTTTCAGGTGTTACTGAAACCAACTCCATGGTTTCGGTATTTTCATGCAAACACACAAACATTCACTACACTGTCATTTCCTTTCTGTTCTCAGCAGCAATTCAAGGGGTTTAAGGGAGGTTTTTGATGCTTCAATCCATGCATAAACACACACACAATATATAAGACCTGGCCGAAGGCCATAGGCCTTCTTTGACATTAAACTGATTACAAACAGAACGAGGAACTTCCAGTTTTCTTTCAAAATCCAGTAGCAGAACTATGAAATTGAAACAAAGATTAGTGTTACAAGTTTAAATTCTATAGCATGCATGTAAACCTTAGGTGTGCAGTTGATCATTATAACATTTTGAAGCTTTAATTCAACTTTTGAAATCAAAAATAGGTTCCAGGAACACATTTTTAGATGATAAATTTACGTACAAATGTTGAATAATCTTGAAGGTTTGATGCTTGATGATTTCTTTATCATCAATCTTTGATTTTGTTTCAAGAAAAATGATCAATCTTGATGATGAAGCTTGTTGGAACCGTGGCTTGAGAGAAAAAGTACAGAGAAATTTATTGCAACTATTAAAATGGGAAGAACCCACATTTGGGTATTTATCTAAAATAAAGTTTACTAAATTGCCAATTTGACCCCCAATTTTATTTTATTTCATTATTTGAAATTGTTACTTTATAATAAATACATAACTTGTATTTAACCCAATTATATAGTTTCTCATGTTTTTTTTATTAATTAATATAACTTACATTGAAATTATATTTTAACTCGTTTAGCATAAATGTCTTTTAACTTAAAATTAACGTTAAACTTTGTTAGTTGCCGTAAATTAAAGTTCAGGTTGTTACAGAATGGGCTCCACCACGCATAACTTCGTCCCCGAAGTTGTCTATGCTCAGATAAGAGTAGTTAGGAATTACAAGGTAGGCATGAATCCCTAAATCTGACACAAACTTGCTGGTGATTTATTAAATGAGCACCATCTGAATTTTCATAACTTCATGCTTCTTTTGGCTTTTACAACCAGTATATTCACTGATTTTCCATATTATACAGCTTATTATACGACTTATGTGCTGATTTTAGGTATTTTAGGAACTCTGACTTATCATTTATACCTTTGCTATGTGGGTTTATGCTTTCAGATTTAAAATATATTTTATTCAATTCGGCTAGCAACTCAATGCATTAATTAGCTCATATCTCTCTCTCATTTTCCTTTGAACTAGCTAAAGAGCGTTTGGTAGTCTGATATTTGTACTTTATGAAACAATTTCTTTTATTGATGATGTTACAATCATCAATCTCTTAACTAATTTCTGATTTGCGCTGACTGTTGTGAAGACTTGCAATTATTTTGCACTGACAAACAAATGGAATAAGAATTCCATTAAATCACACTTTTCATTGGTGAATCTCTGAATTTAAGATTACTTCACTCTTTTGGCAGAATCTTTTTATTTTATGCGTAGTTAGGTGGAACAGGAATTCCATATGGGCTTTCTCACTAGTCTCGCGTCGACATAGAGAATCCATAACTTACATTTATATTGACATATGATGGGCTATTCATTGGCCATTTATGACCAATCGCTTGACTTTACAAAAATTTTTATTTATTTTATGTTTGACTCTAGCTTTATGCCTCTGGTTCCATTTTTTTTCTTTTCGATTTCTATGCATGTTGACATTAGGTGCTTGACAATTTGGTTCAAGGACTCTCTTCTCTTTAAATTTTATTTGAATCAGCAACTTCTACCTCTGTCTCATTACAAGACACGCTGTAATCATTCTGATTACTAGGATTTACGAAGAAGCTTGTGTTTAGGATTAAATTTTGATTTCTTTAGGGCTTTTGAATCATACACGATTCTAATTACAATACCTATATTGTTTATAGGTATAATTTCTGACTGGAAAGGTATTTGTATCATATCTTCAACTGATACAACACATATGTCATCCGCATTATTCACTATCGATGACAATGTTGTACAGTTAACTCAATACTTATTTTAGAATTGAAATTCAACTGGCAACGGAATTAAATCATTTTATCATATAAGAAACTTATTATTAGTTACCATTGTGGTCTTTTGGCGTTTCTGGTGTCTCCTCGGCATCCTCAGCAGTTATATGAAAAGCTCGCGCCTTTGCTGTAGGCATCATTGTAGTACTCTGTTGGTTTGTTCTGCCAACTGGTTGCTCCTGATTAGTAAGCATGCGTGCATTTAGGAAATGCTTGGCATAATGTCCACGCTCACCACAGTTGTAGCATACGTCATTTCTTTCTGGCCATTCATCACTTCCATGTCCAATCTGTTTACAGGTGTAACAGATCACATCTCTAGGGTTGCAGCGTCCACTATGAAATTTACTACATCGTTTACACGATCGTGCTTCTAACTGTATGGAATAGACTCTAGTCTTCTGAGGTGTAGAGGATGCTCGTGACTGTTGCTGACTTGACTTTGATGAACTGTAGAATCTACTGGATTTCAGTTTCTTAGGTGGAGATGGACAAGTAGGACTTATAGCCATCATAACGGGTTCACAACTAGAATCTGTGAATTCCCGCTCCACCATTCTTACTGCTTCCACTATACTGATATACGTTTTGAACTTTATGCTACTCATTTGTCTTCTATATATTGGATTCAGACCCATTCTAAATCTGTTTATCTTACGTTCTTCTGTTGCTGCTTGATATGACAAGTAGCCGGAAAGTCTCGAGAACTCATGCTCGTATTCATCAATGGTTTTTGTTCCTTGTTTCAATTGCATCAACTGCATCTCGAGTTTGTCTTGTTTGTCAGTTGGATAGTATTTGGCATTGAACATTTCCAAGAACTGCTCCCACTCCAGTGCCTTAATTGCTTCCTCACCATAGATGCTCTTTTGCGTCTTCCACCAGGCTCTAGCAGCTCCAACAAACAGTGATGTAGCAAACTTAACTCTATTGATGTCCAAACATTCTGAGATATTGAAGATCTCTTAGGTATGACTTATCCAATCTAACGCTTGTATTGGGTTTAATGTGCCTTCAAACGTTATGGCATCACTCACTTTGAAGTCTTTACATCTACAACATTTTGGCTGCTCAACTCGTTGATTGACATGCGCATTATCAGATTCCGATTCGCTTGACTGTTCAGTTTGCTTCTTTTTATGTTTATTCCTCTTTTCAGTTTTCTTTATTGATTTAATTTGTTCTAACATGAACTTGTTTTGTTGCTCATTATTATGGGTTATTAGTTGTTGCATCATTTCCAGGACTTGCTATGGCGTCATGCCACTTGATGGTCCACCTTCTCCTAACATAACTCTGAAATTCAAAGAACTAAATATTTAGCTCATTAGTCTAGCACATTGTACCCTTTCATGCCCCGTCCTACTAGTCTCTGAAAACCTATCTTAGTTCAAGCCATCCTGTCATGATTGATACTATAGCATTGCACAAGTTTAAGATCATGTATTACACGTAATACAATGATTCACTCAAACTATTTGCTCTGATACCATCCCGTAAGACTGAAGATTTCTCAAAGGTCTTAAGTCTAGGCCCTAGTAGCAATGCAATATCAATAAGGAAACTAAGATAATAATTAACAATGCGGAATTAAAGTTAATTACAAACAGAGACAAATTTAAGTAGCAAGGTACAAACGTCTAGACTATTACATCAAATCACATAATATAAACTAGCCCCGAATCCTAAAGCCTTATCATCGGTCAAGTACCAAGGTGTTGAAACAGGTTCTAAAGCACTTCAAGCTCTTTCAGAGTCCTGACCTATGAACTAGGTCCAGCCAATCCTTTGCTTTTACATAAAAAATAATGCAACAACGGGGTAAGCTTATTTGCTTAGTGAGATTGTAGAATTTCACATTTAACATGTTATTATGAACACGGAAAGCTCATGTACTACACTCGGCTCATGCACAGCTCAGCTCTATTGCTCATGCACTGCACTAGGCTCATGCACAGCTCAAATCTCGAAGGGACATTGGCCAATTTAAATGCCCTTTGATGCGTGTCTTTGCTCAGCTCCCAGTTATAAAACTGTTGTTGCTCTTGAGATTTTTAGACAAATTCATAAGGAATGCTCGGAAAATGATAACACCATATACACGCATCATTAGTGGGGATCAGCCACGTACTGGGCTAGCTACCAGTAATTGCTGTATGGGTATCATCAGAATGCTCAGCTCTAGCTACCCTTTGTGCTTTCATCATGTAAATCAGCACATCATAAGCCTAACATTAACCCAACACCGAGCGATAGTGTTGGTGTTAAGCTTAACAATCAAATGACTCATCAATGAATAAAAGCTAGAAAGAAATGCTCAACTCAACAAATCATAGTAACATGCTATGAAAATATATCAATATGCTCAGGATAAGAATCTCAATAAAATCAGAATAAAGCAACAAAAGTCTCAATTCACATAATTTGCAGTTAAAGTAAAATCTACAACTCACTGCTACTGATTAATTTTGCTTTCTGGCTCTGGCTCTGTTGCTCACAATCTGTAGCGGGTTAGAACCACTATCTGACTTATATCAGACTTACAGACGGCTTGCCACTTTGCTTTAGCCTTCACTGATGCTCTTTTAGCTCTGCTTGTTGCTCAATCTATTAATCATATCATTTCTGTAGTATATTCAGTATTCATTTGTTGGCTTTTAATCTCAAAGTCTCATATTTGACTATATTGAGATGAATATGGTCAACTATTTCTTAAATCATTTCATTCAATCGTTTATCATGTGATATTAGGCTCTGTCAAATTATCATTCAGCTCAGAACTTGTATTTGACATGATTTAGATAACTCATACGGCTTTATGTCCTTTTTCATGGACATGTGGGATTTTCTAAGTGCATATAATTGTATTCATACACTAAGCATATATATATATATATATATATATATATATATATATATATATATATATATATATATATATATATATATATATATATATATATATATATATATATATATATATATATATATATGTATATATATATATATATTCATGGTACTTCTTTATTGCTTATTAGATGATCATCCACAATTATGTTTCACACATATCTATTTTCTTACACTTTAATTGGTTCTGTTAAGTTGATGAATGAAGGTATGTTAGCTGCTGTGAATTATATCACAGCATGAACATGTGATTAATACTTCACCTACACAGGCATTTATATACTCTTGTTACAAGTTTGTTTCCTAATAAATTATATCCCTCACAACATAATACGCATACTTGAAATTTGAAACATGTTTATGTATGCATATAAGGGCTGTTGAGATGCTTCTGTCTGCTGCCCATCTTTTAATTTTAGCTGCTTTTATTGCTACTTTATTGTTAATATACACACATGGCACATTGATCTTTATACACATTGGGTGCTGACCACAAGTCACAGAACACACACATTTACTTTTACTTTCTCTGCACACAACACACTTACATACTAATTCCATGATAGATACATATTGTGTACTGCACACATATTTCATAATTCTGCACACACTACACACTCATTTAACTTATGTGTTTAAAAAGGAGATGAGTTGATTTTGCTTTCTATTTATCTGCATACATCAACACACATACAATATATACTGAAAGGAGTGAAATAAAATATCATTTAAAAGGCCTGTTGCTTTCTGTTGTGACTTACAGCGCACACACACACACACTAAAGCACACACACTGCACTCATGTATTAGATTCTTGCAGAAAAAATCCAATTGTTGTGACTGTTTTGGCTTGTTTCGGTAATAAGACTACCGAAACCATCAATGGTTTCGGTATATGCTTTATACTTCTCAATGGTTTCAGTATACTACATATATGGTTTCGGTTAGTTTCTGGATTCCTGCACTGTTTCTACATTACCGAAACCTTAAGGTTTCGGTAGGCTTCTTCTTCACGGTTTCGGTAGCCATGCAACACATACAAACATACACATCTGCATCATATCTTTCTGTTTTCCCTTTATTTCAGCAACCCATTTATAGAATTAAAAGGTGTTCAATGTTTTCAGGTGTTACCGAAACCAACTCCATGGTTTCGGTATTTCCATGCAAACACACAAACATTCACTACACTGTCATTTCCTTTCTGTTTTCATTTTATCTCAGCAGCCATTCAAGGGGTTTAAGGGAGGTTTTTGATGCTTCAATCCATGCATAAACACACACACAATATATAAGACCTGGCCGAAGGCCATAGGCCTTCTTGGCCATTAAACTGATTACAAACAGAACGAGGAACTTCCAGTTTTCTTTTAAAATCCAGTAGCAAAACTATGAAATTGAAAGAAAGATTAGCGTTACAAGTTTAAATTCTATAGCATGCATGTAATCCTTAGGTGTGCAGTTGATCATTATAACATTTTGAAGCTTTAATTCAACTTTTGAAATCAAAAACAGGTTCCAGGAAATCGTGGCACATAATTGATCATCAAGAACACATTTTTAGATGATAAATTTACCTACAAATCTTGTAATAATCTTGAAGGTTTGTTGCTTGATGATTTCTTTATCATCAATCTTTGATTTGGTTTCAAGAAAAATGATGGATCTTTATGATGAAGCTTGTTGGAACCGTGACTTGAGAGAAAAAGTACAGAGAAATTTCTTGCAACTATTAAAATGGGAAGAACCCACATTTAGGTATTTATCTAAAATAAAGTTTACTAAATTGCCAATTTGACCCCTAATTTTATTTTATTTCATTATTTGAAATTGTTACTTTATAATAAATACATAACTTGTATTTAACTCAATTATATAGTTTCTCATGTTTTTTTTATTAATTAATATAACTTACATTGAAATTATATTTTTAACTCGTTTAGCATAAATGTCTTTTAACTTAAAATTAACGTTAAACTTTGTTAGTTGCCGTAAATTAAAGTTCAGGTTGTTACATTATATACCAATGCTATCACCGCTAATTGCATCTTGGACATAATGTAGTCAAAACCGGCCTTTTTCGGCGCAAAGCAAACCATGAACACATGCACCAAATAACGCCATTGCCCGATTAAGCCACTCTTCACATATAAGGCTTTGGTGATATCTTGGGCGTATCCCATACGTAAAAAGGCCGCTTGCCTTATTTGGACGAGAAAATCAATGGGCCCTGCCTCCTAGTCTTTGGAGCCTAGCTGAAGTATCTGACGAAGCATATCAGTTGAGAATACAATGGGCTGCCGCCAACTCTTATTCGTAATACTGTAGGCGTCACAGAACAGTCTACCTGGAGGTGCTCCCAAAATTGTCTTACATACGGCAAGATTATCTGCAGGTTATGCGTCAATGCATAAGCAACCTTTGAATGCGTCTAAAATTCAACCATTTGTCGGAATGGTTGAGCTTCAGGCAACTCTCGATCAACTGACATAACCATGTTATGTTTATTGAAAAATGCGCGATCACCCATATCTGCACATAAAACAACAACCAATATTAGAAATGAAAAATAAAAATGAAACTTGTTTAATTTCGAATTTGCTTTATTTCGAACTTACATGAGATCGAAATCCCACACTTTCGAATTTCTACAAGTTTGAATTTATTTTATAAAGATATTCGAATTTACATCAAAATCAAAGCTTATGTTCGAATTTGACAGATCTTTCGACTGCTAAGCAGGCACTAATTCAGGGGGAGCCCAGTTAATCTGTAATGGGACAAGGAGTGGAAGGTGGAACTTCAAAGAATGTTGAGAGCGAAATGATTGAAGCGCTAATGGATATTGAAGAAGAAGAGGTGATATTTGATTTTGAGGATGAAATTGAAGATCTTGAAGAAGGGGAGTTTGTCCCAGAATATGTTGCAGAGTGGAAATCTGATGATGAGATAGTGGTTGATGAAGAAGATGAAGTCAATGAGATCATCATTCAACAAAATCCTATCACTGATATACACTACAGCTGAACAGAATTTGAAAGACATCGATGCATTTAAAGATGCCTTTAATGTTGAATCAGAGAGTGAGGAGCTTGAAAGGGAACTTACAAATGATGAGAAACGACAGCTGTGGTTTAGAAAGGAAGAGAAGAGAGCTGAGCTGGCTGTGAAGAAGAAGATAAGATTGCCAAGTCCAAGAAAGTTGTTTGGAGGCATTATAAGCTGGTTTTTAGATAGAGAGTTACAACTCTTCGTGCTGAAAAGACGAGATGGCTTGCAATATCTAAGTAGAACATTGAAAGTATTTAATACTCTGCCCAAATGCGAGGTAAAAGAACTAGCATGGAAGGAGTTGATAAACCTAGGAGATGACCAATACGCTGAAGTGATAGCGCGAATCATAAGAAAAGAAGGTCGATCTGGAAGGTTTGAAACGTTAAGGCCAAGGGAAGGAAAGAGAGTGATGGACGAATCTAGAATAGATCCATTGACTGGAAAAACATGGATGAAAATGTTCTATAAACCAGTTCGGTGCTTAAAGGAAGTTCCGTTGAGAACAATGCCACGGGACGTTCTTGCGAACATGAAATGGTGGTATGTTGACAACGAAACAGCAGAGGCTGTCATGGAAGATCATGAACACAATGTAATTTTGAAAGTATATGATCCTTTTCATCTTGTTAACCTATCTCAAAGCGACCTGCAGAAACTTCATGAACAACCTATCTATTACCATGAAGGTTGGAAATCAGAAGGCAGGAAGTATGAAAAGGTAGTCAAGGTATGTATAGAGAAAGGATTGTATGCAGGTAGTAGTTTATACAGTCCTAGTACTTAGACAAAATATAAATAGTTAGAAGCTATCGTCAAGGGGGAGTCTGTTAGTGCATCCTGTGTGACGATAGCAGTGTAAGTATAGACAATATTTTGTAAGAGTCATTATGCTAGTTATTGCATATTAACAAGTGTTTGATTATATATGTTTGATATTGATTGTATGTATGTTTAAACTTGGTGTAATGTGTTACAATAAGTTCAAACATAAGTTCAAAGATAAGTTCAAACATAAGTTCAAAGCATAAGATTCGAATTTATGGAGAACAAGTTCGAAAGGCCTTGGGCTTATTCGAACTTGTCTTAGGCAAATTCGAACCAGATTTTATAATTAAGAGTTAATTTGTTTAATTAACAAGTTTTTGCAGAAGATTAAGCAGAGCTTTAGCAAAGGCGATCTCGAACTTGCAAGTGTCAGAGAGTTTGTTCTTGGAGAGAATCACGTGTCGGGACGTTCCGTTGTTTGTCTATCACAGTGTGTGTCTCCGTGTTTCGCGTGTGTGGTCTATCCGTCAAGCTGCTAGTACAAAAATGACCTATGGTCACGGTTTTGTCCAAACTGCCTAGCCACAGTTTTTGTTATTGACGTGGCTAAAGGCTCATTCATGAACTTGTATTATTATGATAGCCACAGTTTATCTCAATAACTGTGACCATTGCAAATCACATTCAAACCTTAAGCCACAGTTTAACATAAGGATCGTGACAAAGACTTGTCACGGTTGCCACATTGTTACCAGATGTCATTGTTTGTCACAGTTATTTGTTTGATGTCTATATTAATATTGTGATGGTTATTAACTGTGACGATAAATATGTATATGGTCACGGAAATCTCTTTCGGTGACCAAAGGGACACCCTGAAGTCTAATTGTATGATTCTAAATTATATGGTGGAATTAGTCACATGAATAAACTGTGACAAAAGGCTAACTTATATGGTCACGAAATCGCTTTGTGTGACCAAAGGGTGGAGTTCATTAGCCACGTATGGTAAAAGAAAAATATTGTGACAATAAGTATTTAATTGTCATGATTTAGTTGATTAAGTGTGTCCAAAAGTAAACAATTGTCACGAAATAAGAAAATTATTGTGACTATAAGTATTTTACAGTCACGGTTTAGTTTCTTATGTGTGTCTAAAAGTATACAATATTCAAGATAAAAGAGAAAAATATGACTAAGTATAGGACACACAAACATGTGACTATTAATATTTAAAGGTGACAGATTAAGTTTTATGTGTGTCTAAATGTAAACAATAGTAATAGTAAAATGAAAAATATATGATTATAAGTATATTTAAGTCACGATTTAATTTGTTTTGTGACTAAAAGCTATCAATCTCACACATTAAAAAAATTCAATATAAGGAGTTTTTTGTTCACGGATTAAACAAATTTGTGACTATTAATATTTAAAGTTGATAGTTTATTGTTTTTATGTAACTAAAAGTAAACGATAGTCATGGTAAAAAATGTTGTGACTATATTTTTTTAATGATCATGGTTTAGTTAATTTCTTATTAGTGTGTAAAAGTAACAGTTTTCATGATCAAAGAAAAAAACAGGGACTATAAGTATTTTATGGCCACACAAGAATTGGTTTGTGTGACTAAAAGTAATCGGTGGTCATGGTTTAAGTGAAAAAATGTCCCTATAAGTATTTTATCGTCACGGTTTAATATATTATTGTGTCTGAAACTAAACATTAACCATGATAAAAGAACAAAAATGTATTTATAAGTATTTTATGGTCACAATTTATTTTGTTTTGTGTGGTTAAAGGTTATCAATTGTCATAGTTAAAAAAAAACTTGTTAATATGAGTATTTTGTGGTCATGATTAATTGTGTTATGTGTGCCAAAAACTAAACATTAACCATGATAAAAGAAAAAATATCGTGACTACAAGTAGTTTATGGTCACGACTTATTTTTTTATCAGTTGCTAAATGTTATTATTTGTCATAATAAAAGCAGCAAAATATGGCTATAACTACTTTATGGTCATGATTTAGTTTGTTTTGTGTGGTGAAAGGTTATTAATTGTCACAGTTTAAGAAAAAAAAACTTATCACTATTAGTATTCTGTGGTCATGGTTAAATGTCTTATATGTGTCAAAAAGTAAACATTAATTATGATTAAAGAAAACAACCATGACTACAAGAAGTTTATGGTCATGTCTTATTTTATTTGATGTGACTAAAAGTAATTAATTGTCATAATAAAAGAGGCAAAGTGTAGCTATAAGTTTTTTTATGATCATAATTTAGTTTGTTTTGTATGGTTACAGTTACCAATTGTCACAGTTTAGAAAACAACGTGTCAGTATAAGTATTTTATGGTCATGATTAAATGTCTTATATGCGTCAAAAACTAAATATTGATCACGATAAAAGAAAACAAACCATGACTACAAGTAGTTTATGGTCACGTCTTATTTTACTATATGTGACTAAAAGTAATTAATTGTAATTATTAAAGGAAAAGAATGTGAGTATATGTATTTTAGGGTCACACTTTATTTTATTTTGTATGACTAAAAGGAATCAACGAATCACCGTTTACGAAACAACATGACACTATAAATATTTTACGGTCACTATTATAAATGTAATGTGTGTCTAAAAGTAAACAACAATAACGATAAAAGAAAACATATGTGGCTGTAACTAACTTATTGTCACAGTTTAATTTTTTACAAGTGTTTAACAGGAACAATAGTGATTTTAAAAGAAATATAATGTGACAACAAATATTTGATGGTCACCAAAGGGCCTTTGGCCTGGCGGTAAGAGGGTGGAGATACAAATGAGAGGTCACGGGTTCGACTCCCGTCGGAGACAAGTTGATATTTAGGTGGTGAAAGTAAGTCTTGTGGTAAATGAGTAGTTTAGGAGTGGGAGTAGGATAGTTTGCCGTAAAAAAAAGTATTTAATGGTCACAGATTATATTGTTGCATGTGTCTAAAAGTTACCAATTGCCACGATTAGGAAGAAATAAGTAACTATAAATACTTTAATGGTCACGGTATTGTTTATTATATGTGTCTAAAAGTAAGCAATTGTCATGAATCAACGAATTATTATGTTAAATAATGGTATGGTCACGGTGTAATTATTTTTGTGTCAAAATGTATCAATTTTCTAGGTTTAATACTTTATGTATGTCCAATTGCAACCAATGGTCACATTTTAATTAATTATATGTGTCTAAGTGTACCCGACGGTCACGGTTTAATTGTTTATGCATGTCTAAATGTACCAATGGTCACACTTAATAGTTTATGTCCGTCAAAATATAACCAATTGTCACGGTTTCATTCATGGGGTGTGTTTAAATGTCTCAAATAGTTACTGTTTAGCTGATTATGTGTGTATAAATTTATCCAATGGTCGAGATGAAAAATTTATGCGTCTCTAAATATACCAGGTGGCCACAGTTTATTTGTTTATACGTGTCTGTAAAAATGTTAACGCCACAGATTAATTGTTTATGTGTGTCTAAATGTATCCTACTGTCATGGTGTTAAAAGAAATTGTGACTAAAAGTATTTTGTGGTCACGGTTACTAAAAAATATAGACCTCAACTATATAGAAATTGTTACCATATAGCCACAGTTTTAGGCTATGGCCACAGTTTTACATATGATTTAGTCACGAATATTAAATGTAGTCATAAGGTACCAAAAGTGATGCGACCTTTGGTCACGATTTAAATGAAAAATAAAACTGTGGCAAAAAGTCTATGGCAACAGTTTTTTAGCGTGACGAATGACATATTTTGTACTACTCGTTGGACGGTGTCGCGTCAAGATAATTACCACTTGTAAGGTCGTCTTCCTACGGATCCTATCTCGACGCAACACCATCCAACGAGTGCGGAATCCTCGTTAGCGGCTTGACGGATAGACCACACACGCGAAACACGGAGACACACACTGTTATAGACGAACAACGGAACATCCCGACACGTGATTCTCTCCAAGAACAAACTCTCTGACACTTGCAAGTTCGAGATCGCCTTTGCTAAAGCTCTGCTTAATCTTCTGCAAAACCTTGTTAATTAAAAAAATTAACCCTTAATTATAACATCTGGTTTGAATTTGCCTAGGACAAGTTCGAATAAGCCCAAGGCCTTTCGAACTTGTCCTCCATAAATTCGAATCTCATGCTTTGAACTTATGTTTGAACTTATCTTTGAACTTATGTTTGAACTTATCTTTGAACTTATGTTTGAACTTATTGTAACACATTACACCAAGTTCAAACATACATACTAGCAAAATGACTCTTACAAAATATTGTCTATACTTAGACTGCTATCGTCACTCAGGATGCACTAAAAAAGGTGTTATATCTGACCTTAGACAGGTCACTCCCTTGTGGCAAAATATTGTTCACGTGGATCTTATGAATCACTTTGAACCTTAGGGACATATCCTTCCAATTATAGGTAACGTAATTCTCCGCTACCTTAGTAGTTTGATTGAACACCTTACACACCTGCTCAATCCACTTTCCAGTCCAGGTCAGGTTAGTAACGGCCAATTGGGCCTCAGAGTTATACTCGTATCCACGTTGGGTAGACCCTTCGTTTCCCACTCCGATATCTAAATTAAATAATTGGTGAAGGATTCTAGCATCCATCGCCACTTCCCTCCCATGGACAGTGCCTATCAACCTAAGCTCATTGCATGTGCTCCCTGTCTCCCTCCGAAGGGTAGACATCCACTCAACTACATCAGATTGATGAATATGTGGGCCGCCTAAATCTAACACCCCCTCCCATCCTAAGAAATCAAAAATGTATGGGACACCATAGTCCTCAAAGTCCTGTCTCCTCACCCTCTTCTCTACTAAAATACGCATAGAATATTTCTTGTAAAGAAATAATTGCGTTCTCATCACTTCCGGGTGTTGAGTCAGTAGGAGATTGCGGATCCAGTCCACTAGTACATCTGTCGGTTGGGTTCATTGGTGGGTTCTTCTCGACATCTACAAGTTATCAATCAAGCAATGTATGTTATAAATTTAACAATGTAACCTATGATTACATTTTCCACAATTCTACTCACTATGTTTAGATGCATATATATATATATATATATATATATATATATGCTTGCGAAGACCACAAATCGTGCGCAACAATTTGTGCCTCTACACATATTTATTCAGATCCTAATCCAAGGAATATTGAGGGCAAATGAAGAGATACCAAAGAGGTCACATTCTCAAAAGTGTCCGGATTATGTTATGATGAGTTTGCACAGAGTTCAGGATGCTCCAAATGCAAACATACTGCCTATTCTTGAAGCTCTATTGAAATATGCTGATGAGAGTGTTTAATCGGTGAGATTATATCGTATAGATCATGCTCCTATGTAATCTCCAGAACCAAGGATTCTTGCCCGTGGAGTTATAGGAGAGGAGGTACATCAAAAAGAGATTGATGTACAAGGAAACCATGAAGTGATATAGGAAGTTGAAGGTGATGTAAGGCGTGGTGAGAGTGAATTTTGTTTCGGAAAGAACTTTATCGAGTATCCAAGAAGGAGGAAATGAATGAGAGGATGATGATGATGAGGGTAATGATGATGTGGATGTAGCTGGGGCAAGAATTGCAATATCTTAATCTGAAAGTTTACCGGAGATAGAAGTTGACGAAGTGGTGCGTGTGAGTGTGAGGGAGTCCCAACCTATAGAAAGGCGGGTAGCCACGACTGCTGTTAGCTCTCTTTTGAGAGTTGAAATTGAAGCAGACAGTACCCAAATGGCGATTGCACACCCCGCTAGCCACTCATCTCCTTCTCAACAAGGAGATGTTTCAATTCTTCATGGGGATATAGCACATGATCTATCCTGGGATCATTCAGATCTGCCCAAGTGTACATTTATTCAAGCACATGTCATAGAAGCTATACAGCATAGGACACTTGAGTCGGTTTCATTTGTTGAAACAAGTACAGAAGGACTTCGTGTCCCTGTCTCAATAACTATTGTGCTGGAAGCATTCGCTGCTCCATCACATGAAGTAGTTGGAAGTCCTGCCAGAGCCACATCAATGCCAACTCTCAGCACAGGCCAGACAAATGTTCTTTTTTCACAAGTTCAACTATCGTGACAACTGGAATACTACTTGACCCAGGTGTTAGTGTGTTACCCTTCAATACAGATCTTGGTACATCCTGTGTGACGATAGCAGTCTAAGTGATACTGCATTGTGATTTTAGCAAGTGTGTGTTAGATATGTTTATATGTGCTTGACTGTTATTGATTGTGTCTTTGAACTTGATGTAACATATTACAAGAAGTTCAAACATAAAGATCAAAGATTAACTCAAGCATAAGTAAAAAACATAAGTTTCATCACTTAGGTGTTTAAGTGATTTGGCTAGATTCCAATCAAATAAGGGTAGACATTCGAATCTGTGATAGATTCGAATGTGCCCAGATTCGAGAATGTCATTGTGGACAGACTCGAATGGGCCTTGGGCCAGATTCGAGTTTGGCCCACATCAGACTCGAATCAGGGTCTATAATTAGGGATAGACTCGAGTCATTAGCAGACTTACCAGAATTCGTGAGGAATTAAGCTTAAGGCGATCTCGAGTTTATCATCAGCTTTAGGTCCGTTTCGGAGAGAATCAGTTCGTAGGATCGTTCGTCAGTCGTTCGTTCAGCCTCTGATAGTCTCCGTGTTTCGTAGTTGAGAGTTGTCCGTCTACCCGTTAACGAGGATTCCGCACTCGTTGACGGCTCCGCGTCTAGATAGATCTCGTAGTGGTAGACCTTACAAGTGGTATCAGAGCCTACGGAGTGTTCTTGGTGTTCTTCGTGTTCATCAAATACATTCTAGGTTTCTTGACGCTAGTTGGACGGTTTTTCTCTCAAAATCGAGTTTTTGAGCTTAGCAAATTAATATTCAGCAAATACTTTGTGGTTTTTCTCGTTTTTGATCGAAACCATTATTTTTCGTTAGAAAAATACTGGTTTAATCTGAAAATCGTTAAAAAATCAAAGTATTCACTGTTTTTCGAGTTTGCGGCGCTCGAATCTAATAGGGGCAATTAGGGTTTCACTTTAGTCTCGAGTCTAACCTAAATCTGCTCCTTTCGAGTCTGTTTCAGTAGATTTCGAATCTGTCTCGAGTTTGTGCTTCATTCGAACAGAGTCTCGAGTCTATCTAGTTTCGAGTCTAGTCTAGTGTCGATAAGTGCTTCGAATCTGCTGTTACTTCGAGTTTGGTAAACCTTCGAATCTAAGGTCCTTCGAATCTAAGAACTTTCGAATCTGACATATTTCGAGTTTAATTAAATTAAAACACTTAATCGAATTTAATCCCAAAAGATTTAACTTTAATTAGTTTCGAATCTACCTAGATTCGAAAGAATTATTCTAAATCAGTTTCGAATTAAATTAATTAAGTTCAAATTCAATTACTTTCGAAACGATGTCAAATCTTCAGAAATTCCTAGAAATGGACAACGAGGTCGGGAAGGCAAACGCACCGCCTAAGCTGATGAAGGTCGAGGATTATTACTTGTGGAAAGACCGATTTACTGATTTCGTACGTTTCAACGACATGCGCATGTGGGTGTGCATCGGCGAAGGGTATATTCCACTGGTGTCAGAAGTTGAAGGCCGTCAAAAGGTCTTGTCATACCAAATGATGAAGGAGGATGACAAGAAATTATTTGAAGCCGAAAACAAAGCTTTCTCTCTAATCCGAATGGCGTTGCCGCAGGATATTCTACACACATTTAGGACTCAGAGGACATCAAAAGAACTTTGGGAGTCGCTAGAGAAGAGGTGTGAGGGAAATCCTAGAGTTCGGAGAAAGCGTACAGAGCTGTTAAAACAACAGTTCGCCATCTTCAAGGCGTTAAAGGATGAACAACTGGATGACATCATCACCCGTTTCTATCATCTATTGACGGAACTTGAGAGCCACGGGATTGAGTTTACAGATACTGACAAGAACAACAACCTTCTTGATGCCCTACCAGCCAAATGGGCTATGTACGTGGCAATGATCAAGTTGAATGAAGACATATACTACACTCAATCTCTGGATGATATAGTGGGAACGTTGAGGGCATATCACTTCGAGCTTCTGAAGACCGAGACTGATTATGAACAAGTCCAGAATCCAGCAATGTATTTTGGAAAGACGTCAAAATCTTCAGCGGCAGCCGAACCGAAGTCTGCTACAACGTTTTTCACTGGAGAGACATCGTCACCAGGAGAGTCTGATGACACACTGAATCGCGCGTTCTTAGGGTTAGGAAGATCGGAAGAACCGCAACCTCAAGTTCAACAGGCATCCACACCTCAGAGCTATTCAAAGATGCCTATGAGCGCAAAGTCGGCGGAAGAACATCTGAATCTTCTTGCTTCTTTTGTGGCCGCGTATGGAAATTGTGTTCAAGGGAAGATTAATGATCCGGCTCTTTGGGACGAAGACTACGATCAGGTCGACCCTGATGATCTTGAGGAAATGGATCTTAAATGGCAACTGGCCATGGTAACCCAGAGGGTTAAGAGATTCATAAAGAGAACTGGAAGGAATCTGCAGATGAATAACAAGGGGATAGGGTTTGATAAGTCCAAGGTGAAATGCTATAACTGTCAAGGACTAGGACACTTCGTAAGGGAGAGCCAGAGACCAAAGGTAGAGACATACCAGGGGCAGAGTCAGCATCAGGGACAGTTCCAAAATCAGTCCCAACAACGATACCTTCCGAGTTCCTCACCTGTACAAGCCAATCTAGCTGGTTTACTATCCAACGTCACTTCAGACCGACAGCTAGATGGTACGTATGATTGGAGTTCACATCCTGAGTCAAATGCTAGAGCCTTCATGGCTGAAGTCACAGAAACTGGATGTGATGGGGATGAGCAGACCACACGGGACAGCAGTCCGATGTGGGTAGAAAAGGCGAATGATCAGACAGTGCTGGAGTTTGCTGCTCAGATGGCCAACGTGGAATCTGATAACTCAAAGGTTAGTCTGTCTTTTTCTCTATTTCGTGAATCATGTGCTTTATGTGTTAGTTCTAACGATAGGTTAAATCTAGTCTTAGACTCACATAAGACCATAACAGCTCAAAATGAAAACTTAAATATTGAAAATGCTAGCCTAAATGATATCAAGCAAGATCTAAAAGAAAAGCTTAAGGCTGATGCTCAAGACGTAGTAGTTCTAAAAGACAAACTCAGTGAGCAGTGTGTTAGGATAGAGCTAATGTATGAGCACGTAGAGGCCTTGACAAAAAGTCTTAAGGACAAGGATATAGAGCTAGCAGAGACAAAGGTTAAGGTAGCAGAGGCAAATAGCAAGTTGGAGAAGTTTAGGAATTCGAGTCTAAATCTAGGGAAAGTCTTAGATGCCCAAAGACAGTCTAAGAAGCCCGTAGGTCTAGGTTTTCATGAAATACCTCCACCTTTCAATGCAAACTATGTGCCTCAACGTCAGGAGAACACTGACAAATCAGTAGACTTAGAGGACCTACCTACACCAACACCTGAGCCTATAGTAGAAAATGCACCTAAGGTGGCTGACTCAACCGTCAAGGTCAAGAAAGTGAAATTTGTGTCTTCCTCCAGTGAAACACCTGCAGGAAAACAGAAAATTTCTTGGGCTGACCAGGTGGATGAGCCAGACACCGTAGATGTACCAAAGGAAATAGACACTAGTGAGACACCTAGATCTAAGGGAACACACAAAAAGTCCATAGATAAGATGTCTTGCTTCAGATGTCACGAGAAGGGACATGTTGCTTCTCACTGTCCACTTAGGAAAGCCGATGTTACCCCTAAGACAGTGAACCCAACACCTTTTAAGCCCTCAACCAGTGTGGCAAGCAGCAGTAATTCTCAACCTACCGAGAAAACTGCGCAGGCCGCACCCAAACAAGTTGTGAAAAATACACCGGTTAAGGTTGGACCAAAGGAAGTGATTAGGACAAATTCACCGAATCGTGTCAATAATCAATCTAGGTCAGCACCACAGCAAGTCTATAGGAGCACAACACCTAGCAGGTCACATACTCCAGTTAGGTCTCATACTCCAGTTAGACAGTATGCACCGCTAAGAGCTCAGGGATCACAGTCAGAAATGGCATATAATAGGAATTATTCTAGAGCTCCACAACAAATGCCTACACCAAGGCAAAGAGTGAACTTAAATCACTCGGCACCACAACAGAATTCAGTTCAAAGGCCCAAGTCACCTGAAAGGCGAGATGGGTACTTGAAAGAGTTCACGTATGTGGACGAGAATGGTATTACCAAGTCAGTCATGGCTTGGCTTCCCCGTGATAACTAACCTCTTTTCTTTCATGTGCAGGAGATAACTACAGGTCCAAACAACAAGTGGTTCGTCGATAGTGGTTGCTCCAGGCACATGACGGGGGAAAGAAGCCTACTCACAGACTTCAAGGGAGGTAATAGGGGATTTGTATCATTCGCTGGTAACAAGGGTGGAAATATCACGGCTACCGGAGTGGTCACTAATGGGACAATCAAGTTGGACCAAGTTTATCACATTGATAAACTGGTTCACAATCTCATTAGTGTATCTCAAATCTGTGATAAGAAGAACTCGGTGTTATTTACTGACACTGAGGCGTTAGTGCTAAAGCCGGGATTCAAAATTCCTGAAGAATGGGTATTGATGTGGGCGCCAAGGAAGAACGACTTATACATGTTGGATATGAACAAGCCGGAGACTTCGATGGGGCCAATCTGTCTATTATCCAAAGCTTCAGAGACGGAATCAGTACTGTGGCACAGACGCATGGCTCACCTGCACCTAAGAAAGATGAATTACATAACGAAGAATGGACTGGTGCAGGGTGTGCCCATGAAAAGTTTTCAGTTCGAGGACAAGTGTCTACCGTGCATGAAGGGCAAACAGCATAAGAAGTCACACAAGTCCAAGAAGCAGAACTCCATAGCCTCAACATTCGATTTGTTGCACATGGACCTTTTCGACCCAATCAACAAAAGGAGTATCGGAGGTAGTTGGTATCGCTTAGTTATCACTGACGATTACTCACGTTTTTCTTGGGTGTTCTTTTTAGGTACGAAGGACGAGACGGCTGCAAAGCTCATCAGGTTCTTAGACCAAGTGGAGAACTCCTATGGAACAAGGGTTAAAAATATTCGTAGTGATAATGGGACTGAATTCAAAAACACTGTAATTGGTGTATATTGCCTATCAAAGGGCATAGTGCATCAATTCAGTGCACCATATGAACCTCAACAGAATGGGGTGGCCGAACGTAAAAATAGAACTTTGATTGAAGCTGCAAGGACTATGCTTTCGGATTCAAAGCTTCCTACCATGTTTTGGGGGGAGGCAGTGAATACCGCGTGCCATATTTTAAACCGAGTCCTTACAGTCAAATCGTTGAACAAAACATGCTATGAAATTTTGAATAAACGGCCACCTAACTTAACTGGATTCGAACCGTTTGGAGTACCATGCACTCTTTTAAGAACAAAACATCAACCGAAGTTTGGTGAAAAGGCTGACGAAGGATACTTCCTAGGTTATGTGCCGAACTCACCAAACAAACGGGTTTTTAACAAAACAAATGGTACTGTGGAGATTGTGTATAATATTGAAGTCACAAGTTATACACATGAACCCCAAACTGGTCCGGAATGGATATTTGACTATGATAGGTTATTTGAGTCATTTAACATTCCATTGGATGATAATGCAGATACAATCGAAAAGGACATGGCGACGTTGCATCTGAACGACGATGGCCAAATCTTTCCGAGGACCACGTTTGAATCTACATCCGAGCCTACTGCGACTTTAGATAGATCTCCAGAAGTTGCTGATCAAGAGGCACCTACCACTGAGAATCAGACTCAAGCATCGAGTTCCAACTCTGAGGAAAACGTCCATGAGGAGGATAATGTAGAAGCTGAGCCTGTTCCCCCATTAGGTGAAATAGGATCCAACTTAGAAGATAATCTAAGGGTTGATGATATAGAGACCTCTAGGATTAACAAGAACCATCCATTAGAAAGCATCATAGGAAATCCTAACGAGGGTGTGAGGACTAGGAGTAGTTTAAATAACAACATTGTGTTGTTGTCGATGATAAACGACTCCGAGGCATATCACACATGTCTCTATTCGTGTTTCATATCGCAAGTAGAGCCTAAAAATGTGCAAATGGCACTTAAGGACAACTCCTGGGTTGAAGCGATGCAGGAAGAACTTTCGCAATTTAGGAAACTAGAAGTGTGGGAGTTAGTTCCATTACCTCGAGGGGAGATTGCCATAGGAACCAAATGGGTTTTTAAGTGCAAAAGGGACGATCGGGGTATAGTCACGCGCAACAAGGCTAAATTAGTTGTAAAGGGTTTCAACCAAGAGGAGGGAATCGATTACAACGAGGTTTTTGCACCAGTAGCAAGGCTGGAAGCCATTAGGTTGTTTCTAGCGTTTGCCTCCTTCAAGGGTTTTAAGGTATATCAGTTAGATGTTAAGAGTGCTTTCCTGTATGGGAAAGTGAAGGAGTTGGTGTATGTAGAGCAACCGCCCGGATTCACTGATCCAAAATATCCTGATAGAGTATATCGCTTAGATAAGGCTCTCTATGGATTACATCAGGCACCTAGGGCGTGGTATGAGACTCTGTCCAACCATCTTTTAGAAAACAGTTTTGAAAGGGGTAGGATAGATAGTACTCTGTTTGTTAAGAGGAAGGGAGAAGACTTTATCTTGGTACAAGTGTACGTCGATGATATCATCTTTGGATCATCAGACGAACAGATGTGCAAAGATTTCGAGAAGGTGATGAAGTCTAAGTTCGAGACGAGTGCTATGGGGGAGTTGAATTTCTTTTTGGGGTTACAAGTTGACCAGAAGAAGGAAGGCATGTTTATCCATCAGACCAGGTATGTCTATGACATATTGGAGCGTTTCGGGATGGAAGGAACAAAGTTGACTGCCCACTTCAGCACGCCGATTCAAGTGAATCACAATCTCGGGCCGGGTACTGAAAGTGATACCGATGTGGATCCGACTTTATATCGGGCTATGATTGGGTCACTTATGTATTTAACTGCTTCAAGACCTGATATCATGTTTGCTGTGTGTATTTGTGCTAGGTTTCAAGCGAATCCAAAGGAGATGCATATGAAAGCTGTGAAGCGGATTCTACGATACCTCAAGTCGAAACCGAAGCTGGGACTTTGGTATCACGCGGAGGTAGATCTAGAGTTGGAGGCGTTCACAGATTCTGACTACGGAGGATGCAGCTTGACGCATAAATCAACGACTGGAGGTTGTCAGTTCCTAGGAGGGAGATTGGTATCCTGGCAATGCAAGAAACAAACATCGGTAGCCGTGTCAACGTGCGAGGCCGAGTATGTTGCTGCTGGTAGTTGCTGCTCACAGGTTTTGTGGATACAACAACAATTGCGGGATTACGGTTTGGCTTACACTCAAACTCCAATTAGGATAGACAATCAATCTACTATTGCTATAACTAATAATCTAGTTAAACACAACAAAACAAAGCACATAGACATAAGGCATCATTTTATTCGTGATTGTGCTGAAAAGAACTTAATCAAACTGGTAAAAGTGGCAACAGAAGATAATAATGCAAATTTATTTACCAAAGCGTTCGATAAGTCACGGTTTGAGTATTTAATTCAACTGAATGGAATGCGCAACCCAGAGTAATTTGGCCTTAGTAGTAGTAGTTTATTTTCTTTTAGAGTCGTAGTATTCCTTTGTTTACAGTAGTCTGCTAATTTAGGAAAGTTTCTATTTTTAGTAAGTTTCTAATTTTTAGTAAGTTAGTAGGTTAGCTTATTTTACTGCTTTGTCTTATGAAAAACAAAAAAAAAGAGAGAAAATTACAAAAATACAAAAAAAGAGAATATCAGAAAAGGAGTTCAGTCTTAGATACATAGGTTCAAAGTGACGAAAATTAGCACAGTCGTTACAAACTCTAAGTATTTAGGCTTTCACACATAATGCAACTAAATTCTAAGTGTTATACTTATTTAGTTTGATGTGTTGGTAGGCATAATACATATAGGGAATCTCAAGGCTAATAAAATATTCTAGAAAAAGTCAAGCGTGTCACTAACTTAGATGTACGACCAATCGGTCTTAATTTTTATGTACAAGACTTACAAACTTTGAGTCTAAATGAGGTATGCAAACTTTCTGGGGATGTATGGCAGCATCAAATGCATCTTAAAATGGAAAGAATAGAAATATCATACAAAACTGAGAGTCAAAACATGCAACTCTGTTGTACGTAAGTACAGACCTGTTGTCTCTGTTTAGATTCGGGTTAGCAGACATGTCGCTTTGTTGTACGTCAGTACAGAACTGTCACCGCTGTCTTGCTAACTTTAAAAATAAACCTTAAGTCAAACTAAGACACTTTGTTGTATGAAAATACAGACCTGTGTCCGATGTTTGTCTTTTAAAGATAGTTTGCAAATACCAACAAGTTAGAATCTTTGTCTGTGTGCCTTGATCATAAAAGTATGTCTATGTCTGAGTCACGTACGATAATTCCCTGATAAATAAAAATGCCAAGGGATATTCCGAAATGTAGAATGTTTAACGGGGTAAAATACCAACAATCGGCTAAATAAGTGTGTCACAACAAATAATCAAAGGAATCAAAAATTCCTAAGTGTGAAAGTTTAAGTACTGAAAGTAAGTATCTGACATCGCTATCTGATTGAACCTTTCTTAGACTATACTCATCAAAAATATTTTGTTTAATATTTAACTTAGCTTGTAAATTTTTTAAGTATAGCTTAAGTCTAGATTAAATTTTTTGTCAAAATTTTATTTCTACTTTATTTTATTTTATTTTACCTTAGTTTATTTTATTTTATTTTATTTTATTTTAGTTTAATTTTTACTTAGGTAAAAGGTCAAAAATTACTGAGGGTGCATTCAAAGTTGGATAAAATAAACATTGCGTGAAATATCTTGAGCTTAGGGTAAAAGAGTTGGCATAGTTTATCTGGTTACACGATACCGTAGAAAAAGGTTGGAAAAGTTGAAGTTATTTCAAAATTTTCGAAAATTTTTCTAAGTGTTTGGTGGTTTCGAATCTAGGACAGACTCGAAGTGGAAAGACTTCGAATCTGTCAGTAGATTCGACTAGGGACTTAGACTTGAAGGTTGGTAGTATATATAGGTCAACAGTGAAGTCATTTATTTCTTACTGTTGTCGAATCTACCTCCTCGAATCTAATCCCGACGATTTTGAATCTATCGCTTTTCTCCTAAACGACATTTTGTCGAGTTTGAAGCTAGTGTGTTCGATTCTACTCTTGCATCTAGGTATAATCAACTTGATTGTACAAGATTCATGTAGTTTTATACACAATTTTAGGCTAAATCATCGAATTTTGAAGGTTTAAGGGTCAAAATAGGGTTTTTACAAAATTACCAAATTTGGGCCAATAAACAATCAAATTAAAGGCATATATCTGTGATTAGTAACTAGTAGGACTAATGAATGTAATTTTCTAAGTCCATCAAGGTTAAAATCAAGAGATTTGGTCCTTGAATGAATACGGCCGTTCGAATCTATTCATGGGTTTCTCGAATCTGTCATTAGATTCGAGATGACCATGACCTTCGAATCTATCCATTACACTCGAATAGGATCACTTCGAATCTGTTACTTTCGAATCTATTGTTTATTTGTACTATTTAATTTAAATGTTATTAAACTTGTAGAAATTTAATTGTGTTGGATTTTGTACTTAAACAAGTTCAAAATAAAATAGATTTAAATTTAAACAAGTTTATTGATTTTTAATGAATCTAACGGTTTTGTTTACTGTGCAGAAATGGCTATTCGAGCGTTCGTTCCTAAGCACAATATGGTGCTTCATCCAGATCTGAATCTCCCTGAGGCGCAGGGATTCCGTCAAGTGCTTGATTTTCTCGTGGAATCAAGGATCGGATTTGCATTGTCGCATAATGTGCAGCTTGTGTTACCCTACATTCGTCAGTTTTACGATCATTTGCAGGTAGACTGCTCGGTCACTCCGACAGTTCTACGCACTCGTATTGCAGGACAACCATTGGTATTCTCGGCTGATATGCTTCGTCAAGTGCTGCAGCTGGGCACTCAGGAAGAAGAAGCTGGTCCAATAGAATTTCCTTTGAGTATTAGGCAAGCGGCCTTTCAAAGAATGGGGTACAGCCTCGATGTGACAAAAGTGTCATATATGAAGAGTGGGTTGATCGGGCAGTGGAGGTTTCTAGCGCATGTGTTTATGGTGTGCTTTTTCTCCGAAGAAAGCTGGGTTCGACTATATTGTGGCGAAAATTCAGTCGGGGATCGTCGCTATGGTGTATAATCGCACATATAGTTTTTCGGAGATGTTCTTTTCGGAATTTGTTCATCCGCTCTCGAGAATCAACAGTTTTTGCTTTATCCAAGGTTCATTATGATGTTGATAAGACATTTCTTGCCAAATCTGCCGCCGTCAAATGACTTTCAGAGCGTTGCTATTATGGACAAGATGATTTTCGCTGACTGTTCCTCACACAGAGGAAGGTTAGCTGTTCCTGTTGAGCGTCCATTGTTTGGAGCAATTTTGGATAGGGAGCTTCAAGCCCCGGATGATGCCAACTGGGCAGGGGTCGTTGAATTTCAACCGCAACAACAACCACAACAACGTCAACAACAACAGCAACCGCGTGCTCAGAGACGTCGACAAAGACCGTCAGCGAGTCAAATTCAGGCAACTAGGCCTTCCACAAGTCAGCAGTCTCAAGCACAGGAAGCAGGGCCTTCGAGTGCGGTTCCAGAATCTGAGCAAATCGCACAAACATTAGAAGAAATATGGGCATCAGGACCCCATGCAAACGAAGATGTGGCCGCAGCATTAGTTGGTGAATTGCTCGGTCCACCAGAAATAGAAAAAGACGTATTAAGAGATGTGGAAGAGTATGAGCCAGAACAGGCTGATAACGGTTTGACATCATCGGAATCAGAGTCGGAAGATATGGGGGAGCTGGAGGTTGAAGCTCCTGAATCAGTGGCTACGGAACCAAATATTCAAATTGGAACCTATGGATCTAGGTTGATAGTGAATGAAGAAAGATCGAGGAGAAGAGAGGCAAGGGAATCTGATGATTCAGATTTTGAAGAGGAGGAATTTGCTCCCTTGGTGACTAGGCAGAGGGCCAAGCGTCACAGGTTTATGCAAGGGACATCCTCAGCGTCCGATGCACAACAACCTCAACCTCAAACTCCAGAACCACAAGCCACCGCTCCACCATCACCACCACCTCAACATGAGCCATATATTCCATCCCCAATTCGCCCAACACCCATACAATCCATTCCATCTACTTCGACCACCTACGCTGAAAACCAACGTTTTATGCAGCTTAAGGGACGTGTTGACTTCCAGCATGTTCAAATCTTAAGTCTCACAAAGGCGATCGGCGAACTCCAGGCGCATAATGCAAATCTTGATAGGGATAATGCCGAGTTAAAGCAGATTGTGGAGAATGTAAGGGCAAAGAACACAGAATTAAAGTCCTTTATTGCAGATCAGTCGTCAGAGATCCGATCAATGCAGTCCCTCCTTGAGCAGCTCATGAAAAATCTACAAGCTCAGGGGGAGACAAGTTGTAGGGATCAGGAGGTGCAGCGTAGAGATGATGATGACGAAGGCAATGATCCCGGTGCACATAATGAGAATGAGCCTGTAGATTTTACTACTACTCAAGCTACACAAGTTCAGGGGGAGCCCAGTCAAGCTGAAGGAGAAATGGGAGAAGCAAGTTCATCAAAACAGCCTACAGAGTTTGAGATCAGTGAAATGATAGACACTCTTATGGATCTCGATGATGATCCTATGGACGTAGGTTTTGATTGTGATGATGAAGAGCTGGAAGAAGGCGAGTTTGTGCCAGAAGAAATAGTAGACTGGCAGTCGGATGATGAAGTAGTTGCTGATGAGGATGATGAAGCTGACGAGATAGTTGTACAGCAGAATCCTATCACGGATACTTACATGATAGATGGGGATAATATTGTTAACGTAGATATAGTGAATGCGGCGTTGAATGCTCAGCCATCAACAGAAGAACCTGCTAGAGAACTATCAAATGAACAGAAACGAAAGTTATGGTTCAGGGCTGAACAGAAAGATTTAGAGCTTAAGAAAACAATGAGAGTGCCGGGTACAGGAAAGCTATCTGGAAGCATATTAAGCTGGTTTTTCGATCAAGAACTGCAGCTTTTTATAATCAAGAGAAAAGATGGGCTTCAGTACTTAAGGCGAACTCTAAGAGCTTTCAATACACTACCAAAGGTCGAGATCAAAGCGTTAGCTTGGAAGGATCTGATTAATATTGGGAATGATCCCTATGCAGACTTAATTGAGAAAATCATAAGAAAAGAGGGAAGATCCAGAAAATTCGTACGCCTGAATCCAAGAGTGGGAAAAAGAGTAGAAGATCCTTCAAGGATAGATCCTCCAACCGGCCGACCTTGGATGAGAATTCAGTACAAACCAGTCAGATGTCTGAGGAAGGTGCCTCTCAAGCGGATGCCACAGAATGTTTTGCAGAATCTACATTGGTGGTACGCTGACACTGAGACCGGGGAAGCAGTTATGGAAGATTTTGAAGAAAAAGTCATTCTTAGAGTCTACGACCCGCTTCACCTGGTAAACCTCTCTAAAGAAGATCTTCAGATTTTGTATGCTTGTAAGATTTCCAGTGACGCACATATGGACGGTGAAGCTAGTAAGTATGAAAATGTAGTTAAGGTAGGTGTCGAGAAAGGTTTGTATGCTGGTAGTACTTTGAATCAATAAATAAACAAAGTTCTTAAGTCAAATGTGTGAATTATTAGAAGCTATCGTCAAGGGGGAGTCTGTTGGTACATCCTGTTTGACGATAGCAGTCTAAGTGATACTGCATTGTGATTTTAGCAAGTGTGTGTTAGATATGTTTATATGTGCTTGACTGTTATTGATTGTGTGTTTGAACTTGATGTAACATATTACAAGAAGTTCAAACATAAAGATCAAAGATTAACTCAAGCATAAGTAAAAACATAAGTTTCATCACTTAGGTGTTTAAGTGATTTGGCTAGATTCGAATCAAATAAGGGTAGACATTCGAATCTGTGATAGATTCGAATGTAGCCTTAGATTCGAATGTGCCCAGATTCGAGAATGTCATTGTGGACAGACTCGAATGGGCCTTGGGCCAGATTCGAGTTTGGCCCACATCAGACTCAAATCAGGGTCTATAATTAGGGATAGACTCGAGTCATTAGCAGACTTTTAGCAGAATTCGTGAGGAATTAAGCTTAAGGCGATCTCGAGTTTATCATCAGCTTTAGGTCCGTTTCGGAGAGAATCAGTTCATAGGATCGTTCGTCAGTCGTTCGTTCAGCCTCTGATAGTCTCCGTGTTTCGTAGTTGAGAGTTGTCCGTCTACCCGTTAACGAGGATTCCGCACTCGTTGACGGCTCCGCATCTAGATAGATCTCGTAGTGGTAGACCTTACAACAGAAACACGATTGAATGAAGCCATTATTGGAGTGACTAATCAATGATGAGCCAGATGATAAACATTCAAAGATTATTGACAGGGAAGGCTACAACTAAGGTTGAAGAAGAAGAAAAGCAAATTTCAAACAATGAGTTGCGAGACTACTGTGTGGAGCAGTTCGATGTTATGAATGAGCGGATGACGGGTTTATAAAATATAGTTGTCAGTGCCCTGGGATCATTATCTGAAAGGTTCTCCATCTTAGAACAAACCTAAAAGTCCCAAGCTTCAGGCTCTAAGAGGAAACATGAGGACCATGATGACTCCTATGATGCTCCTCACGAGGGGGAGAAGAGGAGGAAGCTTGTTAAATCTGAATTCTAGATGGTAGTTTTTAAAAGGAAAAGATACTGAAGGAGGAGGGTCAAGAAAAGGAGGAGGCTCTAAAGATAATCCGGTTGATGCTCAAAGTGAAAAAGGAATTGATTCTTTATGAAGATGTTCCAATTCCTTTGAGTATACAATCTGGTTGTTTTATAATTTTGAAGAGTACGAAGAATCGGATAATGATGAAGAAAGTGAAGTGTTAAGGATCAATGGAGCTGAAAAAGAAATTAATTTTCCTGAGCAGGAAGTTTTTAAATTTTCTGAGATGTCTGCGAGAGCTGAAAAGATAGTTGATGAAGAGGAGCTTGTAGAGGAGATTTTAAAAGATGATATACCATCACCAACGGTTGAAAGCTTGCGATGACGGTTACTGTGAAAGAAGAAGAAGATCTGTTTCCAGTGAGTGGAGTTGTACCAGAATCACTCAAAGGACTGACTGAAGTTGCTTTGGTGGACAAATTTTTCTAAAGCTACATCTTGGCAAACGAATCTGAAAGACAACATCTATGCAGTATAAGAAGTTGTCCAAAAAGAAATTAATGACATGTTGAGCATACTAAATGAAGATGAAGTCAGTAAAAAGAAAGTCGAAAAGCTCAAGTTATCAGGAAAGCAAAATGCTGATTTTATTAAGAAGAGGAATAGGGTCCATTCTCGGAAGACCATTTGGAAAGGAAGATATTTTGTAAGAAGTATACTCCGTGTTCGTTTGTGAAGCTTTTTGGAGTGATTGAGCCTAACATGCAAAATCTGGTTAACTATGCTCATTTTCTACTAAATAAATCTCAACCGTTACAAGATGTGAGAAGTGAACATAGGATAGCTGAGCTCAAAAGAATTGACGAAGATTGTTTTGTCAATATCTTCTATCCTACATTCACGGTGACAAGAGCTGGTGGAAACACTTATGGGTTCAGTGAAGTGGATCTATTCAAGATTAATCTGGTTGATGTGGAAGATCTTTTTGATGAGTTATGTCAGAATAAGAGAGAAGACAACTGTAGATTTGCTCTTAAACCCATATTTCATTTTATGCACACCAAGTTGGTCTTAATGTCTATTCAATACTTACAGATTGGTGTTGAAAGAGGAATGAGAAGGATAAATATCACTGCACCGAACCGTAAGATCAAAGGCATAGAGAAGCTTAAGGAATATCAAGTTGTCCTTGACAAGCATCCAGTTGTAATCTAAAAAGACAAGAATCAAGAGAAGAGTGTTATGAGAATGATTGAGGTGAATAAGTATTGTGATGGTACTCTTCAGAAGGTGATGGCAGCATTGAAAATAGTTCTTAATCATGATGTGATGCGGCGTTTGAAAGGTGGAGGCATGAGTCCTTTTGACAGAAGGTTGATTGTTGGTTTTGTGGCAAAGATTGAATCAAGATTGAGAAGCAGAAGAATTATTAGATTTGAGATGAAACTGGGCTTAGAAGACTAAAGACTGATTACAATTCATAAAATGGGGAGAATGTTGGGATTAATATTTTGTTAATGAGTGTAGTAGTCCAGGGTGCATTTTGTAATTACTCATTAGTTGTACTTGTATATAAATAGAAGGGGTGGTACTGTAGATGTACGTTTTTTGTACTGGATTTGCACGGATTGTAAGGAATTGTATGGCTAGGTCAACTTGGTATTTTGTGCATTCAAGAATAACGTATGTAATTCCTTTCATATTGAATCCAATCATTTGGTCAATTGTGTATGTGTTTCTTGTTATTATTTCCTAAATCATTTTGTTAATTATTGATATTGAATTAATAGTGTATCAATAGAGAAATTATGCTTAGATTTAAAGGATGTTTTTCTTTGCTTACCCTTCTCACAAGTTGTGCAGAGTTTATCCTTAACAAAAGTTATAGAAGGCAAACCTGTTACCAACTCTTTCTTACAGAGTTTGTTGATATTCTTGAAGTTCAGGTGTGATAGCCTTTTGTGCTATAACCAGTTGAGGTCTGCATTGCTTCTAGAGATGAAATAGGTTTAAGTTGTTTGGTCAGCAGATTTCATATCTACAATATATACCGATTTCTTTCTTTATGCACACGACACAACTTTGCCTTGGAAATCCAGTACGTACCCTAGGTTCTCATCAAAGTAAACCTTATCGCCAGCATCACACAGTTGACTGATGCTTAAAAGGTTATGTTTTAGCCCAGACACATAGGCTACTCTGTTGAATATTGCAACACCTGCATTAACGATTCGGTATCCTTCTATGGATCCCTGAACATTGTCACCAAATGTGACTTTTGGGCATTTCTCAGACTTGAGGTCACTCAGCAGTTCCTTCCCAGAGCAACCACTGTCCAAGTACCAAATCTTGCTTGGTTGTTTGACATGCAGAGTAACAAGACGAAACATTAGTTCTTAGGGGAACTCATCACAGAGATGAGTTCTCCTTCCTCATCAACATTTGTTGATGGACCACTTAGTTCAACACTAATATTTCCAATTAGGATTGTATATGCAGAGATACTTTCCTCAATGACAAGGTTGCTTCTAACACTGCTTGATTTTGCAATGTTGGAGCTTACACTGTCAGCAGGCCTTATGTCCTCAGAATTAGGACAGTCCTTGGCCATGTGAGTTTTCTTTCCACATTTTTAGCATTTTCACTTTTTAGATTTCTTGAAAGAAGAACTCTCATAAACACATTCTTATATATCTCTGTTTGGCTTATAAAGAGGTTTTGCAAATGTTTCTCTTGTTTTAGCACATCCAACAGGTTTTTGTAGAAGGTTCAATGCAAAATCTTTTCCTGTATCCTCTTTCCTCTTTTTGGGAGGGCATTGATCAAATACAGATAATTTTAACTATTTTCTGACATTCCTCAGATTTGAAAAACTTATTTCCCATTTTCTCAGTTTGAGCAATGGCTTTGCCTTTGCCTTTACTGAGCTGTGATGACTTTTGCCTACTTGTGGTAGTATGATCATCAGACTTGGTTATAACAAAAGGCTTTCGTTTATAACTAACTTACTACCATGATTTAAAAACATATTTAAAATCACAGCAGATTTACTTCCAACATCAGGTTTACCCCTATTGGATGTAGGCTGCTTTCCTTTTGAGAGTTTCTTCTTAAAGAATTCAACATTGAATGGAGGAACATGTCCCTTACCATTAGATTTGGCCTCAGAACCTGTTTTATTAAAAGGATTAGCAGCCAATGCTATAGTATTAACTTGTTTCCCATGCTGTTGTTTATGTGAGCTTGTTAAGCACTTAGCAGGCTGGTTTAATGGAGAACACATACCATCACCAGACTTTACAACTTTATCACATAAACTGTCAGGGTTTTGCAGCCTAACAAACCTGTTTATTGAAATCAGCTTTACATTTTTATTTTGAATAAATGTATTTGGATGCTCACCAAGAGTAGACAGATTTGTGTCCAGATTCTTGATTTCAACAATTGAAGTTGTTGTATCAACATCTCCTCCAAGATTGGCTTGGATTTAAGGAGGGATTTCCTCATTGATACATTGATTGACTCTTTTAGCTGAATGTCACCATGAGTCAACAATCTTTTAAAGCTTTGAATGCTTTGAGTCTGTTTCTCTCTTTTCCTCTAACAAAATTGTATTGATGTGTTTTATCTCATCAAGTTCAGTTTTCAACTTATGAAAACTGTCAAGTTCATTAGTTTTTATATCAAGATCAATTTTTAATTTTGAGATTTCACACGTTAGAGCATCATGCGTCTCAATAGTAGCTTTTAAATCTTAAGTAATCAAGCATTTTAACTTTTTCTTCAGAGATGTAATCTTTAAAGTTTTGTACCTTGTACATCATTGTGGGATTCCAGTTCTCCAAAGAGCTAAGAGCTTCAGCTTTTTCCAAGTCTTGTTTGAAGTTACTTGTTGAGGGAGCATCAGTGTTAACTACCAAACAGTTTTTGTCCTCTTCATCAGAAGATGAATCAGAGTCTTCCAAATCACAGGTTCAGCCATTAGTCCCTTCTATTTGTTAGAAGCCATAGAGTCATCTAACTATTTCAACTTAGCCATGGACATAAGATACATAACCCTGTAACGATCATCCTTGTTTGTCTTGTAAAGTTTGGAAGATGATCCAACAGCTTTAGACACACAGTCAGAAGCTATATGACCAGTTTTGCCACATTTAAAAAACTCAACCTCGGTTTTATCAAATGCTTTCTTTTTTATAGCACTTGATTTTCTCTGTGACACTTTATTTCCAAATCTTTTCTGGTCAAACATTCAGACAAGCATCGCAATCATTTTCTCATCATCAAGTTCAACAAGATCTTCACAATCATCATCTTCTTCTAATATCACCTCCAATTCATCATCAACTTATTGATTAGCTTGTGAGAACGCATCACACACCAGATTTATAGGATGTCTCACACTAGCCACTAAGGCTGCACCTCTCTTGGACATTTCCAAGGCATTTCTCTTTTCTTGCCTTCATTGTTCATCATTCAGCAAGGATCCATAGAGATTGACTAGATCCATGCCTTTGATAGTGCTTAAATTTCTGAGTATAGTAGTGAAGTAGTTCCATTCCTCAGGCAAATATGTCAAAGAACTTGTTCACTAGGGTTAAACTGTCCTTAGTAATCCCAACGGCTTTGAGATCATTGATTAAAGCAGTAAACCTGGTGTAGGTTTCAGTGAGACTCTCCTTGGAATTTGCAAAGAATAGTTCACATTGTCTAACAAGATTAATCCTGTTATCCGATGTGATAGTGGGGCCATCATACACAGTACACAAAGTATCCCACATTTCTTTTGCAGTTCTCATCTTCTCAGCCTGTTTGAACACATCATCAGGTAGAGAGATGACAAGGTTGTTCCTGGCTTTTGCATCAAGGGCCACATGTATTTTATCATCATCAGTCCACTGAGCTTTTCCTTTCTCAATGGTCCTGACCTCAGGAACAACACCTTCAGCAGCAGGAGTGGTAGTAGTGAAAGATGTAGGCACATATGGACCTTCCATCACAATCTCTGGTAGTTGCACATCCAGATTCTCTAAGTAGAGCATCATTCTGTACTTCCAACCAGATAAGTTCTAATGATTAAACTTAGGTTGTTTTGACATAGATCTATTGTCATAATAAGAAGAAGAGTTTGCAAAACTGTTGTCCATGGTGGGAAATGGGAAGATGAGAGAGATCTAGAGTTAACACATACTCTACACTACTCCGAAACCAGTTGTAGGTCCCAACAAGTTTCCCAAGTATGTTACTATAGGTTGTAGAGGGGAGGTGAATACAACTAATTATTTTAAACACACTTTTTCTCAAAGTTTGTATGTATATATTAACAAGTGTTAATTAAAATAGGTTTGGATTGCGGAATGATCCAAACAGTGATGACAGAAACAACAGAGTATCAACTAATCTAAGACTCACTCAGACTAGTTACAATGAATTCACTCACTAAGGTGTACTCGCTGATTTACATGACACAGACAGAGAGCTTTAAAGTAGAACAACTTAGACACAATCTTACTATTCTATTCTAGTTGAAAGTAGAACTTGCATGCATGAAAAACACAATTTCTTTTGCACATTCTGAGCTTGTGGATGTCTCTCTTAATTTTCTCTAATTCCTTAGAAGCTTCCATTTATACTCACTCAGTGAATCTCAGTGAAACTTCTTCATTGGTTGTAGAGATAGTGGAGTGTCTTTACAAAAAGACAAGGATGCTTTTCTGCATGTTTGACAACTCAGGTTTTGTCCATACGTTGAAAAATATTTGTCTTTTCTTTTTTGTATTTGTTGTCCATAGCTTTACCTTAAAGGGGAATGTCAACTTTAATCCTTTCTTCTTCATGTATAGCTATTTTGATATAAGAAATAGTCTGTCACCCATTTCAGATATCCTTTTTGTCTTCATGCTCAGCTTTGGCAGGACTGTCAGCTTCTGATTTTCCAATTTGTCTTGATTTGTAGACTGATCTTCTCGTTCAAGACTTTGCATGAGGTCATGGAAACAAATTTCATAAAGTGTTAAACCTGTTCACAAAGAACAAGTTCTGTTTACAAAGAACAGAACACTTTACTTGGGTCAAAATTGTTCAACAGATATGAACAACTTAGACAGTTTATGTCAAACTTGTCCAACAGTTACGGACAGCTTTGATAATCTCCCAAGTTACAACGAATTTAACAGTGTAAACAGCTTTAGACTTATTTTGCAAATCACTGATCAGGTTTCAATAAGGCATTAAAAAGCCTTATATTCTCCATTAAACTGTATCGAACAGGTTTGATTGAAAATCTCCCCCTATGATATAGAGAGGTTTGCTTGAGGCCTTTTTGTGCCTAACATACCCTTATCTTAATAGCAATAGCCTTGTGTTTACATTATCTGATATAACTTAACTAGAATGATATTCCAATGTTAAGTACTGAAAATTTTTACAGGAAATATGACTTATTTTAACATATTTCAACAGGAATATGGCAAGCATGTGACTAAGGTTAACAAAAAGCTTGTGTTTATAAATGTCTAAATTAACTTAATACCAACATAAATTATTTTAAAAGCAAAATTCTTATGGAAAATCATATGAATTATGTTAAGATATTAGTTCGTACTTCAATAGTATCAGCCTCAATTTAACAACTTTATATTAATAGCAACAGCCTTATGTTAGATGTAAAATTCTTATAAGTAATTAGCTATTGGTGTTTTATAAAATTTTGTATTCATATCTATATGTTATCTACTGTTGATTATATAAAAAATTTTATGTTTATTTTCAGCTAATGAGAACATGTCCAGTAGTTAAAATGATGAAGTGAACTCACTATATCCATAAATAGTTTGTTCCTGACATTGAAGAACATTTAAATCTAATTAATGGATAAAAACAATTGATGAAGCTGATGAATTTTATAAGAATTATGCTTCAACTTCAGGTTTCGTAACTCGAAGAATCACATAAATGAAGCAAGCTGATACAAGAATTAAAACAAACTACTTTGTTTGCAACAAAGCAGGAAAAGGAAAAAAAAAAACTTTTAGTGATACACTGAATTCTAAAGAAAGAAATCAGAAACATCATGATCCTAGTTTTAGAAATACATGTGGTGCTGGAATTAAGATTCGCTTAACAAACTCAAATGTTTATGAAGTAGATGGTCTTATAGAAGAACACAATCATTGTTTTTGTTTGAAAGAGGAAAGGTATTTGGAATCATCTAATCAAGTTATGAGTTATACAAAACAATTCCTTACAGTATAAGCTTCAACTTTAAACATTTGTCTTGTTGCTTCCTTCAATCTATGTAAAGAATTATTTGGTTGTTTTGATAAAGTAGGCACCAGCAAGAATGATTTTAAAATCTTCTCAATGGATGTCAATCATTTATAGGAAATGACGATGCACAAATGATAGTGGATAAGTTTATAGTTAATAAGGAAATGAATCCAAATTTCTTTTTTGAATATTTTATTACTCAAAAAGGTAAACTTGCTGGATTATTTTGGTGTGATTAGATGTGCAAGCTTAATTATAATGCTTTTAGAGATGTTCTTTCTTTTGATGCAACATTCAAAATAAACAAGTAAGGTTATCCATATTCGTTGTTTTTTTAGTTTATTATTTATTATTATCTTGATTTAATTACACTCATGTGATAACTTGTATATTTTGTGTAAAATTATGGTACAACATGTTGTTTGTTCCATTTACTTGAATAGATAATCAAAACAAAGGTGTTGTAGTTGCTATTGGTTTACTTTCAAATGAGAGTATAGAGTCTTAAAAGATAGTGTCAGCATTTATGAAAATATATGGAAAAGAACCTAATTTTGTTTTAACAGATGAATATCCATCAATAAAAAAAGTAGTCCATGTTGTTTTCAATAGTGCAAAACATCATTTTTGCATGTGGCACATAACAAAAAATTCCTAGAATGGTATAATTTAAATATCTTAACAAATTCTTAACAAATATTTTAACAAACTATACTTATAGTACTAATAAATTATTATGCAGACTAGATTAGAATTTTATGGTGAAGGAATAATCTTGAATGTAATGAATGGCTTGCTATGAAATTCATAATGAGAGGATTTTCGATTCCAATGTATTTTAGGGTTATTCCAATGTCTGGACTTATGAAAACTACTTCAAGGTCTGAAAATATAAATCATTTTTTTGTAAAAATATGAGTGGGCCTTCTACTTTTGTACATATATTAATCACTATGAAACTGCTTTGGGTAAGCAAAGAAATGAGCAAAAGATTCATGAAAGGAACTCAAAGACATCAACCTAGTAATAGACACTCATCTGCCTCGAACCCTAACTCCTTGGTCCTCTTATCAGCATAGCACTTCTGTCGACTTTGAGCTACTTTCTATCTCTCTCTCTAACAACTTTTATTTCATCACTGGTCTGTTGGATGATCTCAGGACATGTAATCTCTCTTTCCCCCATATCCGTCCAACATACTGGAGTGTGACACTTACGATCGTATAGGGTTTCGAACGGAGGCATGTTGATGTTGGAGTGGTAGTTGTTATTGTAGGTGAAGTCAACTAAAGGCAAGTGGGAATCCCAACTACCACCGAAATCCATCACACATGCTCGTAACATATACTCCATCGTATGTATCGTACGCTCGGACTGTCCATCAGACTGGGGACAATATGCGGTACTCATCTAAACTCTAGTACCCAAAGCTCACTGTAAGCACTACTAAAAGTTTTAAGTAAATCTGGCATCTGGATCTGAGACTATAGAAGCTGGAACCCCATGTCTGGAAACGATCTCATACAGGTAAACTCGAGCAAGCTGATCCAGAGTATACATCTCTATGATCGGAAGGAAGTGAGCGGTCTTCATGAGTCGATCTACTATTATCCATATCGCATCATATCCACGTGAAGTCTGTGGTAACTTCGTAACGAAATCCATCGCGATGTGCTCCCAACTCCACTGCGGAATCTCTAACGGCTGTAATCGACCATGTGGCTTCTGGTGCTCTGCCTTCACTTGTAGGCAGGTCAAACAATGCTCGTCAAATTCAGCTAATAAGCTTGGATATTCCGATACATCTTCAAGCAACAAGGATGAATAGTGAGACGAGACTTATACGAATCATCCAAAATCAACTGACACACGTCACCAGCTCTAAGGACCCAAACTCGTCCCTGTCTCGTGTATAGCCCTCGAGAGTCTATCTCAAAATCCTGCAGTTGGCCCAAAATATGGTCTCCCTGGTGTTTCTCCTTACACATCCCAATGACTTGGGTCTCCCAAAGTCTCACTATGAGTGTAGAAGTCACCTAAACTCTGTGATTACGAGCCTTACTAGAAGATCCGCGGTCCTTTCGACTCCGCACGCCTGCTACCACATTCACCTTCCATGGATGATATAGGATATTGCAGTTATAATCATTAATCAACTCTGAGCCCCGTATCTGTCTCATATTCTAATATTGTTGGTTGAATAAGTATTGAAGGCTCTTTTGATCGGTAAACAACGTGAAGGGAACTTCGTGCAGGTAGTGACGCCAAATCTTCATCTCAAACACAATAGCCATCAACTCTAGGTCGTCATTAGAATGGTTCTTCTCCTAGTCTTTCAACTGATGAGAAGCGTACATGATCACTCGACCCCTCTGCATCAACACATAACCTAATATTGATCCTGAAGCATCACTGTATACAACAAAATCATTTGTGCACTCTAGCAGCACTAGTACTGGAGAATGACACTATCAGCACTTTAGTTCATGAAACATAAACTCATAATCTCCAGTCTACTCAAATGGGACTGACTAACGACTCAGACGGGTCAACGGTACAGCAATCAAGGCAAAAACCTGGATGAATCGATGATAGTACCCTGCTAACCCCAGAAAACTGTGAATCTCTGCCACATTCCTCAGTCGTTCAAAGCTCATAACGAAACACCTTTGCCGCTAACTTGGAGTATATCTGAATATCATCAATGAACACTATGACAAACACGTTATGATATGGACGACAGACCCTATTCATCACGTCCAAAAAGGCTTCTGGGGGCGTTCGTAAGCCCGAATGGGATAACCAAGAACTCGTAGTGGCCGTATCTCGTGATGAACACTGTCCTCGCGACATCCTTATCATGTACCTTTTGCTGGTGATACCCTGACCGCAAGTCAATTTCGAAAACACACTGGCCCCCTGTAACTGGTTGAACATATCATCTATCTATGGTAAAGGGTAATGGTTCTTCATCGTCACCCTATTGAGCTCGCGGTAGTCTTCTATACACATCCTCATCGACCCGTCCTTCTTTTTAAAGAAGAGAACTAGAGCACCCCACGACGAGGAACTAGGTCAAATAAACCCACTATCCAACAACCCCTGAACCTGACTCATCAACTCTCTCATCTCGGTAGAAGCTAATCGATAGGAGCACGTGCTATTGGAGTAGCACCTGGCACCAAGTCTATACGAAACTTCACCTGTCAGTCAGGTCGCAACCCATGTAGCTGCTCTAGAAACACAAAAGGAAACTCAGACACTATGTCAATGGTATGAATACTCCTCTTCTCCTTCTTTGCGTCAACTACATATGCTAAGAAGAAATAACAACCCTTAGCTAGGTCCAACAACTCTAAAATGTAGAAATGAGGCCAACACCGGCTCTACTATGCTCTCCGTATATAGTAATAATATGATCATCTGAAACAGGTAGTTGGATAATCTTTTTAGACTAAGCAATATAAGCGTGCTAATAAGCTAACCAATTCATGTCCACTATGGCATGAAAACTACCAATCTCTATAGGAAATAAATCAACTCTAAATGGGTGGCCCTCTATGTTTAATACACACTGATCATACACGTGCCTAACTACAGAGCACTACCATCTGCTAACTTTATATCAATGGCGCTGACAACTCAACAGGTGGAGTAGTAAAAGAGAAAGATACAAAAGAATGGTTCGCCTTAGAATCAAACAGAACTTGAGCTCTACTACCATTCAAAACAAACGTACCATAAACCACATTAGATTTCACCCTAGCCTCCTCAGCTGTCAACTGAAACACCTGACCTCGGGGTTTGGGAATCATGTCTTGATGTGTCGAAGATCCTGCTAAACTCTGTCCTTGTGCTGGTGGTCTCGACTCCCCCTATATATGATCTCCATGTCGCGGTGATGTGTAATCTCGCGCCTGATACCCGGCCCACCCGTAATTAAAGCACAGTGGGTCTCTAGTAGTACAATCTGCCTAAGTATGGCTAGGATGGCCACATGGAAGCAATATGCGTGTCAAGGGTCACACTTTCTGGTGTGCCTCTATTGGCATCTCTGACACCATCTCTCTCTTGTCACTGACCCCAAACACGATGCCCATCCTCTACGCTCGTTCCCACTAAAATGGCAGGATCTATCTCTCTGCGTATCTGCCCCCTCTGACTCTACCCGTCGACAGTCATCGCTACTCAGTTGAAAATGACTAATGAAACTATCTCTGTGTCTATCCCCTATCTCTATCTCAGTCGGGGCCTCAAAATAACCAGCCGACTAATCTCACCTCGGCTGCTCCACTACTGAGGATCTGTACGTGTGAGCTGACGGGCCGTCGTTATGACCCGAAGAATTAATCCTTAAATCTACTCTTTAGCTCAGAGTAGTAAGGGTCGAATCCACAGGGAGTGCGTATGTAATTAGGGCTAATCGTGTAGCTTTGTGAGTTTATTGAAAGCACTGAAATTGTGAATCGAGTGAATTGGATGATTTGTTTGGATTAATGACTTACGACTAAATTGTGACTAAAATTAACGGCAAATAATGAACGAAGTAAATTAACAATCAAATTGAAGATAAGCATTCACGGAATCACTACGGCCTAAATATTACCCACTCGAATTTCATGCAACAATCACATAGACATAATTAATTGCGCGGTTAAAATAATCATGAAAGTTTTAACCAATAACTCTCGGCATAGCGCATGCAATATTCATTACTTGTCTTAATCTCTAAGCTAATGGACTCGGCACAAATAATAATACCACTATGAACTATCTTGCTTTTACCAATAAAAACATACAATCATAATCATAACTGAATGCTTATCAATTGAATACAAATAGAGTATTTCAATCAACGCAAATACATCAAAATATATAAAAATTCAAGTAAAGTAACACTTACCCATAGATCCTCCGCAAAGGGATATGGTGTTTATCCTCATCGTATGCTCTTCAATGGTGTTGATTGGAGATATAGTTGTAAGGTTGCGAACCACCGTCTTCGTACTTGTATTGTGAATCCACTCCGGCAGGGCTTTGCCACTCTTTTCAACACTTTCGGGACCTCCATCGATGATCATCATCGACCTCTATTTATAGAGGAAGTGAATTTAGGGTTTCTGAGGCTGAAAACGCGTTTTTGCGCCGACCCAACATAGGGCAGGCATAGGCATGCGCCCCCACCCCCCCCCCCCGCCTGGGTTACGACCAGGGCTACGCTGGGCTGCGCTGGAAGTGCTCTCTATCTCTCAATTCTTCTGTTTTGCAGCGTAGGGTGGCGCAGCCCTGCGCCCCCTACGGCTCGGTTTGCGCTTAATTTTCTCGAGCTGCTTCCATTTGACCTCCTGACCCTAAAACATAAATTTGGAGTAATAATATGGAAGTTATGAAGTATCGGTGCTTAAAATGAACATAAAATGACTCCAAAACACAAAAAACAATAGTCATGTCAAACCTCCCCAACTTAACTCTTCGTCGTCCCCAAACAAGCCTTTGGAATCAGAACGAACTATGTCCCAGACATGTATTAGCAGTGACTCTAGGAATTCTATGTTAAGCTAGCCTTCGCACTAATGCATTAAAATTTTAACATGTAAATCGAAGACGTTTTCAGTTAAAATGTATTTCCATTAGAGTTTATATAATGTATCTCACTCTTGGAATTACCCTTTTAGCTCAAGGTTACGAAACTTAGAACACGTGGGTCTTTGGACCATCTTTTCCCTCTGTGCATGTTTACAACAAGATTTAATTTTAAATACCATGCTTCTATCTATATTCTTTCCAACTCAAATTATCTAGAAGGTCCATGTAGCGACATTTCAGTCAATCACTCCCAAACCATATGATTTTAGGGGATTAGGCATGAATGGTACCCCTACGGACTTAGTTTCCCAAACCATCTAGACTACAATTATTTCATTTTTGGGGCTAAAAACGTGATTAAGTTCTTCCCCTTATTGCATGAGTTTCCAAAATCTTTTGACATATTATTTATATTTAAGCCCAAATAAATTTTAGCATACTTGAAGTCAACTTTCCATAGCAAAAATTTTAATAATTATTACGACTCTTTTCTTAATTATAGAATATCCTATCAACACTAGCCAATTCCCTCGTACATGTATTTTCTTAATTATAGAATTTCCTATCAACACTAGCCAACACTAACCAATTCAGCAGAAACTAAAGAAAAGAAATGTAGTTATAAAATAAATAAATGAAAAGACAGAAATATAAAGAAGAAAGAACAAGGAAAGATGGTACCCGATCATTCGAAAGGAGGAGGTGGAGGAGGACTGAAGACGCTGTTGAAGAAGTCGCTATACGGGTTTTGGCCTGTGGGGTATTGTGCTGTAGGGGGAACCAAGTGAGTAGGGATCTGGTCTGGTAGATACTGCCTGCCATACGCCGGATAGCGCTGATAAGTGTCTACGGCAGGGTTGTTGGACAGGTAGTTGGGCATCGTGTAATCATTATATGACTGATATGGCATACCGGCTTCGGAGACCTCGTGATGTCGGACTCCCTCCCCAGTATGCCCAGTTATGGTGATGGTAATAAGCATTTTGATATGCCAAAGCTCTCTGTCCGTCCTGAAGCTAATCTACCCGATCCGACAAGTGATCGACCCTATCATAAATATGGGTCATTCGCCAGTTCATCTCGTCTAACCTCTGGGTTACGTCCTCCCGGAACTCACCTTGTCCCACTACTAAGTAATCTAACCCCCTCATGACGCGGTCAAAATCAACACCGTCATTACCTCGACTGTGCGAGGTAGACGCCTCTCTGTTCGGCTCTTCATGTCGAACCTTGACTTCATTAGCGGCCTTCTCATCTCTCTCTCTCTCTCCTCTCGTCCTTAGTATAGTCCTCGATATATGACTGATTTGTCTCTTTGTCGAATATCTCGAACCCTTCATCAACTTCCCTAAAAATCAAGCTAGGGAACATGGCGGCCGTAATATACGTCGCCGAAATAGGGGAGACCAGGGAATCAGGTGAAAGTGCACCCGTTCTCTCAAGAAATTTATAGATCAACCAAGCATAAGGGATGATCGTCCCCTCTCGAGTATCGTACATTGCCCATATATCGTTCATGACTGTCCATGCGAAGGACAGTCTGGGCTTCACCTTAAGAAGGGCGTACAGAACCGTAATATCTCTATGTCTGACCTTAGACAGGTCACTATCACGAGGCAAGATGTAATTCATAATGATCTTGTGAAGCACCTTACACCTCGGAGTCAATGCATTTTGGCTATAAGAGGAAAAGGACACAGATTCCAAAAAGGATGGAATAAACACCTTACTCACTTGCTCCGTCCACTCTCCCGACCAAGTCATGTCGGTAAAGGCCAATTGGGCCTCGGATGTGTACTCATACCCACGCTGGGTAGACCCTTCGTTGCCTACTCGCGTATCTACGTTAAACAATTGGCGAAGGATTTGTGCATCCATCGCCACGTCCCTACCGTGGATAGTGCCTATAAGTCTAAAATCGTATGCGAACGACCCGTCTCCCTCCATAGGGTAGACATCCACTCTACAACATCGGCCTGATAAATCACGAGGCCGCCCATATCAAGCACGCTCTCCCACCACAGAAAGTCAAAGAGGTATGGAATCCCATAATCCTCAAAGTCATCTCTCCTAAACCTCTTCTCGACTAAGACCTTATTCGAGTATTTTTTATAGAAGAATAAATGTGTTCTACCATCCTCGGGGTGTTGGGATAGTAAAAGGTTTGGGCACATTGACATGTTGGGTTCTTTGACGCGTTCTCCTCGACATCTACAATTTGCCAACCAACCACAATATGTATGAGCTAAATCAAACTATGCAATTTAAAAGTTTCACAATTACGCTCAATTAAATATAGATGCATATATATATATATATATATATATATATATATATATATATATATATATATATATATATATATATATATATATATATATATATATATATATATATATATATATATATATATATATATATATATATATATATATATATATATATATATATATATATATATATATATATATATATATATATATGTATATATATATGTATATATATATATATGTATATATATGTGTGTGTGTGTATATATATATATATATACACACACACACATATATATACATATATATATATATACATATATATATATATATACATATATATATATATATCTGTGTGTGTGTGTGTGTGTTTGTATTTTTTACGCTTTAATTTTGCATCACTCTATTTATAGTCTATAATTTGCCAACAATTAAAATGCCTAACACGTACTTAATTTATCAATAAAATTCCATTTAGCATATAAACTCATTTTCTAGCTAATCACCCAATTTTTTTTATAATTCATACATTATATGCACATTTAGGTAACCAACTCTATAAATCCAAATTAATTTCTAGAAATTAACCATGAAAAATTAACTAAAATAACAAGTAAATACATATCTCAAGAAACATACATCAAGGTTATCATCAAAATCATGCAATTTCAGATACTTTGACTCTAAAAAGTAAAAATCAACATGAAAACTCCATGGATGACCATGAAGCTCATACTCTATTTTTGCTCAAAAAGTATGAAATAGCTTGCATTTACTCAATAAAAACACTAACCTTGGTGATTGGAAAGTTGACGATGATAAAAATCTAGCTTTTTCCTTAATCCCTTCTACACTTAAAAATAGGGTTTAGGAAAGGTTGACGATGATAAAAACACTAACCTTTGTGACAAGGAAGATGTTTCTAGCCTAAATCATAATTGTAGATGATAAGGTGGTTGTGTTTAGGCTTAGATTTGCAAATGTTTTGCACAAAAATAGGGTTTAGGAAATGTAGCCGCACACCAAGCCGTAGGTTGAAGGTTCTAGGGTTTGTGATAATGAAGAATGAAGCTAAAATTGGGTTTTATCTCGACAGGGCGTAGGGCCAGCGCAGGGCTGCCCCCCCCCCCCCCCCCCCCCCCCCCGGCGACCAACTCTGATAAATTTTCAACTTTTTTTACTGTTTTGGTACACGGGGCTGTATATCTTTCTAACTTTGGTTATAAAATGTGGTCTAAAAATTTTGTGGGGGCTATATTAATTAGCTTATCGATAGAACCTACCCTCCCCAACCTAGACCTTTGTGACGTCCTCGTCACATTAAATTTAGTTAATCAGTTAATTACTTTGAGAGATAGATTGGTACACATTCCTTATTCACAACCAATGATTTGAAACAACTCAAACATATTCAAATAAAATTCAAACTTTTAATAATTCAAATAAAATAAGCACACCACACTTAAACCAAATAAAGTACGATTACATTTCAAATAAAAGCAAACCACACTAGAAACATGCCAAACCAAACTTAATGTTTCTCACGCAATAAACAGATCATCATACAAAAAAAATATAAATTAAAACTCTTTTGGAGGAGCGACGACTTCTTCTAATTCACCTACTGTCATCTGGATATTGGTGAGCCAATCAGAATGCACTTGAAGTAGCTGATCATTTTTATTTGGCCTCCTTGAGACGTCTCAATTTCTTTAAGCATCATATTTTTTGTGCTTACCAAGTCTCCAACTACTCCCTTCAGTTTATCAACCTGATCCCATAAAATATCGACAGTCTCGATCCTTTTCCATGGTATCTCGTCTTCCTCGTCTACTTTGTCAAGATCAAAATCACTACCTAAGATTAACTGGTTTGAATTAATCAGGGTATAAACCAATAACCTTGTATTGAATCAAAGTCCAATTAAGAAGTTTGCAGAATAACACTTAACTGTTTTTTGCGGGTTTGGAGACGGAAGGAAAGGAGAAGATGCAAAGGCACGTTCCGGCTCGCTTAATGCTAAGTTTCTCCTTGGAATGCTACTAATGGCAGAAGGAGGATAGAGTGTAAACGACGCTAGGAGGCTGTTGAATGATGCCTTCAGAAACTCATCAATGCGTCCACAGTCAGTCACCGAAACGGCTGCCAAAGTACGTCGGTTACTGATGCAGGATCACATGAGGCTTCTACCGAGGCAATTCAACCGGTTGAGCCGTTCTTGTCAACAACACAAGTGGCGAGATGACACATTGATTAGAGGGTTAGTTTTTGTAAATGAATACATTTTTAATTGTAATGTTTGTATTTGGGATGCTTGTTACCACCATTTTATACAGACCTGGGATGCGAATGTATGGTTTTGATACAATTATGTAATTACTTAAAGAAGCTTTTGATTTATAATACAACATGTATATGTTTACGTTTATGTACAAATGTTGGTTTATCATTTTTGTTGGTTTGAATTCCATTTAGAGTAAGTTATTTAGGTTATATAACTTTGGTTGTTAATGATATTCTAGCCGTTCAAAATATAACATTTAAGTTCTATCATTATCACTTACACAATATATGTCACTTAACAGCTACGGAAAATGCACTAACAGCGTGAGAAAATGAACTAACAGTTCGAGATATGCAAAAACAGAACTTCTCAATTTAACTATACTGAAATAATATAACTTAGGTTAAATTTTAATCAGTAAATTATTTAGTAAACTTAGGTTATATATAATCATTTCATTTCCATTCCATTCCATGGACAATAAAACTTAGGTTAAAATTAATCACGTAATTATTTTGTAAACTACGTTTTGATTTATAATACAACATATATATGCTTACGTTTATTAACAAATGTTGGTTTATCATTTTTGTTGGTTTGAACTCCAATTAGAGTAAATTGCAAAAAAATGGTCCTTAAACTATACCCAAATTGCAGGTATAAGTTATTTAGCTTATATAACTTTGGTTGTTACTGATATTCTAGCCGTTCAAAATATAATATATAATTTATATCATTATCACTTACAAAATAAAAACACGCAAAAAAGTTACATATATGTTAGACTCGAACACGTGACCAGCCCAACACACTAACACCATCCACCACCTTTACCACTAAGCTAAGTCATGCCTTTTTGACTTTTTTCATAAAACATTTCTGATATTTTTATTAATATATTAGGAACGAAATATTAATTTTGGACCGAAATATTTAAAAAATTGAGCCAAAATTTATGCGAAAATTTAAAATTACACTTGTCGTTTTACATTCCGTAAAATTCGATAATTACAGTTAATGCCTACAAACACAATCATTAATCTGCTTATACACTTTTCTGCCGAATCTTCCTAATTTTTAATCTTTTTCATCTCTCTCCAAAAGAACTAAAGGATCACGAATACTGAAACCATGAACAATCAACTTGTTCTTCAGAATAATGGCGAGGCAGATGATCATGATGGATATGAATCAGAGGAGTACCATGATTATGATGAACAACAAGAGATGGATCATGTTGCAATCAATGCAAGTCCAATCAAAATAGTAGTTCCGCCTAGGGGCATAACAAGGTTATCTAAGTTTTGCAACCGGTACAGCATACCCGGTGCATTAAAGCTCAAGGTAACGTTTGATACAATGGATAGGCTAACAGGAGATCACAAAACATTGTTTGCAAGTTTTTTAGGAGACATGGTTCGTGAGCACATAGGCTTAAAGATTCTGACATGGAAGAAGGTCGATTCAGAAGCAAGAGCTAAGCTATGGGATGAAATCACGGTTAGTTTTAACCAATTATATATGTTTAATTTCTTAATGTTCAAAAATAAAACAACATTGCTGTTAATCAGATTTGTGTATTTAATTTGTTACTTTTCAGCGATATTTTGATGTTGATGAGAAATACAGAAAGTTAGTAATGAATCGTCTTGGTGCACATCTGAGGAACTTCAGAAGGAAATTGAGGGAAAAATACATACTGCCCAACAAAGATACGCCTTCAAAACTAAATCAAGTCCCACCGAAGTATAGTGCAATTGTCAAGACAAGGAATGGGTTGATTTCGTACAGTAAACAAGCACGGAAGCTTACCAGGTTTTGGTTATATTATAATTAATTCCATACATATATCTTTCATATTACATATTGTGTTTGCAAACGTTAATTAACTATCATTTGGTTCTGAAATTAAGTAAAAGTCAGATGCATCTAAAGAGGCGCGCTCCATGTCTGTTTATCCGCATACTACGGGACGAGGTGGATACGAATATGTGAAAAAAAAACTGGGAACTACATTTATAGAACAGTAATTAATTTGTTTATGTATTTTCTATTTTCTAAGTACTAGCTGTATATATATGCTAATTGGTTTAACTTTACATGTGTATTTGATGATTGTAAGATCGAAGAAAAAGTAACAGAAGCAGATAAAGAACCCCCACGTGGTATATTGTGGTTGAAAGGAAGGCAAAACAAAGAAGGGGTATTTCGAGATGAAAGGACTAAGGCAAAGGCCGATGAAGTAGTAAGCATTTTGACATACATACATATATATATATATATATATATATATATATATATATATATATATATATGTGTGTGTATGTATATATGTGTATGTATGTATGCTAATACATTTTAATTACATATTCATGTTTATTTTCATGAAACAAATTACTACTGCCTATTGGAATCTTTAATGCAGAGAGCCACCGAGGACAATATCAAAGTCGGAACCTTAATGGTTGATGAGGGGACTGATTCCTTGACAGAGGTATTTGGTCCCGAAAAGTCGGGATATGCAAGAGGAATGGGCAGCGGAGTGACAATCCGAAAATATTTTAATATTCCTCGGAGAAAAGCATCGGATGATGAGAGAGTCAAACTACTTGAATCAGCACTTGCTGCTGAGAGACGCAAACGTGAAGCTGAGAGATGCGAGAGTGAAGCTGATCTGAGACGTGAACGTGAAGACATAGAATTTCAGATAAAGTTGTTGACAACGAAAGTGGAAGATACACAGGCAATGGTTCACCAACTTATGGCTCTGTATTCTGCACAAGGGGAGAAGCCAGAATCATTGTCAACTCATGCACCAGAATCTGAGGAAACCGTTTATTGTATTAATTATGCTAATTAACACTTTATACGTACATTTATTTTACTAACAAATGCATTTCTTAATTTTTATTGCAGGTGTCTCCAGTGGTGTCTCCACCATTGGTCGTTAATCCTAACCCTGCCACTACTCATCAGGATGATGGTCAATTTGCGAAGGAAAAGCAAGTTGTACAAACAAATGCAAGTATTCAAATATTTGAATTAAATTGATCACAAGAGGCAGCACTCTCCAACAGTGCCAAAACAACCGCAGGTATATAACTTTCTAACTCAGAATGATTACAGCTTTCACAGACTGTTCTTAGGCTTTTACAACCTTAGAGGCTTAGGAAAACTTAAAACAGAATAGCAAGATATTACGTGTGTATATTGAGAGCTTTCGTCTACTCTATTTTTTTCTATTCTATTTGATTCCTTGTAAAACTACAATTTATCTTCGAGAGATGTCTTCAAATCTTTTGATCTTTCTATTCGATTTGATATTATCAATAAGCAAATTCATCATTTGACTCTAGCAGCTTGAGTTTCTTGAACTAGCAGCTTGAGTTTCTTGAACAAACAACTACAGAATTGTAACCATCCCATAAGTATGCAAACAGCATGAACACCTCAACTAGCAGCTTCACATTTATACTACATGATATTTTCCCAACAATTTATTCTTCCAAAATATTCATACGTACATTGATCTTCAGTTTAATCAAATTTTGATGCATGCATACATACAAATTTAAAAAATATACATAACAATCGTTTATCATTTTCTTTAGACGTTCAGCTGTAGACTGTGGAACACAAAGAGGGCAAGCATCATTGCTAAGGGTACTGTCTACCTGACAGATGAAAAATTAATGCTTCATAACACACCACTCCCAGATGATTGCTACAAAGTATCCGTTGACCAATCGATAGTGGACGCAGCCTATTCCGGACGAAGGAAACAATGGTTTCGTATCAGCTAAAGACGCAGTAGGTGGTTTTTATGCATGGCCCAAGGACAAAGGGATTATTGATGAGGGTCAAGAGGTATTTTATCTGCGTAGCTAGCTACATATGTTTATATATATATATATATATATATATATATATATATATATATATATAAACATATATATATTTATTCATTTTAATTAGTGTTTCATAGATATACGCCTTGTTTCTTATTACAGGTAACACCACCAGATTCTGGACAAAATGTGACGTCCTTGTTAAATTAATGATATAATTGTAATCTCCAGGATCGACTAACAACCCAATGAGTATCATAATAATTGAAATTGAATACTTAAATTAGAATTAAGCACATCCACACTAAAGCAATGAAAGTAAATGTCTACAGTGTTTAAGTCTAGCTATTACATCATCATAATTGTTTTAATAGTAACAAATTCCCAGCCCCAAAGCTACATCGTCCATGTACCAATTAGCTTCTAAGGTCACCGAGATAAGAATTTGATTGCTTAAGATGAAGGTCCCGCTACACTCTTGCCTTTGCCTGTAAACAATGTGAGTCAACAGTAAGCTAAATGCTTAGTGAGATAACAGATTATACATACAACAAATATTTCTTTACATGCAATGCTTAACCATGGGCAGTGTAAGCCCCATGTATGTGAAAACGGCAGTGAAAGCCTCAATGTGTGAGTAAACCATGCAGTGCTAGCATGGGGTGGCAGTTCAATATGCTGATCGGGGATGTGCCGAACCTGATGGGATACGAGTGGGATGATCAGTCCCCGACAGTGGCCTGCTGTCAGCCCAATCCAGGTCGCATCAGATTATGAAGTAATGATCATGCAGTGCAAGCATGATGTAAATAGATGCACTTCAAATGAACGCTGGCTACATGTGTGTTACATGTCAAGTACGAGTGTGCATCATAACAACAAATCATTTCATGAGTGCCAAATGAAGTATATGAACAATGTGAACATGCCATTGAATGTATAAACATGAATGCAAAAACAATAAATGTTCGAATGATAATCTGCAACTCACAGTGATTGGTTTTGTGACTTGATCCTGAATCAATGTGTGTTTTGATAACACCACAATGATCTGTAAAGTAGGTGTAATAGTGAATTTGTGTCAGTAATTGCTTAAAAATTGTATTCTGAAAACTAAGTATAATTGTACTGATTTCGGACCACATCCGAATTCGGATGGTCCGAAATGCAAGGTTGTCCGAAATATGGTATTGGTCCGAAGTTGGCAGGGTCCGAAATTACTATTCGTCCGAAGTGACTGTAGGTCCGAAAATGGGTCTTTGGTCCGAATTCACTACTGGTCCGAATTTGGGTGAGTCCGGATTGGGTTAGGGTCCGAGTTCGGACTTCGGATGAACAGCGCCCGAATTCGGATGGTCCGAATTCGGTTCATCCGAACCGAGTTCATACTTTGTAAAATTTCCAGATTTTCCAGATTTTGCATTTTGACCATTTTGCATGTTTTAGTTACTAAAATAGTAAATGTGAACTTAGAAACACTATTTCAACTTATAACATGTCACTTATGTACCAAAATAACCGATTTGTGTCCATTTTTCTTATGAGTCTCGATGAACACACACACTAAAACACACACATATCTTGAAATCACACTTAGAGGTGGAATCTGATTCTGAAATTTGGTACATTGCAACATACATGCTCGATTTCAACAAATCCATCATAATATATAACATGCATTAACATCTGTATCAAAAATCTTATGATTCGGTTCTTATTGAAACCGAACCAAAATCTTCAAAATCCGAAAGATTGAATGATGTTTACCTTAAATTGATTCTTGTAGTTGTTATAGTCTCCTATATGCCACTTGAATCCAGATTTTTGCACCTTAATTCGATGATTTCTTGTGTGTTCTTTTGATGCAGCCGAGAGAGAGTAGAGAGAGAGAGAGTACGGTTAGAGAGAGAGAGAGTGATGGTGAAAATGAAGGTTTTCCCCCTTTTTATTTGTATTTTGACTTATTTGCACACTAAACCCCTCAACTTCGTATTTTCTTATTTAACTGATAATATGATCAAAATTAACTTAAATTGATATAATATTCCATTAACATAATAATTAAGTCCTTAAAATTGCAAATTACATATATTTGAAATTTGGGATGTTACACAAAAGGCAGCAGCCGGTGCTGCGCCAGAAGTAAAACGAAAGTGAAACAACCAAAAATCAATTTGTGTGACTAGTCATGATTTGCAAAGGCAAGAAAAGACCAGATTGAAGACTCAAAAGTCATTACATTACAGTCCTCTTTAATATTTGATCGATACAATTAGTGTACATGTACATATTCCATTTTTTTAATTTGTGGTGTTATATAAATAAATATATCATACGGTCACACCTTGTGGCCACTGTTTGATTAAATATTTGTGTGACTAAATACAGCATAACATTTAAGTGGTCAATGGGTGAACAAATATGGTCACACTTTTTAACACCTACGGCCACATTTGGAATCATTTTATGTGACTAAAGCCCACACCAACAAACTCGTTGTGTGACCAAATTGTTGCAATCAGGCACACACAAAGAAAAATAAAGTGGCCATTGCATGGACAATAGTCACACAAAATACAAGTTTACCTCACTTAAAAGAGCATATGGTCACACTTTTTAACACCTACGGCCACATTTGGCATCATTTTATGTGACCAAAGCCCACAACAACACACTCATTATGTGACCAAATGGTTGCAATCAGCCACACACAAACAAAAATAAAGTGGTCATTGCATGGACAATAGTCACACAAAATACAAGTTTACCACACTTAAAAGAGCATATGGTCACACTTTTTAACACCTACGGCCACATTTGGCATCATTTTATGTGACCAAATCACACACCAACACACTCGTTGTGTGACCAAATTGTTGCAATCAGCCACACACAAACAAAAATAAAGTGGCCATTGCATGGACAATAGTCACACAAAATACAAGTTTACCTCACTTAAAAGAGCATATGGTCACACTTTTTAACACCTACGGCCACATTTGGCATCATTTTATGTGACCAAAGCCCACAACAACAACTCGTTGTGTGACCAAATGGTTGCAATCAGCCATACACTAACAAAAATAAAGTGGTTCATTGCATGGACAATAGTCACACAAAATACAAGTTTACCTCACTTAAAAGAGCATATAGTCACACTTTTTAACACCCACGACCACATTTGGCATCATTTTATGTGACCAAAGCCCACAACAACACACTCGTTGTGTGACCAAATGGTTGTAATCAGCCATACACAAACAAAAATAAAGTCGCCATTGCATGGACAATATTCACACAAAATACAAGTTTACCACACTTAAAAGAGCATATGGTCACACTTTTTAACACCTAAGGCCACACTTGGCATCATTTTATGTGACCAAAGCCCACACCAACACACTCGTTGTGTGACCAAATTGTTGCAATCAGCCACACACAAACAAAACTAAAGTGGTCATTGCATGGACAATAGTCACACAAAATACAAGTTTACCTCACTTAAAAGAGCATATGGTCACACTTTTTAACACCTACGGCCACATTTGGCATCATTTTATGTGACCAAATCCCACGACTACACATTCGTTGTGTGACTAAATGGTTGCAATCAGCCACACACAAATAAAATTAAAGTGGCCATTGCATGGACAATAGTCACACAAAATACAAGTTTACCTCACTTAAAAGAGCATATGGTCACACTTTTTAACACCTACGACCACATTTGGCATCATTTTATGTGACCAAAGCCCACAACAACACACTCGTTGTGTGACCAAAAGGTTGCAAATCAGCCACACACAAATAATAATAAAGTGGACATTGCATGGACAATAGTCACACAAAATACACTTTCGCTTGATTTTAAAGAGCATATGGTCACACTTTTTAACTCCTACGGCCACATTTGGAATCATTTTATGTGACCAATGCCCACAACAACACACTCGTTGAGTGACCAAATGGTTGCAATCAGCCACACACAAATAAAAATAAAGTGGCCATTGCATGGACAAAAGTCACACAAAGTACACTTTCGCTTGATTTTAAAGAGCATATGGTCACACATTTTACGGTTTTGGTCACTCTTTATAAATGGATACGGCCACTAACCATCTAATGTGACCGTATGGACCCTTTGGTCACGGGACCTTTAGTCACCCATACAATGAAAAAACAAGTGTGCCCGAATGGTTATCGTCACACATTTCTGGTGTGACCAAAGCCAGAATTTGTACCAGTGATCTCAAAGATTAATTGGAGGTTGTCTAACAGAAAAGGTATCAGACGTTTTGAAATGAAGCGGGGACTATCAAACTGAAGACTTATTATAATTCATCATAGGGGAGAATGTTAGAATCAATTTTAGATTGATGAATTAAATATGTCTAGTGTATATTTTGTAATTAATGCATAGTTGACTTTTGGTATATAAATATAATATTTCCTTTTGTAATAGTATAGTACTGACATTCTTGATTTTGCACGGAAACAATTAGCATTTAGGGTTACAGTGTTCGTTGAAGTTCATACTCTCTGTAATCCTCATTTGATGATATAATCATTCGGTTAGTGTTTGGATTGTGTTCTTAATTGTTTATATTGATTTTTTGATTGATTAAATTGGATCAGTTTGTAAAATGAACCTTCGATATCAATTTGAGGTTATTTCATAAAATTTTGTTGAAAAAGGTTGAATCTGAACTTGTTTTAGTTGAAAAATGATAAAACTCAGACAAAAAGTAAGTTCATAGTGTTAATCAAGATTTACAAAGAAGTTAATCGAGTTTGATAAAATCTTTATTCGAGTTTTATTACTTTATAATCGAGTTTGATAAAGTTTTGACCGAGTTTCATCATATATTCATCGAGTTTAATAAGTTTAATAAGTCTTTTTGATCGAGTTTAAGCAAGCTTCATTCGAGTTTTCTTTCTTGTCATTCGAGTTTGTCAAAGACTCATTCGAGTTTACTTGTATTCCATTCGAGTCTAATCGTCATGTCAACCGAGTTTGTGTAAGGTTTATCCGAGTTTTATACTTGTTCAATCGAGTTTGTTGCTTTGTTAATCGAGTTGCCTCCTTTTATCGAGTTTGACTAAGTTTCAATCGAGTTTCATAAAGCTTCATTCGAGTTTCATTAAGCTTCAATCGAGTTTTATGAAGCTTCAACGAAGTTTCATTAAGGTTCAATCGAGTTTCATAAAGCTTCAATCAAGTTTGATCCTTCACTGTCCGAGTTTGGTCTCATATACTTCGAGTTTCATTGTGAGTCCTTCAAGTTTCATAAATCACAATTCGAGTTTTGACTATATGACCTTTGCTGCTTAAATTGGTCATAACTTTTGACTAAAACATCGTTAGAATGCCTACCATACGCCAAAACGAAGCTTGAACCGAGATCTACGATTTATAGATTAGTCAAAGCTAGTTCAGGCAATTTTTGAGGCCTAATTCGACTCCAGAAAAAAGTTACGGGCATTTTTCTGCAAAAAAGCTAAAATTTCAACGTAAAAAAGTCAATTCAGAGCTGATTTTCAACAAGTTATCATTCACAGATACATTTTTCAGAGCTTTAATAGTAATCACTCATTAGTCCATAAAAGATCTTGGAAGATTTAATATCATCAATTCAAAATGGCAAATGATCATTATCAGTTTTTGAATCTTACAAAGTCTGTGCTGATTGTCAAACTCACTGAATCTGAACAGATTCGTAAGAACAATTATAAGATTCTTGTTCATTTAAATACAGATAAAGCATTTTCTTTAAATGATGTCAAAAGATTGAAAGAACAAGTTTTAAATTTTGAAGAAATCAGAAAGTTTTATATTCTGAGATTCGTATGCTTAAATTTAGAATATCTGAATTATCAAAAGAACTTGATGATTCTAAACAAGCAAATTTTCAGAATGCAACTCAACTGAAATATCTTTTGCCTGAAAGATCTGACCTTTACAAGGAAGTTAAAGATCTTGAAGAAACACTTTCAAAGACAAATCTTTCTGATCAAAATTATGATTCAAACTGTTGGGAAATAGTTTAAGTATACTCAAGCTGTTAGTTAGACTTCTCATACTGTTAGTAGAATTTCTGTGTAAGTACAAAGTTCATGCTGCTAGTTGAAGAAACTCGAGCTGCCAGTATAAAAGTTCAAGCTGCCAGAGCAAAATAACTCAAGCTGCTCAGTTCATGCTGCCAAGTCATTCAAGCTGCTCAACAGTTTCATAAACAGAATGTGCTGATTTTCAGGGAAGATATCTACAAGAAGATTCCAGCATATCTACTATCAGAGAAGTCATAGTCCTTCAAGGAAACACGTCCATAAAGCAATATAAATAGACAGAAGATTGTATAGAAGATATACGCATAGAATAAGAGTTTTCTGCATATTTTGAGTCTGTAATTGCTTTATTGTTCAAGTTTTCTTAAGCCTCTAAGGTTGTAAAACCCTAAGAACAGTTTGTGTTCTTCGTCTAATCAAAACAGATTAGAGGTGATTGTAATCAGTGAATTCAGCAATACAAACAGTCTTGATTACTTCTTATGTTTTATGCTATTATTGATTCTGAAAGTTTTTGTCAAAATAATTAAGTGTTATTCCGCAAACTTCTTAATTAAACTTTGATTCAAAGCAAGATTATTGATTTATACTCTGATAAATTCAAATCAGTTAATCTTGGTTATTCATAATTTTCATAAGTTATAGATCCTGTCAAGTGGTATCAGAGACAGGTTGTTCTTTGTTTTTCAAAGTCGAAAACTTTCTTTCAAATTTTTAATCTTTTTCAATGGAATTTGAAAATAGCAGCAGTGGATCTGGGCAAGGACTCAAAGTGCCTATGCTCAAGCCCACTGAGTTTGAGATGTGGAAACTCAGGATTCAACAGCATATTCAATTCATTGATTATGCCATATGGGAAGCTGTTGAATTTCCTCCTGCAGTTGATCCAGAACTTGATGCTGAGGGAAAACCAGTAAAAACTCCTCCAAAAACTGAACTTGAAAGGAAGGCTAGAATGAATGAAGTGAAAGCACTCACATTATTACAAATAGCCATTCCTAATGCTTATCAACATCAGTTTATAAAGTTTTATACTGCTCACTCTCTTTGGAATGCCTTAGAGAAGAGGTTTGCTGGTAATGCAAGTACCAAGAGAAATCAAAAGGACCTCTTGAAACAGCAGTATGAAAACTTTTCTGGTGGCAAGAATGAAAACCTCACTCAAATCTTTGACAGGTTCAACAAACTGATAAGTGAACTGGAAAGTGCAAGGGTCAATCTGGATCAAGATGAGGTCAACTGAAAGTTTCTCAGATCTCTTGGAGAAGAATGGACAGTCTATGCTGCACAGTGGAGAACAAAACACACACTTGATGAGATAGAATTGGATGATCTATACAACAGTCTAAGAGTGTTTGAGACTGAAATTGATGCTAAAAAGAAATCCTTTTCTTATAATCACAACACTGCTCTTTTGTCCTCTGAAAAATCTAATAACTGTGATTCTTTTCCAGGTGGTGATGGCAATTCTGCTGAAACTCATTATGAAGCTTTTGTTGCCAATGATGGATTATTTGCTCTAAATGTTGAAGACTTGGAACAAATCCATCCTGATGATCTTGAAGAGATGGATTTAAAGTGACAACATGCAATGCTGACCATGAGAGCCAAAAGATTCCTGAAAAGAACTGGAAGGACCAACTTTCAAGCCAAAACAGATGGCAAACCATCTTTTGATAAATCAAAAGTGGAATGCTATAAATGCCATAAGCTTGGTCACTTTGCCAGAGAATGTAGATCTCAAGGTCAACAACCATCAAGGACTTCACAGCCCATCCAAGCTTCCTCATCAACAGCACTTGTCTCTCAAGAAGACAATGTGTTTGACTGGAGTGATTAGACAGAGGAAGAATTCCAAAATCAAGCACTGATGGCAGAAACCTCAAATGTCTCCTCAACTGAACTACCATCTGAGGTAAATTCTAAACTCTGCTCTCAATCATGCAAAAATATGGTTAAAAAGTACAGAGAAAATACTATAGAGAGCATGTGCAAAACTCTTAGCTAAGAGGATCGAAAGGAGATATGAATATATGCAAAGCCCATTAGAAGGTCTTGGAAAACAATCAATGATATAAGGATAATGAGCTTCAAATGGGGTATGATAGAAACTATCATGAATGGGAGAAAAAGGAACTCAATAAGAGGAATAATAGGGAATCTTTGAATAAGAAAAGGTTAGGACAGAAACTGAACAGAAGGTGTTAGAGGTGCTAATGAGAACTGAAATCTGTTAACATAGATTTAGGTACTTCAAAGTGCAAATCAAAAGCTAGAACACCTAATGGAAGGTTCAATTCAAAGATAGAGTCAAATCTCAGGTCAAAGTCCCAAATGAAGGATAGGATACAGAGCATACTCCACCTCCATATTAATAACAAGTACAATTCAATCCATGAGTGAAGTTGCTGATAGACTTGTCAATGAGACCATTAGATGGTTCTATGACTATGTGGTAGATCCTATCCTTGACAGAGTCCTGAACCAAAGGAAGATAAGAGTTCCAAAATAGGACTGTGACCACAAAGAGTTGCACCCATATAGTAAGTCAAGGTTCCCAGTAAGAAAGGAAAAGAGAAGATGAGTGTATGCAATGCTACTCCACAAGTTTCTGTACATTCTAACTGTAACACTGCATCTTCATCAAAAGGAACAAAAAAAGGTAAAATTGTTTCTATCTGCACATGCCAAAAGCATGGTGTTCAAAAGTTTCCTAAACAACAGCAGGTAAGAGGAAACCAGAGAAACAGGAACCAGAAATTGACAGAAAAGTCTGGTGTTCCAATTCAAACTGTCAAAAGATGCTTTCACTGTGGAAGGAAGAATCACTTAGCCAAGGATTGTTTTTACAAACCAGCTGTNAGCAAAGACATCATCATAATCTATTCCCTCTTCTTGAGTGTACCCTTGTGCTACTAGTCTTGCTTTGTTCTTGATGACTATCCCTCTCTCATCCTTCTTTTTTCTGAACACCCATCTTGTACCTATTGCTCTTTTTCCTTTAGGAAGATCCACCAGAGTCCATACATTCTGAATTTTGAACTGTAAAAGCTCTTCTTGCATGGCTTCAATCCAGGTTGAATCTTTTAGTGCTTCTGATGCCTTTTTGGGTTCTAGTTGAGACATAAAACAGGCATGTTCAAAAGCGGCTATACTGAATTCAGAAACTGCTTGTTCAGCAGCAGCAGTCTCATTGTGAACCATTTTCCTTGTTTGAACAGGAGTGTTTGGATCACCCAGTATTTGATTGAGAGGGTGATACTTGTGAACTCTTAGTGTGGGCTCTCTCTCTGTTTGAAAAGAAGTTCCAAGGTTTGTATCATCTCCATCAGAACCAGTGAATGGTTCAGTTTCTGGAACAGCTTGAGTTTCTAGGCTAACAGCTTGAGAAGCTGTTGGGACTGCTAGCCGAGAAACTGGGACTGTTTCCTTTTGTGTTGGAGCTGTACTGTCAGGACTTGGGAATGGCACTTCAGTGTCTGGATTTGCATTAAGTGGAGCATTCAGGACCCCTGGAGGATCACATGACAGAAGTGGTAGAGTGGTGAAATCATCCCAACTTGTTGAATCTGCAGCAGTCTGAAACTTTGTGCCAACAGCATGAGAAATTGTATTGGCAGCATGAGAATTCGTGTTAGCAGCTTCAACCCTGTATGCATCAGCTTCTGCAGTATACTCAACAAAGCTCAGAGAATTTGTTAGTGAATCTAAATCAAACAACCAATCAGGGCCAGTGCCTTTGATATTAGCAGTATTTTCATTAAACTCAACATTGGCACTTTCTTCAATTGTTTTAGACACACTGTTGTATACTCTATAGGCTTTGCTTTGAGTTGAGTATCCTACAAAGAATCCTTCTTCTGCCTTACTTTCAAACTTCCCTAAGTGAGTCTTAGTGTGAAGGATAGTAAATGGGCATCCAAAGGGCTTGAAGAAAGCTATTAGGGGACTTCTGTTATTGAATAACGCATAGGGAGTTTTCCCTTGTGATTGAACTACTTGAACCCTATTTAGAACATAACAGGCTGTATTAACAGCTTCTGCCCAGAAAGTCATTGGCAGATTTGAATCAGCTAGCATTGTTCTAGCAGCCTCAATTAATGTTCTGTTCTTTCTTTCAGCTACACCATTTTGCTGTGGTGTTCTTGGTGCACTATATTGTCTAGCAATGCCTTTGGACTCACAAAAACTGTTTAGAATGTGATTTTTAAATTCAGTTCCGTTGTCTGATCTTATCACCTTAACTTTGGAATTGGATTGGTTTTCTATCTTAAGGACAAAAGACTTAACTAGCTCAGCAGTTTCATCTTTGGACCTAAGAAAGTATACCCAAGTAAATCTGGTGAAATCATCAACAATGACTAAACAGTATGCCCTTTTATTCAAACTCCAAACAGATGTTGGACCAAATAGATCCATATGTAGCAACTGAAGAACAGATGAAATTGAATTTACTTCTTTGGTCTTATGAGAAGTTTTGTGTTGCTTACCTTTAAGACATGCTACACAATGATCATCACAAATGAACTCCTTTTGTGGTAATCCTCTTACCAGATTCTTTTTAACTAACGCATTCATGGACTTGAAGTTCATGTGACACATCCTTCTATGCCAAAGAGCAGACTCATTTGATGATGCTCTGGATATTAAACAGCTTAAAGTATTTGACTTAGGTAAAAGATCTGTGTCCAGGCAGTAAACATTGTCCTTTCTTGGTGTTCTAAGTAAAACAAGATTTTCAGGAACTTTGAAATCCTTTGAAAGAACAATGACTCAGAATCTGTGAACAGAACAATGTTTTGTTTGTCACAGATTTGAGAGACACTCAATAAATTGTACTTAAGCTGTTCAACATACAGAACATCATGGAATGTCATGTTGCCTGCATTAACAGTACCTTTACCTGTAACCTTACCTCCCTTTGAGTTGCCTCCAAATGCAACAAAACCTCCATCAAAACCTTTGAATTTGACAAGCATTAAGAATTGCCTGTCATGTGCCTAGAGCATCCACTGTCCAGATGCCATCTTGATCTATGAGGAGACCTGTGGTTGCCGTGCACAAATAACAGCTTAGTTAGTAGTGGAGTAAACCCAAACCAAATTGGTTTTGGGTTGGCCTTATACATTGACATAACTAAAAACTGTTTTTGACTTCTTATATTTAGTGAGATCAACTGATGGAGTCTTTGGAGAGTATTTAGTGATAATATGAGGTATCCAACTATTTTGATCATCTTTTCTTCTGACAGTCTCAGATAATTCACTAGCAGCTCCAGATTGATGCCCAGCAGCTTGAGCTGTGTTTGTAGTGCTAACAGTTTCAGTTTTTGCACTAACAGCATCAGATTTTGATTTAGCAGTCTGATCTTTTGCATTAGCAGTTTGAGCAACAGATTTGTCCTTGACACACCATATTTGTTTAAAACTTGATTTAGGCTTTGCCAAAACTTGTTTTTGATGTGTGGACTGTTTTTTATTAACTTTTGAGAATCTGTGATCAACTGTTTTCTTTGGAGCTGCTGTGGAGGGTTTCACTTTTGAGTGCTTTGCCTGATTAGGATTTGATTTTGTGTGATGCACAGTCTGTTTTGCAACAGCTGGTTTGTAAAAACAATCCTTGGCTAAGTGATTCTTCCTTCCACAGTGAAAACATCTTTTGACAGTTTGAATTGGAACACCAGACTTTTCTGTCAATTTCTGGTTCTTGTTTCTCTGGTTTCCTCTTACCTGCTGTTGTTTAGGAAACTTTTGAACACCATGCTTTTGGCATGTGCAGATAGAAACAGTTTTACCTCTTTTAGTTCCTTTTGATGAAGATGCAGTGTTACAGTTAGAATGTACAGAAACTTGTGGAGTAGCATTGCATACACTCATCTTCTCTTTTCCTTTCTTACTGGGAGCTTGGACTTCTATGGGTGCACTCTTTGTGTCACAGTCTCTATTTTGACTCTTATATTCTTTTAATTCAGGACTGTTATCAAGAATAGGATCTACAATAGTCATAGACTCATCTAGTGGTTCATTGACAAGTCTATCAGCAACCTCACTCATTGGATGAATGTACTTGTTATTGTATGGAGGTGGAGTAGCTCTGTATCCTATTCCTTCTTTGGGATTGACCTGAGATTTCACTCTATCTTTAAATTGGACTTCCATTAGGTGTTCCAGCTTTTGATTTGCTAACTTGAAGTTTCCTAGTTCTATGTTAACAGATTCTAGCTTCTTATTAGCCTCAAACACCTTTTGTTCAGTTTCTTCTACCTTTTTATTTAGAGATTCTATTTTCTTATTTAGCTCCTTTTTCTCCCACTCATGATAGGTTCTATCATAACCCATTTGAATCTCATTGTCCTTATAATCATTGATCTGTTTTTCCAGATCTTCTATGGCTTGCATGTATTCATATCTCCTTTCTTCCATCTTAGCTAGAGTTTTGCACATGCTCTCATTATGATCTCTGTACTTTTTAACCATATTTTTGCATGATTGAGAGCAGAGCTTAGAATTTACCTCAGATGGTAGTTCAGTGGAGGAGACATTTGATGTTTCTGCCATAAGTGCTTGATTTTGAAATTCTTCCTCTGTCTGATCACTCCAGTCAAACACATTGTCTTCTTGAGAGACAAGTGCTGTTGATGATGACGTTTGGATGGGCTGTGAAGTCCTTGATGGCTGTTGACCTTGAGATCTACATTCTCTGGCAAAGTGACCAAGCTTATGGCATTTATAGCATTCCACTTTTGATTTATCAAAAGATGGTTTGCCTTCTGTCTTGGCTTGAAAGTTGGCCCTACCAGTTCTTTTCAGAAATCTTTTGGCCCTCATGGTCAGCATTGCATGTTGCCACTTTAAATCCATCTCTTCAAGATCATCTGGATGAATTTGTTCCAAGTATTCAACATTTAGAGCAAATAATCCATCATTGGCAACAAAGGCCTCATAGTGAGTTTCAGCAGAGTTGCCATCACCACCTGAGAAAGAATCACAGTTATTAGATTTTGCAGAAGATAGAAGAGCAGTATTGTGATTATAAGAAAAAGATTTCTTTTTAGCATCAATCTCAGTCTCAATCACTCTTAAACTGTTATACAGATCATCCAATTCTATCTCATCAAGAGTGTCTTTTGTTCTCCATTGTGCAGCATAGACTGTCCATTCTTCTCCAAGAGATCTGAGAAACTTTCTGTTGACTTCATCTTGATCCAGATTGACCTTTGCACTTTCCAGTTCACTTATCAGTTTGTTGAACCTGTCAAAGATTTGAGTGAGGTTTTCATTCTTGCCACCAGAAAAGTTTTCATACTGCTGTTTCAAGAGGTCTTTTTGATTTCTCTTGGTACTGGCATTACCAGCAAACCTCTTCTCTAAGGCATTCCAAAGAGAGTGAGCAGTATAAAACTTTTTGAACTGATGTTGATAAGCATTAGGAATGGCTATTTGTAATAGTGTGAGTGCTTTCACTTCATTCATTCTAGCCTTCCTTTCAAGTTCAGTTTTTGGAGGAGTTTTGACTGGTTTTCCCTCATCATCAAGTTCTGGATCAACTACAGGAGGGAATTCAACAGCTTCCCATATTGCATAATCAATGAATTGAATATGCTGTTGAATCCTGAGTTTCCACATCTCAAACTCAGTGGGGTTGAGCATAGGCACTTTGAGTCCTTGCCCAGATCCACTGCTGCTATTTTCAAATTCCATTGCAAAACAATTGAAAAATTAAAAGAAAGTTTTTGACTTTGAAAAACAAAGAGTAACCTGGTTTGAAAAACCTGATTTGAACAACCTGGTTTGACAAACCTGTCTCTGACACCACTTGACAGGATCTAAAATATGAATTACCAAGACTAACTGATTTGAACTTATCAGAGTATAAATCAATAATCTTGCTTTGAATCAAAGTTTAATCAAGAAGTTTGCGGAATAACACTTAATTATTTTAACAAAAACTTTCAGAATCAATAATAAATAAACACACAGGAATTAATCAAGACTGTTTGTATTGCTGAATTCATCAATTACAATCACCTCTAATCTGTTTGATTAGACGAAGAACACAGACTGTTCTTAGGGTTTTACAACCTTAGAGGCTTAAGAAAACTTAATCAACAAAGCAATTACAGACTCAAAATATGCAGAAAACTCCTATACAATAGAACGACCTATTCTCTGTATTTATATTGCTTCTTGATATGTTTCCTTGACGAACTATGACTTCTCTGATAGTAGATATGCTGGAATCTTCATGTAGATATCGTTTCCTGAAAATCAGCACTTTCTGTTTCTGAAACTGTTGAGCAGCTTGAATCTCTTGTCAGCATGAACTGAGCAGCTTGAGTTGATTTGCTCTGGCAGCTTGAACTTTTACACTGGCAGCTCGAGTTTCTTCAACTAGCAGCATGAACTTTGTATTTACATGTAAAATCTACTAACAGTCTGAGAAGTCTAAACTAACAGCTTGAATGTACTTAAACTATTTCCCAACAGTGCCGGTCTAAGGTTGGCCCAAGTTGGTCGAGCCTACATCATAATTTGTGTTAGTGGGGGCTTGCTTTTGCACAGCCCTGCCAAACCCAAGTTTTAAACTTGTAGGATTTTACATTATTTGATTGGTGCTCACGTTTCTTGTTGCTTAGATTTGATATTGTTTTGTATAGTCTTGTTGTGCAGTCAAAGCTTAGCCTTTTCTAGATTTCTTTTTTAAATTCACTTACAATCATACATTGCTAATACCTGCTTAGTCTTAAAGATCTTGTTGGCAGGACAGTTGATTGACATTAAATACTATAAAATAAAGGCTTACGAGATGAGTGGGTTTTCATTTATCTAATCAAAACAGAAGATCTTGATTATGGCACCAAGGCACTACAATCACTGAAAGGCAAAGGCTCCATTAGATGCATCCCCCATCACTCCTATAAAAACCAAGACCGAACATGGTAAATTTCTCTGCCTGTTGGCTAAGATGAAATGTAATATCCATTCTTAGTAGTTCAATATCTCATATGTGGATTATGGACACACTTAATATTAGTATTTCTTTTCTTTTGAGATGAAAGATCCATCTCAGTAGCTTGCCATTAGTCTACTCTATATTAAGACTAATTTTGTACGGTGGTCTTTGAGTGTTGCCTTGGTGTTCGCCTCCAATTATTGTTTAAGAGATTTGTTTTGTGTGATGCTTATGGTTCATTTGGCTTGCTAAATGAAAATGGTAGGAATTGGAAGAAAATAAATTTGGTGTGTTCAGAACTTTGGATTATAAATATAATGGATATATTTATTTAAATTCCGTTAATATCCATTTTTGAAGAAATTGGTCAATTCTAGCAATTTGTAACGATATGTTTAGTATTTATAATGTTGGGGTCCATTGACCTGATATCAATCCACTCGATGTTGTAACATCTTAAAAATAAGTGTAAAATTGTATTATATGATAAAATATGCAACAAATATAATTAAATCATATTTTAAAAGTCATGTGTAACACAAAATAACTGGTTTCTATAAGAATATAAGAAAAGTTAAAACAAATTAAAATTTGAGTAGTTAAAAATGCAAAAAAGAAAATTTTCATGTGAAACAAATATGAAACTTGGTTATCATGTAATGACCTTTACATTAGTATGTCACCCCCACAAATATGAAACTTGTTTATTTTACCATTTCAACTAAGTCAGATCTTAATGTCTATAAATCCTAGATTCAAATCACTCTTGTTGGATCTTCAACCCACTTCCTGTAACAAACCGCAAATAATTATTGTTCAAAATGCTCCATTTCAAACACATCCATTCGGTTTGAACTCTGAGCATACAAACCTGACAAGAGTTGCACTTGAATCCTTTAAACTAAAATTGGAGGACGCACCAAGCCAAGACAATGGAGCAATACAAGTGTGATGCTTATATAAAACATATAAAAAATTAGATTAATATAAGCAAAGGAGAATGGTGGCTTGGGAATTCAAAGTTTGGAAGTCAAAAATATTTCGTTATTGGCTAAATATGGTTCTGGAGATTTGAAAATGATAATTCTTCTCTTTGGCGTGATTTAATTGTATGCTTCTATGGGCAGAATGGCACAAACAACAGATTGGGGAATAGCACTTGGTTGAATATCCTTTGCGTGAATGAAGATATCTCTCCTTCACCTTCTGAGGCTTCTTTAAAGGAATTGTTTCCAATACTATATGCACTGGAAGTAAATAAACGAGCCCAATTTTGTGACAGGTGGATTGTGCATGGCAACGCTTGCTGGGGAAATTGGGAATGGAGGTCGTTGATTAGAGGAAGGGCCATTGATGATCTCATATCCTTGGAATCAAAGCTGAGGATAATGGAGTTGATTAACTCTAATAAAGATTTGATCCACTGGAATATGGATCCAAAGGTTCTCTTTTAAAAAATTATTGGTGTTACTTCACCGAGTTCTTCCGGGTTTGAGTGGTGGTAGTGTAAAAAGTTTTTGGAGCTCCTCAATTCCATTAAAGGTTAATATTCTTACGTGGCGGATATTAAATAATGCTCTCCCTTCTAGGAGTAATTTATCTAGGAAAGGTATCCCCTTAAACTCCATTATCTGTCCCTTTTGCAACTTGGAGATTGAAGAATTGGATCACTGCCTTCTTATATGCCTTGTTGTGATTCCAATTTGGAAAAAAATTTGGAGCTGGTGGAATTACAAAGGTTCTCTGCTTGATTCTTTTGACTCCATTTTCTCGTGTGTTTATTTCAATGGTGAGAAGCAAAGATATAATTCTCCTTTCAAGAGTATCATTATGTTGGCTTAATTGGTGGGTTCTTTGGAGATGGAGGAACAAAGTTTTTGTTTGCTTCTCAAGAGGATCGAAGAAAAGTTTTAGAGGAAGACTCTTTTCCTTGGATTCAAATAATGGCGGGCATTTGGTTTGAAAATAGGAACCATTCGAAAAAGATCAAAGATCTCTTGGTCTAATTGGGCATCTAATCCGGCCATGAACATGGGACTTTGGTGTTCGTTTTTATGTTTTCCTTTGTGTAATTGGTTCCACCTTGGAGCCTGTTTTATTTTATCAATAAATTTGCCTTTGATAAAATTATATATATACTACACTTGATCTTTAATCATAACTCCCTGGAAAAATACATTTTTTACAAGCAAGGAACAAAACAGAACTTGAACCGATGTATTCGGACTGATGTGCACCTGAAGAAGATCAAACTCTGCCGAACTCAGACACTCGCATCGTCAAAGCACAATTTGAATCATGAACTAAATAGAAACTAAGCTTCACCATCAAAACAACTTCTCACGACGAAATGAACCCCTTCCAAAGATTTACTGGCAAAAAAACGGTGTTGCACAAACCAGAGCCAGGAACTCGAACCAGATCCTGTAACTTGTGCCATGAACCAGCTACACTCCATCCACAGAACAAAAGTGCATAGATTTTCTGTTGTTCATGATAACCTGTTTGCAACAATCTTTTGAAATTGCTTCATGGAGGGGTACACCAGGCGCACACGAGAGACCCAGTAGCAAGTGGCTGTAATGGTCTCTCCCCCTTAAAAGATAAGATTAATATTGAGTAAGTCGATGACCCACATATCAGAACAGATACAACACTTGATCTTAGCCAAAAGGCCGATAAATGTATGAGTTGTTCTTTGTTGGGAGTTGGCTTATATAAAGAATTTTCCAGTCTCATGCATCCTTTATTCAGACAATGTGGAAAAATAAGAAGTTTGTTAACGTTTTAACATATTAATCTAGACACTTATCTCCTGCTTTACTTTATACTAAAAAAACAGGGTATTGGAGGGGGTGAGCATTCAAAGGATTAAATAATTTCTTGGTTATAATTGTTCAATCCTCAAGTAAACAAACTTTCATTAATTCTATAGGAAATTAACTGTTTTTTGCAAACAAAAATATAACAGCTAAACTGGCAATGGAGGGGTGTGCCAGGCCAAGCAGTTGTGCAACACTTGGACGACACATGAAAGACCCAGTAGCAAGCTACCGTGATGGCCTCTCCCCCTTGAAAAATAAGATTAATATCGAGTGAGTCGATGACTCACATATCAGATATTAAACTGATAATAACAGATACTACACTTGATCTTAGCCAAAAGGCCGAGAAAGGTATGAGTTTTTCTTGCTTGGTCATCAGTTTATATAGGCAGTTCCCCCTCCCATCTATCCTTTAATCAGATAATGTGGGATTCTCTCTCAGCCACTTCATTCTTCAAGAAATATAAATAAATTAACCATCTACAACTGAAAATGATTCAAGAGTGTAATCTTCCATTTTGCACACAAAAAAATTACAACAACACAGATGGGCATTTACCCTTTTACCAGATTAATATACATTGGGCTAATTTTCTCTAAGCCTAACAAAGGTTACAATTTTGCTTTGCTTTTTTTCTTTTTTGGAAAGGCCCCTTAAATTCTACTCCTAAATTTACACTCTCGTTGGTGTGGTTAGGCACTTAATGGTGTAATTCCTTATTTGGAGCTGGAGGAGTTGGGACTCATCTAAAACCATCCAATTAATTTGCTACTTCCTTTAGCAGTACTAATATGATTGGTTCTAGATGTAATTCATGGGTACTCTGTCCAAATGTGACACCCTTGCCACAACAACCACCAATTACAAACTCCCAGGATTTAATCACCATCATACAATACATAATGATCTGATAACCTAGATTTTAGTGCGGAAGCATTAAAAACATAAAATAAAAGTAGTGCAAAAGTGTCAAACACCCTATGGTGCTACAAGGTACCATATCTAAGTCTACATATCCAAATACAATTATTACAATCATCCCAAACATATTATAACATTTGTTCCACAACATAAGTACCGATTAAGTAACAGATTTCTTCCAAATCTTCTCAAATGGCCTAACGAGAAGGTCCAGCAGTAGACTTCCCTTTTCCTGCAAAAATTCAACAACTAAAAGGGTAAGCGATTGCTTAGTGAATACCATATGATTTTACGCATTCAACAAATCTTTATGATGCCACCCAGAGTAACCGCGGTAACACATACCGTATACTCCACACGCACCCAAGGTACGCAAACCTGAGCCCGCAGCCCCTTCGAGCTGACACACTCGGCATTAAGAAAAACCCACCAAACTGAGGCAAACATACCATCGGGGATGTCATACTGTCTATCCTGGCCATAGAGGTGTCAAACTCTTGGCTCATATAGCACAGTAACATCAGAGTACAGATGCGACCACTCAGGTCCATCGACATCAACAGGATGCACAACAAAAGAAAGGACATGCAGCAAATGTGAATGTGCATCATTATATATATACGCAAGTTAGTAGAGTGTCAAACGAAAGTGAAACAACATGCCTCAGCAGGCCTAGCAAACATAAAGCAGATGTAAACATGCTAAAATCAAAGGTACTCACAGTGGGTGCGTAATTAAACTTTTAACCAATTTTTATTTCTCCACGGCTTTCAACCGGATCCACCAAGTATCCCACTGTGGGTTAAACAACACCACAAGGGACCTGTTATATTAATTACAACAATACTTCGTATCAATAACCGTTTAAATCATAAAACCAAGTTTCGTAAGTTTTGCAACATTTTTCCCCATTTCGGGTCTATGTCCAAATTCGAACTACAACTAAGTTTGAACCCATTTCAAGTTTACATCTTGTCCTTTGAGTATCCCTTATCATTTTATGTGTTGTTTATGAGTTCCATTTACATTACACGAGTTTAGAGAGTAGATTTCTCAATTTTAGGCATTAAACTCGAATTTAAGGGGATTACCTTCGAATCTAATCACTAGATTCGAACCATATGGCATAGATTCGAACCTCACTTCGAATCTAGGCATAGATTCGAACCCCCCCTTAGAATCTAATGGTACACACTCGAATCTAGCACCAAACTCGAGTTTGTTCTTGCATTTCGACTCTGTTCTTGGTATATTCGAGTCTGTTCATCATTTCAGCTTAAATCCATCATTCTAAGGCCTAAAATCACTGATATATCATGTGTGATACCTAGATTCGATTCTACTATGCATATACTATCACATTCCAGCAATATTTCAAGCAAAACAAGCTCCAATTTACATAAAATGACAGATTCGAAATTCTAGTTCTTCAAAAACCGAAACAACAAACTTAAAAGTGTCGATTCTTACCTCAATTCGTATGAAATCAAAAATCCGTTTGTAGATTGTTGTTGTACTCCACGAGATCTTTCCGTTGACGTATAATTCTCGAAAATCCGACGGTCGGTTTGTGAGATATCTTAGAGAGATGTAGAGAGAACTTCTAAAGAGAGAGAGTAGTGAGAGAGTAATAATGATGAAATGAATTCTTTTACCCTTTTTATTCCATTTTCACCATTTTGCACATTTCTCCCCTCAACTTAACCTGTTTCATAAAATACTGATTTATTCTTAAATTTATCATTATTAACTTTTATCATTCATAATACTCCTTAATAATGATTCCGAGTTCAAATTTCCTTAAAATAACAACAAACTTTCTAAATATCCCAAATACATGATAATTGTTCATAATTCAACTTAATTGTAATTTTTCCACTTAATTAGCCCAATTACAATAAAATAATTTGAGGATGTTACAGCATGGGCTCCACCACGCTCAACTTTGTCCTCGAAGTTACTGGTATTTGAACAGATTCATTTACTTATTCAACATATCGGCTTTTATCTCCCAAACGTAGTTTACTCCTTTGTGATGCTCCCAACGTATTAACCCTAGTTTAATCTTTTTGATCCTTAACTTCTGATGTTAGTATTCAAAACACATACATGTTTCTCAACATATACTAATCTTTCTTGAATTCTAATTTGATATAATCAGCCAATTTTCATCACCAGTTGTGAAGGTTTTTATACAGCTTTCCACATGAAACACCATGTGTTAATTTAATACTTCCTTAGGAAAAATTCCAAATGACTCGACCGATTCCTAACTTTTCTATTATTCTAGTTGTGCCAACACATTCCGATGTCAACTTGTACCTTTTTACAGATCCAGTTTTCAATCCTCATCGATGATACTTTCAACTACACTCAATTATTTGTCTTATAACTGATCGGTTTATAACTATTATCATAGTAACATCTTTTGTGATATTACAGACATAACCATCAATGTTTCCTTTGATTTCTTTCCAACATGTAGGACTTCTACTTTTCTTTGCGTGCGAAACTTTAAACATCGTCTTCTTTACTTTATCATGATAACTAGTGTTATATGATATTCCTACTTAATCCATTGATCTTTTCAACTTTTACTTAAATCCAAAATACATTATATTGTCATATATGCCAATATGAAAATAGTCCATTCATTCTGATTTTCTATCGGTTGCCGACAAGTTTTACTCGTATTCATGTTTGTGCCGCATCTCACTTAAATTTCGTTATATGCATGACGATATGAACAGTAAGTTATTGGGAAAAACCCCAGAATATAAACTTACTTCTTCGACCCCTAAAGTACAATCATGATACACATGATTTACTTTAACTAATGTGTTACTAAGCAATTTCAACACTTATCACAACCAACAACTTTGACTAAAGCACTAACATTGATTGCACCAATGCAGTAGTTACAATTTAATTAATCGACACCAAAAATTTAAACAAAACTCATGACCACCTCCGAATCTCCCTTAGATTCAGAATCGTAGTATTAGACCTTTCTTTACTGTATCAGCAAATTTTCATTATTATCCAAAGTCTCTTTAACCTTCTTATTGATCAATTACCATATCAATAAATATACTATCCTCATGTATCATCATATTTCCTTTCTAATTGATTACAACTCACATACATATTTTACTTATATTTCACATTGTATATTCCAAATCTCATATCATATGAACACCAGTCTTGTATTATTATACCCTCGTATACTTTCCCCAAAATTTCTAGACTAGTTTCCTCATATAATGTTCGTATATATATATATATATATATATATATATATATATATATATCAATATTGAAACAAGTTCCTTGATTCCAATTACAAAATATTCTCACGATATTCAAAACATCTTTTCCAATTCAGAATTTCAAAATCCATTTTAGCTTATTCATCTAGTGCCTATTCATACATTAACGTATTCTTATTCACAATCATCATCTTACTTACAATAGTAACAACTTTTCCTAATACTCATGTTCATGTTATCTTTAGAATCATAAAACTTTAATGAGGTTACGTATAGAATCTTAAAGTACTCTTCTAAAATGACCCATTTTTCCACAATTATAACAAACATCAGTTCTTCTTTGACATTTGTCATTCTTATTTATAATGTTGACATCTTTTACATCTATCACGTTACATTCACTAAATGCTATCGGAGTATGATCCAAATCGAGGACTACATCTTCAATTTCTAAGGTGCAGTTACGATATACGTAATCTAATTCGGCTAGAGTGTTACTAGTAGTTTCTATGTCAATTATAGCAAGTAACTTAAACAGTGTCATGACTAGTCGTTGTACAAAACAGTAGACACTAAAGACCTATTGACATCAGAATTATACATCACTAATGCAAGCAAAAATTTAACTTATAAACGTACCCGCATCCATCTCCGGGTTTTCCCTAGCTTCTTCCGCGGTAATCTGAAATGCACTAACCTGTCCCCTTTGTGACTGGTTCCGGCGGTTGACTGAACCACCACTTGAACCTCCCGATGATCGTGTTGTAGATGGAGCAGCAGCAGCTGGATCGTTCCTTCTGCAATTCCTACTGTAGTGTCCCCATACACCACACTTATGGCAAGCATCTCCCTTCCTTGGGCATTCATTTTGGTAGTGACCCAATTCTCCACAGCAAAAACATGCACGCCCGTTTGTGCACTTGCCGAAGTGTTCCAGATGACACTTATTACAATACTGTGGCTCAGTGTTGATGGAGTACGCACGTGCACGACCAGAAGAACTAGACTGTCGACGGAAGACTGTTGCGGCGAGTACTGCGATGATCGTGAAGAACCAGAGTAGCCTCCTTCACGCTGACGTTTCGGTGGTGAGGGTTGAGTTGGGTTAGCTGAAGCAGCAGCAGACCCCATCACATATCCAGACATACTTAGAATCTGTTCCACATTTCTGGCGGCTTCCAGTAAACCAGCAAATGTGGGGTAGCGTACGTTGCTCATCACTCTTCGGATTTCCAAATCAAGACCTACCTCGAATCGGGTCACTTTTCTTTCTTCTGTATCGACCTGATGAGGTGAAAATAAACTTAGTCTCGTGAACTCTACCGCATATTGAGACACAGACTTAGTCCCTTGGATTAGTGTCATGAACTTAGCTTCTAGTCTTCGGCGTTCATCGGCCGGGCAGTATTGCTGAGTGAAGATTTCGGTAAACTCAGCCCATGTCATTACAGCAACCTTCTCCATTGTAAATGCATTCACCATCGAGTTCCACCACATTATTGCGTCTTTGGTGAACATGGCAGTAGCGAAACAGACCATGTCCTTCTCAGCACAATCGCTGATTCGGAATGTCCGTTCTGTGGCTGTTATCCATTCCAGTGCAGCAACAGCATCACCCAGTCCATTAAACTCAACTGCTCCATTTCCCTTAAAATCCTTAAACCGACAACTTCTGGGCTTATTAGATGAACCAATATTGTCATCTTGTTCGTCATTGTTTCTCTCTCTTTCCTTATTCTTCCTCTTATCTTCTCTTCGTTTAGCTTCGGCCTCATCTCGAGCCCGAAACTGGTCTTGTATCATCCGATTTTGCTCAGCCATCATGGCTAGCATCATTTCTCTCGTCTCTTCTGGTGTCATTCCTCCTCCAGACATGTTCTGAAATACAAAATATATAACTTGTTTAGTAACATGTCATTTATTTAAAGACACCACCTAATTGTCCCGTATGATAGTCAATCTCTTATGAATACTAGATCATAGCCTATCTTAGTTCAGATCATTTCCTAAATTCACTACATATCATCACTTAATGTTTGAGATCAAGACCTCACGGACACTTGAATCTCAAACTACTGCTCTGATACCATCTCGTGTGACACCCTTGCCACAACAACCACCAATTACAAACTCCCAGGATTTAATCACCATCATACAATACATAATGATCTGATAACCTAGATTTTAGTGCGGAAGCATTAAAAACATAAAATAAAAGTAGTGCAAAAGTGTCAAACACCCTATGGTGCTACAAGGTACCATATCTAAGTCTACATATCCAAATACAATTATTACAATCATCCCAAACATATTATAACATTTGTTCCACAACATAAGTACCGATTAAGTAACAGATTTCTTCCAAATCTTCTCAAATGGCCTAACGAGAAGGTCCAGCAGTAGACTTCCCTTTTCCTGCAAAAATTCAACAACTAAAAGGGTAAGCGATTGCTTAGTGAATACCATATGATTTTACGCATTCAACAAATCTTTATGATGCCACCCAGAGTAACCGCGGTAACACATACCGTATACTCCACACGCACCCAAGGTACGCAAACCTGAGCCCGCAGCCCCTTCGAGCTGACACACTCGGCATTAAGAAAAACCCACCAAACTGAGGCAAACATACCATCGGGGATGTCATACTGTCTATCCTGGCCATAGAGGTGTCAAACTCTTGGCTCATATAGCACAGTAACATCAGAGTACAGATGCGACCACTCAGGTCCATCGACATCAACAGGATGCACAACAAAAGAAAGGACATGCAGCAAATGTGAATGTGCATCATTATATATATACGCAAGTTAGTAGAGTGTCAAACGAAAGTGAAACAACATGCCTCAGCAGGCCTAGCAAACATAAAGCAGATGTAAACATGCTAAAATCAAAGGTACTCACAGTGGGTGCGTAATTAAACTTTTAACCAATTTTTATTTCTCCACGGCTTTCAACCGGATCCACCAAGTACCCCACTGTGGGTTAAACAACACCACAAGGGACCTGTTATATTAATTACAACAATACTTCGTATCAATAACCGTTTAAATCATAAAACCAAGTTTCGTAAGTTTTGCAACATTTTTCCCCATTTCGGGTCTATGTCCAAATTCGAACTACAACTAAGTTTGAACCCATTTCAAGTTTACATCTTGTCCTTTGAGTATCCCTTATCATTTTATGTGTTGTTTATGAGTTCCATTTAAATTACACGAGTTTAGAGAGTAGATTTCTCAATTTTAGGCATTAAACTCGAATTTAAGGGGATTACCTTCGAATCTAATCACTAGATTCGAACCATATGGCATAGATTCGAACCTCACTTCGAATCTAGGCATAGATTCGAACCCCCACTTAGAATCTAATGGTACACACTCGAATCTAGCACCAAACTCGAGTTTGTTCTTGCATTTCGACTCTGTTCTTGGTATATTCGAGTCTGTTCATCATTTCAGCTTAAATCCATCATTCTAAGGCCTAAAATCACTGATATATCATGTGTGATACCGAGATTCGATTCTACTATGCATATACTATCACATTCCAGCAATATTTCAAGCAAAACAAGCTCCAATTTACATAAAATTACAGATTCGAAATTCTAGTTCTTCAAAACCGAAACAACAAACTTAAAAGTGTCGATTCTTACCTCAATTCGTATGAAATCAAAAATCCGTTTGTAGATTGTTGTTGTACTCCACGAGATCTTTCCGTTGACGTATAATTCTCGAAAATCCGACGGTCGGTTTGTGAGATATCTTAGAGAGATGTAGAGAGAACTTCTAGAGAGAGAGAGTAGTGAGAGAGTAATAATGATGAAATGAATTTTACCCTTTTTATTCCATTTTCACCATTTTGCACATTTCTCCCCTCAACTTAACCTGTTTCATAAAATACTGATTTATTCTTAAATTTATCATTATTAACTTTTATCATTCATAATACTCCTTAATAATGATTCCGAGTTCAAATTTCCTTAAAATAACAACAAACTTTCTAAATATCCCAAATACATGATAATTGTTCATAATTCAACTTAATTGTAATTTTTCCACTTAATTAGCCCAATTACAATAAAATAATTTGAGGATGTTACACCAAATATATTGGGAATACAGAATAGTAAACATAGATCAGTATTTATAGCAATTCTTCTTATGTTTAATTAATATTGATTGACTTTTTAATTCATCATGCTTGAACTTCAATCAACCATCTTGTCAACATGATATTTAAGACTAAGTGTAGAATTCGGAGGGTTTCAAATACTTGGAAATCTGAGAGTCGTGAATAACACATTCAGATTGAAGTATTTCGATGGTACTCTTAAAATTTTCAATCGGATAAACTCAGAAAAATATGAACAACGAATGTGGAGAATTCATCTGATTTCTTTACCGCACAAATGACCAAAACGACGCGAGTTTATTTGGCAGGAAACGTCAAAAAACAGCCAACTGTCGTTTCAACGGTCAACACTAACGGAATTTCAAATGGGTCAAAACCGGGTCAAAATTGGATTTTAGAATTTCGTATCAAATTTTATAAAGAAACATTTTACAAAATAAAAAATTTCAGCTCTACCCCTGTCAGGGGCTCTGCCCCTTGAACCCCGCCACCAGGGGCGGAACCCATTACACTTAAATAATACCGGTGACATATCAGTGAATCACCAACAGTGAATCACCAACACTAAGCAGGTATTAGCAACGTTTGATTGTAAGTAATTTATTTTAAAAAAATCTAGAACAAAAGCTTTGACCGCCCAACAAGATTATTCAAAACAATATCAAAACTAAGCACCAGGAAACATAAGCACCAATCAAATAATGTAAAATTCTCCAAGATTAAAACTAGAGTTTGACAGGGCTGCGCGAACGCAAAACCCCGCTAACACAAATTATGACGTAGGCTCGACCAACTTGGGCCGACCTTAGACCGCCACCTCTCCTTAAAGTGCAATGGAGATCACCGACCTAGGCCATGGACCTTTATGATCGCCCAAAGACCCCGTCCAGGTAAGTGCCTTCTTGTGTTCCCTCCCTCGTTTTTTATACTACTTAGCCTCCTCTTTCACTCTTTGTTCACTCACCAATGTGGGATTAAAAGGCACACCAACAAAATTAAATAAAGGGCGAACGTCACGATTCACCAACCTACTTTTTTTTTCTTCTTTAGACGTTTTCGGTTTTCAAGTATTTAGAGAGGACTGTTCTCCAGGGTCCCATGACCGCTACATGACTTCGGACGTGAGTGATATCGATGCTTAAGTCAGCTCTACAAAACATCAGCAAGATTTTAATAATTGGTTAAGTCTTGCTACCCCGGGCCCCTTAATGATTCTGCATCCTGCTAGTGCCAACAAAAGTCAAATTTTCATTTCAATGTTGGTTCCTACAAATCACTCGGGAGTCATTTTGTATGAAGTGCAAAACACAGTGTAGTAGTAATTAGTAAACCGAAACAGGAAACCGAAGAGATATTAAGAAGCTTTGATAACATCATATTTATACTTGAACATGATTCATCCTAGATGTTTGTAGATTTGGTCTTCCTAACATAAGAGACTTGTCTCTAGTTAATGAATGATGATCTACTAGAGCTTACCATTATCTGCTGCTTAATAGATCGATCAGACACTGCAAAAGTTAACAACGAAACGGTACTACCTTCCTGCTATCAAAATTTAAACTAGTAATGGAGGGGTGTGCCAGGCCCAACTAGTAGTGCAACACCTTGGCGACAGGGGTGTTCAAAAACTTTCGAAACCGAAAAACCGATATGAAAAACCGAAAAACCGTTCCGATTTTGAGTTTAACCGAACCGGTTTTTCTATTATTTTCGGTTTGGTTAATCGGAAAAAAACTTCGGTTTAGGTTCACGATTTCGGTGACGGGCGGTTAACCGAAAAACCGAAATAAATTTAATTTTATATATTTTAACTTTTATGCTTATAAATTATTACATTTATCCCAACAATAATTTAAAACCATAATTTATCTATTAGTATACATTAATTTTAAAATTCAAAACAACAAATTTAGACTAAACAATTTAATTTAGAAAATTATAAAATTGTTTTTATTTTTAATTTTTATTAGAATTTTAAAGATACTATATAAATAATTTGTAGTTTTATTCATCACTTTTATTATCTTAGACAATTTTAGGTTTTAGGAACTAATTTTTGATGTTTTTTAATTTAAAAATTAATTAATTAAATAAAAAATGGTTAAATGGTTAACCAAATAACCGAACCGAAAAACAATAGGTTAACCGGTTTTTTAGATTTAGGTTCACGAAATTATCGAACCGGTATCTCCGGTTAACCATCCGAAATGTGATTTGTTCGGTTAACCATCCATGAACACCCCTACTAGGCGACACATGAGAGACAGTAGCAAGCTACCGAGATGGCTCCTCCCCCTTAAAAAATAAGATTAATAGTAGGTGAGTCGATGACCCACATATCAGATATTAAGATATTAAACTGATAAGAACAGATACTACACTTGATCTTAGCCAAAAGGCCGAGAATGTATGAGTTCTTCTCTGTTGGGAATTGGCTTTATCTAGGGCAGTTTCCAGTCTCGTGTATCTTTTAGTCGAGTGATGTGGGATTCTCTCTTAGCAACTTCATTGTACACAGACGATGAACATCATCTGTTTCATAGACATCCTCTTCCTCCCATCATTTATATGCTTTTAACCCAAAAGAAAATAAAAGGTTGGGAGTTGAAACTGGAAATCGACCATCTGGAACCAAATGGACAAGTAATTTATATCATTTAACACCAACCATATGTGATCATCTTGAACAACTTTTTAAAACAAATAAATTGTAGTCATCTTGAACAACTTTTTAAAACTAATAAATTGTAGGGTGTTACCCATAAGGGAACCCTTCCAGAAATTCTCAACAGCCCAGGAAAAACCAAGGCTGAAGAGGGGGTTTGGAAATAGTTTTCAACCAGCAATTGACGCGCCTCGGTTAATACCTCATTAGCTGCGTCATTGCCCCAAGCGCAAAGATGGTTTTCAACAGTCCTTTAGCCCACCTTTTATGCAAACCCCTGTATCAACTTGGTCTTACCAGCCGTCAATGTGGGAAATAAGAAAGGCATTCTGATTGATCAATGTGATATGACTGACTCTGCTGTGGGTTTGTTCCCAATATCACTCACTATCGTTATACCAACTTACAAATTCTCGTGAACTAGTAGTTAGAAAACTGGAACAGTACGCCTAGAACACCAAGGCGAAGCTTGAGAAGCCCGGTTGCAAGCCACGGTGCCAAACTCTCGTCCGTAGAAAATAAGACTGGTTTCAAGTGAATACAAAATCAATGTATCATAGCATATTTTTAAAAACTAATACAAAAGAAGTATACATTTAGTTCTGCTTAGCCAAAATGGATATGTTTTTTTTGTCTTCCTGGGTCACAGGATGTGTTTTCTCACATTGGTGTCCTTGTAGGATCTTGCTCGTCTGAAACCATTTCATTTGAAATTTCCTTCCTTAGGTGACATCATGAAATAGCACTCTGATGAAAAAATTAGGAATTTTCCAGTCTCATGTATCCTTTATTCAGACAATGTGGAAAAATAAGAAGTTTTTAAACAAACTTTTTTTTATCAATTCTACAGGAATCCAACTGTTTTTGGCAAACAGAACAAATAGAACGAAAAAATAACAGCTATACTGATAATGGAGGGGTGTGCCAGGCCCAAGCAATAGTGCAACACTAGGGCGACACATGAGAGACCCAGTAGCAAGCTACCGTGATGGCCTCTCCCCCTTAAAAAATAAGATTAATATCGAGTGAGTCAATGACTTACATATCAGATATTAAACTAATAAGAACAGATACTACACTTGATCTTAGCCAAAAGGCCGAGAAAGGTATGAGTTTCTCTTGTTTGGGTGTCGGTTTATATACGCAGTTCCCCCTCCCATCTATCCTATACTCAGATGATGTGGGATTCTCTCTCAGCCACTTCATTCTTCAAGAAATATAAATAAATTAACCATCTACAACTGAAAATGATTCAAGAGTGTAATCTTCTTTCACCAGCTCAGACCCCATTTTGCACACAAAAACATAACAACAACACAGATGGGCATTTACCATACATTGGGCTAATATTTTCAAATGCTAACAAAGGTTTTAGTTTTGCTTTGCTTTAAAAAAAAAAAAAAGACTAAGACACACATCCTTTAAATTCTACTCCTAAATTTACACTCTCGTTGGTGTGATTCGGCACTCATTGGTGTGATTCCTTATTTGGAGCCGGAGGAGTTGGGACTCATCTAAAACCATCTAATCTGCTAATTCCTTTTAGCAGTACTAATATCATTGGTTCTAGATGCAATTCATCGGTATGTTAATCTATCCTATATATATATATATATATATATATATATATATATATATATATATATATATATATATATATATATATATATATATATATATATATATATATATATATATATATATATATATATATATAGGGTTAGGTTCTATGGGGCACCTGTGTGCATCGTGCAACTTAGGAACCCATATACACCGTTAGATCTAGAAAATGAATGGCTAAGATTACAATGGCAAAAGGGTAATAAAGATGAAATTTGTGAACGCATTATGATGCACGATTTACATATTAGATGTGCATAAGGGTATTTTCGGAAAAAATAATATATCAAGTCAACTCAAAATTAAATTTATATTGATTGAATATTTAATTCAATAATCAAGTATTAAATGCTAATAAATTTATAAAATGCACTTCTAAAATTAAAAAAATTCCAATTGAACAAAAATCCAACATGATGCTTCATCATCTTCATTGACTGTGCATCTTCGTATTTATCTTTCCCGGGTTATGCATCATCGTGTTCATATGGAGCATCAGGTTATGCATCATCGTGTTCATACTGTGCATCTTCGTATTCGTCTTCTTCACATCGTATACGTTCATCGGTTCATGAGTTCAACGTGATGCATCATTTTCATCTTCATCTCATCATCGTCTTCTCAAACTCGTCGGTCGAATGTGTGTGTGTGTGAGAGAGAGAGAGAGAGAGAGAGAGAGAGAGAGAGAGAGAGAGAGAGAGAGAGGGAATAATATATGGAGAATGGTTAATGAGATCGATTTAGTTTCCTATTTTAATCCTAATCTATTAATTAAAAGAATAATTAATTTTTTCAAATAAAGTATTCCAATATTACCCTTATTGCATCATTTGTAAACAAGCAATGCATTTTTGGTTCTCATTTGGTTCCCGATGCATATGGTGCCCCATAGAACCTCAATCTATATATATATATATATATATATATATATATATATATATATCAATTCTTCTGAAGTCCCATTAATATTGATTGACTTTTTAAGTCATCATTCTTGAAGGAAGCAGAAATTTTGGGTAAGTTACAATAGTTACCAAAAAACCATTTGCTACTAGAAACCTTAGGTCAAAAATCTAATATTATTTGAAAGCATAGTTACTTAATTTTTTCTCGAAAGTATCAATACATCGACGATGTTTTGGGTGTCAATGATAAATTCTTTGACATACAACGCCGATTTTCAACTCTCTCCTCATTCTTGATGTGTCTTTTTCGATTAGGGATTAAATCCTTAAAGCCACTTGACTCGTGATATCTTTGATTTAGAAACCGTCCAACTATATATAAAGAAGATGATAACCCAGCCCACGTCTAGCTTCCATGCCTAATTTAGGACGTTATTATTTCATTCAATATTTTATCAACTTTTAATACATACATACATACATACATACATACATACATACATACATACATACATACATATATATATATATATATATATATATATATATATATTTATATATATAAAATATCGTTAATATATTGCTATCATACTTTAAAAAAAAACTATAAAGTAATTTGATGAATGGAAACATTCAACTTTACTTTTTAAAGTATTAATTAAAAGAATAAAATATTAGAGAACCAACTAAACTATAGTATAAGAATAATTAAACCTATATTAAATTTAAGATGGGATGGTTTGATTATTTGTAAAAACCAAAACCATAGTACTATACATGGTTAACCAAAATTCAAAATTCGATAGTGGTTCGGTTATTATGGATTCAGTTTAGTTGTACATCATCTATACTACTATATAATGTATTTAGATTGGGGTCTTAAAAACAATTAATATTGCATGATGTACAACTATATAAAGCAAGATGCTGAATTTTAAGAGGTACCACGTGTAAAGCTAAATGTACAATTTTCTTATGCTTGTAATTTCAAACTCAACTTTGGACTGGATTTATTGGGACGTGTAGCGCGGTGGTGGATTGGGAGATGGAAGTTACCTCTTCCGATTCCCAACTTTTCTCATTATCACCTTTGGAAACAGCTACACAAGGAACATGGATGGATTTCTCATATTTGATTTCACATTGTCTCTCCCACTTCCTGTGCACTCCATTCTTCCTCCGATAAGCTCTTCATCAGCAGATCCTCACGCATGCAGACAAGCAGACAACAATAGGTAAGATATCTCACTCTCTGGTTTTACTCTCGAGCTCACTCTCTAATTTCATGGCATCTGATTTTCTGTTGGTCAATATTGTTTACTGTAGAATTCTCAAACTTAAATGGTCTGTAATGCTACGGGTTGCGTATGAAAAAGTAAAAGATTGACAACTCTCCGTAAGGGACAACAATAGTTGTCGCAGTGATGGCTTATTCAGGGTATGTGATTTTTAATAATATCCAAAAAATTATTAATTTTGGGTTTTCTTATTCATGGTGATATGAATAAATCATCTGTTGATTGGCTCATGGGCACATTTACCAGGTAAATTTGATTTAGAAATTATAGCTGCGGAAGATGGTTGCGTTCATGTAAATTGCTCGATCTCTGGAGCATCTATATAAAATGAAATTTTCAAAACTTTTTTAGACAAATGCCATACAGTCATAAACTCATAATGGGACATACACGACTCTCTAGTTCTCAAAAAGTTTACATTCATCCATCAATAGTATGTTAAACACATTCTTAAAAAATTATATTTTTGGCCATTATAATATTGATTAAATTAAGGGTATGATACAAGTTTTAGATTCACAGCACTTCATGTTGTGCATACTGACTCACTCTATGATAAAAATAGAAATAAACGACTTTACTGATTTGTCCTTGTAAAAATCCATCTGCTAGGTGTTTGATATGGTTCAGCTGTAACCAAAATAAAATGGGAGTTTGTTTTATTTGGAGAGATCTTGAAACTAAGCTCATACACTGCAACTATGCAAGATTTTGTTACCCTTAGCCCTTCTTCTATTGTCAGTTGATGTGGAATACATTACTTGCACTTACTAAAAGGAAGTGTTTCTTAGTGTATTCCTAAAAAGTTTACACGGGTACATCAACAACCGAAAATTGTTCAACACTTTTCTTTAATTTCCTCTCTTGCGTATTGTTGTTCTTCATTGTTGTGTTCGGATATTAACAGAAAAAAACAGACCACAGATATATACACTAAACTATGTTTATTATTATGAGATCACACACACTTACAATAGGTTCACGATTACATATATATATATATATATATATATATATATATATATATATATATATATATATATATATATATATATATATATATATATATATATATATATATATA
>JAANYP010003582.1:0-17753 GCA_020465985.1 Centrapalus pauciflorus | reverse complement strand
CGGAAGCCACCCGGCTACAGGCCCTGCCGTATATATGCGCCCCATGGACTGTTAGGGACAGTCAACCCGCCCGATTCCCCTTCGCGACTTATCGTCCGTATGGAACTCATCACGGACCCCAGAATCGATCTCATATCTCATACATAACACGTATAAGGAATAGAATATACCTGAGGTTCACGTCCTTGTCTCATATATATAACACGCACAAGTGTAGCTACACGGCTAATCATAAAAAACGGTGCGCGTTTGGAAAAGAACTCGAGTACTCACCTGATTGATTTCCCGAAGTCTGGCCTCCCTGATCAAACCCGGCTCGAGATCCGCTAGTCCCTGTAACACACGGAGATCCCAATAGTTAAATACAATCCCAAGTAGCACATATCACACAATCACATTGACCCGAACTCAATTCGAACCCGACAACCCCACGGAATCGAAACCCGATCAATACCCGAAACCCGACCCGATTTAACCCCAACGAGACCCTAATCCCAGACAAAACCCAACCCGAGCAATCCCGAAGGAACCCGACACGATTCCGACCCAACACCCTTTTCATAAGACTAAATTCAGAATTTCCCTGCAGGTCTATGTTCGCGCCGGTAACCCTCTGGTGGTCGCGTCGCGACCAAGCGGAAACCTGTACCCTGACCTGCGATTTTCAGCTCTGCCCAGGGGTAAAAACTCCTATGTAACCCGAATTCCAGCCTCAAACACATATATAATCATTATACAACAGCCCCTAACAGCTTGGGAATTACTCCACACCATTTCACAACACATATGTCACAAATTCACAACACATAACTCAAGTTCAAGCCACTAGGTTGAAACTTTCTTACCTCTTAGGCTCAAGAATTCCTCAATAATGAAGAATAAGATGATAGAGATTAGCTTCAATTTCAGGGGCTAATTAAACTTGGAATGGCTTCTTCCTGCTGAAATCCCTCAAACGCACACACATACACACTCGTTAGGTTTTAGAAATGGATAAGGGAGAAGGAAGAAGGCACGTATATGTTTATCTCCATTTTTGGCCGGTCCCGAACCCATTAACCCGAACCCGATATCACATTTTCAATATTTATACTCATTTAACCCATTTAATCATGTGATCCCAAATATATAATTCATCCGCTAAAATTATAACCCGATGACACGCAAGCCCAATCCCGACACGTATCAATCCACGAAACGGGATATAATTGGACCAACCCAATATAAATAGAATAATTGCACTAAAATAATTACACGTATCAGGTCCAAAAGATGGATGTTACAAATGCAGGGTGATGATACATTTTATTTTATTATATTTTCTACCAAGTAAAATTGTGATATATATAATATTATAATTATAATTAATAAAACGGTATATTTTTCCTCTATAAATGGACACCATCTTGGCTTAATTCACAATTTGTAAACAGTAAATTATCTCTAGGTCCCCTCAGTCACGGCCTCCGACGACTTCAAAATGGCAAAACCTTCCACCTTAAATCCATTGGCGGCCGAATGGAAACCGCGAAAGGAATCTCGCATGCTCTTTATGACGTTTTCTAGTGGTACTTCAGTTAGGGAGACTGATATCGCTTCATTTTTCACTTGGTATGTCAATCTCTCAAACGAGACGATAATTTCGCAAAATGGCTCACAACATAATTTGCATCATTTATTCCTCAAAGGAATCCACCAAACTTTATAGATATTGAAAAATGTTTTGCACTTGCAATAACAGTTAAGTTCAATTGAAATCAATATCTATAAACTTTGGTGGATTCCTTTGAGGAATAAATGATGCAAATTATGTTGTCAGCCTTTTTGCAAAATTATCGTCTCGTTTGAGAAATTGACATACCGAGTGAAAAATGAAGTGATATCAGTCTCCCTAATTGAAGTACCACTAGAAAACGTCATAAAGAGCATGCGGGATTCCTTTCGCGGTTTCCATTCGGCCGCCAATGGATTTAAGGTGGAAGGTTTTGCCATTTTGAAGTCGTCGGAGGCCGTGACTGAGGGGACCTAGAGATAATTTACTATTTACAAATTGTGAATTAAGCCAAGATGGTGTCCATTTATAGAGGAAATATAACGTTTTATTAATTATAATATTATATATATCACAATTTTACATGGTAGAAAATATAATAAAATAAAATGTATCATCACCCTGAATTAAAGTTATCATTAACATTGTCATAATTGCTTTTAACTTTGTCCATTTATTTATTCTTTCTATAATAACAATTAATCATATTTATTAAAATGACAAAAGTCCAATAACGAATATATAAACACAATTATTATTTTTGTATGTTTTTATTTTTACTCATATACATTTTATATAAATAAATTTAATTGAAAATATCCACGTAATACGTGGGTTATAAACTAGTTTTTTTTTAAATCTTCAAGTTAATTACTTTTTTTGGTTTTGTAAAATTTGACTATTATTTTTAAAAACTAAAAAACAGGTATCTAACAGTCAAATTTTATTAAACCAAAAAAAATTACTTAAGCTTTTTTCTAGAAAATAAATTAGCATTATGAGACGAAAACGTAAAAATTATGTTAATTTTTTCATAATAAACCCTGAATTAAATTACAATTACAATTAATTAATACTATTTTATTATTTTTATGTTTCACAAACTTCAATTACACGTATATTAAATTATGTTATATTATACAATAACTAGATTATGTCCCACGTGTTACGTGAATAAAACTTATTTATATAAAATATATATTTAGATTAGTAAAAATTAACAAATGTCAAATAGATAATAATGGTACATAATTAATTAATTATTAATGCTTATAAATATTAGAAATAATAAATCGTGTTTATCATTATTTTATTTTATTTTAAAAGTAATAATATGTATTTATCTTTTTAGGTGGAACGTGGTGACGCCATGTGGCGTTTTGTGTTCTCTTTTATTATATATAGATATAGATATAGATATATTATACAATTACAAATTATGTACCCACGTGTGGTTAATTTTAATAAATAATTTATTACATAAAGTTTATGTAAATATAAAATTAAAACATATAAATCTTAAATTTTATTAAAAAAAATCAATAATAGTATTGTATTTCATATTTGTTGTAATTATCATTTAATAGTAGTTACTTTTTTTAATAATTTTTAAAATATATATTATTTTTAAATTTATATGTATTTAATTGATATGATTTAAAGTTTCAATTTTACATAAAAGTTAATGTTTATATATATTTTATTACAATAAATGAAATGTTATAAATATGATTTTATTAATATTGTATTATGTTTACGTTTTACTTATATCTAATATTGTTTGTGATCTTTATTTATGTTTAATAAATTTTAATAAATTTATAACACATAATAGGTTTTTTAATTAGACATAATAAAGTGTATTTATCTTTTCAGATGTTATTTAATAATATTGTATTTTTATTTATAATAAAATATTATTTGTTTTAATATTTTATTTGAAGTTTATAGATAAATTATATAATTTAAGACTTTCTTTTAGTTTATATTTAAATTAACTAAAAATTATCACACGTCAAATAGGTAATGATAATTGTAACATCCCGTTTCCAGAATTATTGCGTGTAATTATTTTAGTGGATGTTCAATTTATTATTTTAGTGTTGGTCCAATGAGATCTCGAGTAGTGGAGTACATGTGTCGGGTTTATGAGTTACGTGTCACCGGGTAATTAATTTAGTGGATTAATTATATATCTGGGTTCGTGGAGTTAAACGGGTTGAGTGGATATTAATTGTGAAAAAGTGATATCGGGTTCGGGTTATTGGGTCGGAACCCGTCTAAAAGTGGAAAATAAATATATATGCGTCCTTTCTCTTCCTTTCCAAAAATAGAAGTGTGCAAGTGTGTGTTTTGTGTGTGTGCGTTCTAGGGCAGCCAGCAGCAAGAAGCTTCTCCACATCCATATTTGAGTTGCTGAAATTTGATTAAACCTCATCATCTTCATCCCCTTTGAGTTCTTGAGGTTTGAAGGTAAGGATTTTGGGTTTAAAAGCTTGAAATTTGTATATATTAGTTGCGGGTTTGTGGGAAAGGTTATGGGTTTGGTAGAGGGATTATATATGTTGATTATATGAGTTTGTTATACTGAGAATCGGAGTTTTGGGGGTATTTTAACCCCTGGCCAGATATGGAACGAAGAACAGGGAAGAAGATGAGCGCGAGGAGCGCGGTCACGACCGGGCGGTCGTTGTCGCGACGCGGCTAGGCTGAGTGCGGGCGCGGGCGCGATCGGGAGGTTTGGGTCGGGTGTTGTTGGGCCGGATATCAGGTTGTGTAACACCCCGACTCCCGAGCAGGTACGTGTAATTATCTTATTGACCGATTATTTTATTGAGTATTGCGTTGGTCCAATTGCATCCCGTATAGTGGATTATACGTGTCGGGACGAAGATTACGTGGGTTCGGGATATAATTTTTGTGGATTAATTATATCTATGGATTCACGGAATTAAATGGGATTTAATGATATAAATAGTGGATTTTTAATAACGGGGCCGGGTATCGGTGTCGAACCCGCGATATAATTGAAAATGTATATACGTTCTTTGCGTTTCTTAGTTTCTTCACTTCCCAAAACTCACAAAAAGTGTATGTATGTGTGTTTGATGCTGCTGGAATCCAGAAGTGAAGCCATAACAGTGAATTGAGGTGTGATAAACCAAATTCAAGCTTCATCCTAGTGTTCTTGAAGTTTTGTAACATCCCAGATTTGAGCCAGGTACGTGGATTTAATTTATTGGCTCATTATTTTAATATTATTGCGTTGTTCCAATTGAATCCCGTTTCGTGGATTTAACGTGTCGAGACCGAGTGATACTTGTCTCCGAGTTAATAATTAGCGGATTATTATTATTTATGAGATCGTGGATTTAATTGGGTCAAAATGGTATTAATTGTGAAAAAGTGGCACCGGGTTCGGATTTGACGGGTCCGGGCTTTCTAATTATAGAAAGCGTATATATGTGTGTGGATAACCCTTAGCTCCTTTCCTTTCCTCTTTTGGTAAATCAGAATATCAAAGTGTGTGTGTGTGTATTTGAGGCTGGAGCAGCAAGAAATCTCTGAAATTGAACTTGGTTAGCAAAGGTTGAGCACCACCTTCATCATCCTTGTGTTCTTGAGCAAGTATAGGTAAGAATTCATGGCTTTGCTTGCTGAAAATTGAGATGTATGTGTGTATTATGTTAAGGATTGGTTACGAAAGTTTTGGGTCTGATATATATATATGAATCCTATGTGTTTTGACTGCTGAAAACGAGTTGGAGAGGTTAAAACCTCTGGTTCTGCATTTTTGCGACCTGCACAGACCTGCAGTATCTTGAGCGCGGCCGCGATGGCCGCGGCGCGACCGCGATGGCCGCGGCACGACCGCGTTGACTGAGCCCGGCCGCGATGCAGCGACTGTTTGGCTGGGTTTTGGGCGTCGGTTGGTTATTCGGGGTTGTGTTTTGGGTCGTGTTCAGTTATATCGATTGTGTTTGGATTATGTGATCTATCCGTTGAGTCTGTGTTAATCTGTTGGGATCCGTGTTAATTACAGGTTCGAGTCGACCGCGTTCTGGGCAGCGATAGAGTTCGGGTTTCGGCGAATTTGGGTATTTGGTGAGTACTCGAGTTCTTTACAAAACGCGCGTAAACCTTTATGAGTCCATTATGTGTTGTGATATGTGTATATGAGATAGAGATACAGCGCATGTATGATTCTATCTACCCTATACGTGCTATATGTGTTTGAGTGCAGGGGTCCGCGATATGTGATCGCGCAGGCTGACTGTCCCTAACCAGTCGTGAAGTATGAGACTGTATATATATACAGCAGTGTTTATTGCCAGGTCGCTCCTGTGCCTATTGTGTAGCTAACCGCTGCTGTGTGCGGCCTGTTAGCTGGGGAACGGCGTCCCCTTTTGAGCAGAGATATGTGTGTGCATCGAGCTGTGTTATGCGTTGAGATATTATTGTGTTGTGCATACTATATGTGTTATGTTGCAGAGTCTAACCCTCGCGTACTCACGAGCTTCCCAGCTTATGTTTTCGAGTCTTCCGTGTCTCAGGCAGCCATACCGTGGGATCGCAGTCACAGCAGCAGCAGCCGAAGTAGTCAGAGTTTGTGGGTGCTTATCAGCTTGTGATATTAGACTTCGGAAACTGTTATTTGTGTTTTGTATCTGATTTCTGAATGTTAGCTATCAGTTGTGATGTATGATAGTCAGTAGTCGGTGTATGTCAGCTAGTTCAGTTATGTGTGCATTGCTTCAGCTTGTGACATAATGTATGCGACTCTGTATTAAAGTTTTAATTAATAGTGTTTTCCGCTAAAAATGTGACATGTGCATCTTGAGATGATTGCGATATTGCCACTTATGATTAAGTATTGACGTGACATTTGTGTGAGAAATGTGGGTGTTACAAGTTTTCAAGGTGAGAATCCTTTAAATCCAATGGTTTCGTGTTAATTATTGTTGGGATATGGTGGGAATTGGTTTCTGCGTGGTTTAGAAGTGGTTTGGGATGATTTATATGAGTTTTATCTACTAAAATCGATTTTGGGGTCGAAATCTCCATGGAAAGAAGCTGAAAAAGGAAGAAGATGAGTCTGACCGCAAGCGCGGCCATGATCAGATGAGCGCGGCCGTGATCGGGAGCGCGGTCGTGATCAGGAGCGCGAGCGTGATCAGGGCTGTTTTGGCCAGATTAGGTTTTTAGACCCCGTGGAACCTATTTGGGTTGCTTTTTGAGGGTTTTATCAATTGTATTAATGACTATTGGGAATTTTGGGATTATCTGTTGAACTGAGATTAATCTGGGAAGATTCGTTGTGTGTACAGGAAGTTACCGAGGTCAGTACGAGTCAGGTTCGGGTCAGCGACTTGGGGATTTTGTGCGAATTGATTCAGGTGAGTACACGAGTTCTTTTCAAAGGGCCTACTTTTATTGAGTCATAATATGCGCATATATTATTGTTGTGATTGTGTTTGGGCACTACGAGTTGCCCCTCAGGTATGGTCCTTCTCTCTTTATATGTGTTATATGTATGAGATCCATTATAGTGTATTGCGATGAGTTATCGTGGGAGCTGTGTAGCTCTGTTTAATCCTGTGTAGGGTTCCCATATATATATATATATATATATATATATATATATATATATATATATATATATATATATATATATGCGGTCGTCATTCCTGATAGCCTCCACAGGCGTGGCTTGGCTCCAGAGGGGAGGGATTCCCCAATTGAGATGAGAATCTCTTTCTGTATTGGATCTCTAGTGTCTCTGATTAGAGGCTTGTCGGCATGTGTTATGCCGCGTAGTGTAGGGCTACCATGTGACATGCGTTATGTGCTTATGTGATTAGTGTAGTGTCTAACCCTTGTGTGCTCACGAGCTGCGAAGCTTACGTATTCGAGTCTGATATGTTTGTCAGGGGAACCGAAGATAGGTACGCCAGCTCCTGAGCGGAAGTAGGAGCTTTATCTTGCTGTTGCCGAGGGTTCTATATTCTGTTGACTGTTTGTGACTACTGTTCTGTTGAGAATCTTGGGGTAAACTATGTCGGGTTTGTATGTGAATATTCGGGTTTGGGTTTGGTCCTGTATGTTGGGTAAACCGTTAGACAGAGTTGTTTATGTTTGTGAAATGTTTTAATTAATCAGTGTTGTGTAAACCCTTGACATGTGTGATGGTTTTTATATGCGTTCATGCCACTGGTGTATTGTAAATGACGTGGCTTTTAGCTGGGTTTAGAGGGTGTTACAGGTTGGGTTTTGGGTTCCGTTAGGATTGCTTTTGAGTCGGTTTTCGTCGGGGCTTCGGGGTTCAGCTTGAGATTTTGGTCGAGTTTTGGGGTTCCGTTGAGAGTGTTTCGAATCCGAGTGAGTTTGGGTTTATTGTGATTCAGTCATGTGTATTGGTTAAAATGAGAAATAATTGTAGGGATTGTGTATATTTACAGGGACGAGTCGACAGCGGGGCGAGACGGATCAGAGACCGTAGAGTTCAGGGATTGAGAGGGGCTGTTTAATAGTCAGGTGAGTACTCGAGTCCTTTTCTAAACCGCGAGATCCTTTTTTGAGTCATATCTGTGCAACTGTTATTGTGCGTGTATATTGTGCAATGTGTATGAGACAGGGACGTGGGCGGCAGGTATACTTCGATTCCAACATATGTGTTATATGTGCATGAGATGAGATCCAGTCTAGGGTCCGTGATGAGTTCCATACGGACGGTGATTCGCAATGTGTGATCGCGCGGGTTGACTGTCCCTAACAGTCCTTGGGGCGTGTATACACGGCAGGGCCTGTAGCCGGTTCGCGCCCGTGCTACAGGGTTTTTAGCTAACCACCGTGGCCACGGTTGTTAGCTGGGGAAGGGTCCCCCTCAGTGATTCTGTGTGCAGGGCTTCGGATCTCATGCTGTGTGTTCATACCTGCATTACGATGTTGATTGCCTGTGACATGGATAGAGATTGCGATGTGTGTAGGTGCTACGTGTATGTGTGTTATGTGCTTAATGTGCAGAGTCTAACCCTCGCGTACTCACGAGCTTCCGAGCTTACGTATTCGGGTCTACCATGTTCAGGGAATCAGAGAATGGATCAGTAGCTGGGTTTGTTGATCAGGGACTCGCTGTTATTTGAAGGCTGTTGCATCTACCTTTGTTAGTGATTATGTTAGTGTTGACTGTGATTGCATCTTTTGTGATGTTGCAAACCAATCGATTATATGTTAATGGTGTTTATGTGAAAGTTTAAATTAACAGCGATTTGTATTACCTTCTGACATATGTGTTATAGAGTTATTGCGATGTTGCCACCTGGGTATTGTATTGACGTGGCATTTCTGGGATCGGGAGGGGTGTTACAATAATAAATAACATAATTAGATGATGTAAATTAATGGATAAATTAATTATTTAATAATGTTTATAGATATTAGAAATAATAAATTGTATTTATCCTTTATTTTAATCTAAAAATTATAAATTGTATTTATCTTTTTAGGTGCAACGTGGTCACGCCATGTGGCGTTTTGTGTTCTTCTTTATTATATATATAGATATAAATATATATTATATAAATACTTTTTATTTTTGTAATATTTTATCATATGTTTTTTAGTATAATATATTTATATATTGTGATACTATGAAACTTAAAAAGGTGTGCTACGCACACCCCACGATAAGTATGATTGATTATTGTCTATGATATTTTCATTAAAAAACATTTTGCCAATTAGTTAAGAGTATATAATAACGTTTAGTCGGTAATATTGTCATCATCGTGAAAAAAATTATAACCGATTCTTATATATGATTATAAATGTGCTTCTTGTTAAGTAAAATATTTTAACTAAGTTTAAATATATTTTTTAGGATAAACTATGCAAAAAACCATAAAAGTATAAAAATTGTTCAATTAAATCGTCATTTCATTTTTTTTTTTAGATAAGTCCTCAAATGCTTAAACCTTTTAAATTCACCATCAAAGTATAAAACATTTTTTAACACCCCTTTCGGTCCCAGAAATATCACGTCAACACATAATCATAAGTGGCAATATCACAAACATCTCACTATACACATGTTAGGGGATTAACAGAAATCACTGATATTTAAAACTTTTACATACATAATCCACTGATTATAAAATCCCATAAGACACTAACATAAATAGTACTAATCTGATCATTACACAAACAAGTACAACGCTTCCCAAATAATCCCCAGTCTCAGATCAACAAGCACCGCTACCGCTCCCTTCTCTGATTCCCTGAACATGATAGACTCGAATACGTAAGCTCGGAAGCTCGTGAGTACGCGAGGGTTAGACTCTGCACAATAAACACATAACACACATACACATAACACATACAAGCATAACCACATCTATCCCTGTCCCTGGCAATCAACAATGTAATCAGGTATGAACACATAGCATGAGATCCGCAGCCCTGCACACAATCACTGTGGGGACACCTCCCCGGCTAACGACCGTGCACACCGGTGGTTAGCAAAAACCCTGTAGCGCGGGTGCGAACCGTCTACAAGCCCTGCCGTGTATACACGCCCCAAGGACTGTTAGGGACAGTTAACCCGATCGATCACCCATCGCGAATCACCGTCCGTATGGAACTCATCACAGACCCCTGGACTGGATCTCATCTCATGCACATATAACACATATGTAAAAATAGAATCATCCCTGAAGTCCGCATCCCTGTCTCATTCACAATACGTAATATACACATTCACGATACTAGCTACACAGCTAAGACATGAAAAATGATCCAGCGGTTTAGAAAAGGACTCGAGTACTCACCTATCTAACAGACAACCCGTCACAATCACTGAACTCTACAACCTCTGATTCGGCTCGTCCCACTGTCGGCTCGTCCCTGTAAACACACGGATCTCGAACTGTTAACATAATTCCAACTCAACGGATACACATAACAACTCACACACGAATCATACAACTGAACCAGACCCCGGAAACGACCCCAAACCGACCCAATACCGAAAACCAACCCCAAAGCCCACAATAACCCAGCCCAAGACCCCAAACAGCAACCCGACCCAAAGCCCATGATCGCGGCCCACACTCACCCATCGCGATCGCGGTCGCACTAAGCTCATCGCGGCCGCACCCGTATTCGCCGTGTCGCGACCGCGCTCTGAAGCGCCTGGTTCTTCCCCTGTTCGTCTTCTTCGTCTGCCCAGGGGCTTAAACCCCCCTTTTTACCCGATATCAGCAACGATAAATACACAGAACCAATACATATCGACACCCTACACGCTTAGAAGCCATTTCCCATGGTTCCACAACATAATCACGAAATTCAAACACCAAAATCATGATTTCTTACCTTAGCAACCTCAAGAATACAAAAATGGAAAGAAGAAGATCAAATCCCAGCAATCCACCTTGAATTTCCTTCACCTTCTTGCTGTTGGAGTCTCACGCGCACACACACACTGATTTTAGTTTCTAAATAAGGGAAGAAGGAGAAAAGGAAAGCACGTTTATATGATTTCCATTTTTGGCGGGTTCCGACCCAATAACCCGAACCCGATATCTCATTTCCACAATTAATATCCACTTAGCCCTATTAAATCCGCGAACTCATAAACACAATTAATCCACTAATATCATAACCCGGTGACACGTAATTCGCAATCCCGACACGTATAATCCACTACTCGGGATTCTATTGGACCAACACGATAATGATAAATTAAACCTCCACTAAAATAATTACACGCAATTATTCTGAAAATGGGATGTTACACATTTTCTCATGGATTACATGTATTTGACAAGGCATAAAATATACTGAGCATACATATTACTTGACATCCGTACAAACAAGTTTAAAAAAACATATAAAATATATTACGTCCGCAGACCGCATACATCAACCTTTTAAAAAACAAACAACACCTAACTGTTATTTCATGATCGAAGGTACCTCTTGTGATTTTTAATATATCTTTTCTTTCTGAAATGGGGTCAAATTTAAGTTTTCAAGAAGAAAGCTTTTGTAAGAATCTTAAACAGGGGAGTGAGAAATCATTGCATACACTTTGTTAAGAAGTGTGAATTGGAAAAGCCTAGATGAAAAAGAGATTTGAAAAAGGTTGTGAATGTTAGGGTATTCAAAATCGGATATCTGAAATTTCAGATAGTGAATTTTGCTATCCGAATCCGAAAATTTATATTTTTTAATTTTTTCAAAAAATTAAATCAAATATTTAAATATCTAAAATGCAAATTCATATATCCAAATACATATTAAAGATAAATATATCACAAACTAAATTTATCCGGAATTATTTTTACTCAAAACGACTAAATAAAGATAAAAAACTAAAATATATTAAATATTAGTTAATAAATCTATAATATCAAGATAAAACTCAAATATATACATTAGAATAATAATAATAACTCAATATTATGTAAATAATCAATCTTAAAGATATAATTTTTTTTTTTTTTGGATTTTCGGATATCGGATTATCCGAATATCAAAAAATCTTGAATTTTACTATCCGAATCTGAATTCGAAAATCCGGATATCCAAAATTTCGGATAGTTTCGGATCAGATTTTTATTTTAAATGCTCGGATTCGGATTTTTACGAACACCCCTAGTGAATGTGAGTGAATCAAAGAAGATTTGTGGGAAAGCGTGAAGGGGGTGGGGTTTGTGTTTGAATTTAATTTATTGGCTTGTGAGCTCGAGAAATCTGGTGTAATTTTACAGGTATATATGTCTGCGTTTGTGTGCATGAATAAACACACCCTCAAAAGTAAATTAAAAAAAACCCCAAACAACATCTTGACATAGTTGTGAACTATTTCTTTCCACGTGTAGTCTCAGGGTAATAAACACACCCTCAAAAGTAAATAAAAAAAAAAAACTCAAACAACGTCTTGGCATAGCTATGAACTTTTTCTTTCCACGTGTAGTCTCAGGGATTGATAATGTTCTTTTTAGTATACATAAGCTATAATATAATATTTGTTTATTTTTTATATTATTAAATATGATAATTTTAATATATTGATTGGAATAGATTTTTTGGAACAACATCAATGTTATTAGATGTTTTTGTTCTTTTAAATGTTAATATTATTTTCTTATTATTTATCATTATAAATTTTTATAAATTTATAATAATGTTGTTTAGCTTACTGTGGATTTTCATTTATCAATCATGTTAGCCATATATTTTTATATTTTGGATTTTTTTTGTTATTTCTTTAAAATTATACATTATTTGTTTGAACCTGTAATATTGTACCGCAAAAAGGGAAAAAAAACTAGTTTAATACGATATACAAACCTCTGCCTTCAGTATTACGACATACATAACTTGGTTATCGATCACCTTTTGTTTTTCATTCACTTTCGTGGTTCAAATTCACCAAGTATGTCAATAATCAATATCATGTGTGGAACATCTCGAAAAGTAGCGAAACACACGATTGGGGATATTTTAAAAATCAAGATTCTCGATTTGGAGTTTTATATAAAACTAAAAAAATATTTGTTTTCTATAAAATCAAATTTTAAAGTGAAAAAAATGTGTTCAAAGTCATATAAATTCGTAACTTATTATTATTTCGTATTGATTTTGGTCTTTGAGTGTGTTTAAAATCTTGTTAGATCAATCAATGACTAATTTGTATGTAAGGTAAATTGACAAGAAATGTAATATAAAATTTAATTTTTCAAGATAAATGTGACGTAAAACTTTTTAGACTAAGAAAATAACATAAATTTCAATTTTGACAAAAAATGGTATTGATGATCAATCAATAAAGTAAAAAAGTTAAGTTTACGTTTTTTTTATTTTGGCGAAAAAGTAATATTTCAATATCTTTTTTAGACCTAAAAATTGGAATTCATAATTGTCATTTATTTTGGCCTAAAAATTTCCATGATACATTTATCGTCAAAATTTATATTTTATGTTACTTTTTTTTAGCAATTTACCCTTTACTCATCGATGTTTGATTTTTGACCATTTTTGGAGGACTCTTTGGGATTTTAGTGATATGAAACTTTTGCGTTGTGTTTCATGGTCTCATTAGTAGAAGAAAAATAATGAAAATAAAAAACATACCTAACAAAATTCGTGTTTCATGAACTTTTTTTTGGAAGAAATTTCTATTCTTCTTCTCCTTCTTGTTATCGTTTGCTTCCACTCCTCAAAATACAGCGTAGGTGACCAAATTAGTGGGATTGAAAAACAAAAACCATAACTTAAAACATCAAATTATCAGTTTTCAAATTACAGTTATAAAATTGAAAACCGAAAATTCATGTTTTTCGATAAAAGTGTTACTAAACACACCCTTACATCATTTCATCGAATACATCTCATAGCACTTCTTCATCGACTACAATGCGTTACGATATTTGGAGACCATCTCTCAATCTGGTTTTTGATACTCTATTAGTTTCATAAACGACTACATACAACAATTTATTTTACATTTTTAACGTGTATAGCAACATTACAGGAACCGAAAAAACAAGGTAACAGAACCCATAAATATTTTTATATGAAACAAATTAAATCAAACTCAAAACTCAAAACAAATGATGAAATTTCTTATCTTTTTTCACATCTTTTCTTTGATCTACAAACCTTTCTATATTGATTCATTCATATACTAACATGAAATCATATTTTCTTTCCTTTTTTTTTTTTTTTCCCTTTCATAAGATTTTTAATAGAAAAATGGTCCAACCAAATTTCTGATGATCAAAAGATAACAAACCCTCAAGCTGCCACATGATCCAAAAGCTCCTGAAATGTGGTTTGAAATATATGTGTAGACTTCACAGAATTGTGCAAGAACAACTGCTCTTTTTCAGGGCGCCATCCTGCAACTTTTCTGTAGGAAATTTAGAGGGAAAAGTGTTAGAAACGTCGGTTTCTCGAGTATTACAGGCTTGGTTTGCCTTTTGAGGTCAAAAATACGGAATTTAAACTTCGAAAGAAACAATGGAGTTAAAATTTTAAGTTCTAACAAAGTACAGTGACTACAGTCAATATGTATAAAGTCGGGGGATGGCCTCATTGAGGATGAGGGCTAATGCGAGAATTGGAGATTTAGCACGTATTGGATCGATCGAACCCTTGATTTAATATTACAAACTCATAATTAATATTACTGAATCAAAATGATTGATTAGACCAAATCAAAATCACCAAAAAACACCAATAATAAATAATGAGGAATCATGACTACAGGTAAATAAATCATCATTTGATTCGTAATTTTTCCCATAAATGCAATAAAACAATTATTCAAATCGTGAATCAAGGGTTGATCGATTTGAAACGTGCTAAATCTCTCATTCTCACTCATTCTTACTGTAAAATTTCTCATTTGATACTGAATCTATATAGTCATAAGTTTGACTTCAAAAGTCAAACTGTGCGATCCTAACTCCTAAGGTTCCCTATGCTTATGTCATGTTCCGATCTACATTTTGTGGGCTTCCCTTGACACCTAAAAACGGGTTGCTTTTTTTTAAAAGAAATTATAAACGATCAAAGCAAACATGACCAAGATCGTAAACCGAGTCATATATTTGACACTCAGCTACCAAGAAATGATACAATCATAACGAATATACTATAAGTATCGAACAATAACAATACCAACAGATTAGCATACCTTGTTTTATCGATAAAAATCTTTACTTTGTGAAATGACATAAACAACCGTCAAGACTACTCACATTCTCACAAGGGGGTAAAGCGTAAATCTACTATGTGTCAAGAGTCAAGAACTAAACTATGCATCTAAATGTAACAATCTTTTCTTACCAAAAAATGAGTTATACGTGCCAATCTTACATAACAGGAACGTATAATTAGATTCATTTGGGAACGTGTTACCGTTGTTTTTATCTGCCATTGGAGGGCGCACGACAACATGCATAGTGATGACACCTCCGGGAATTTCACTGACTGGAGATCTGGATTCAGCAAGAGTTTTGTTATTTTCCAATATCTTTCCGGCATTGATGAGCTTCACATCGTTTATTGTCTTAGGCGCGTTCTCTTTGTCTGTCGAAAATAGAAAGATTTCCATAACAAGAAAAACATAAGGTTTAATATCATGAAATAGCTAATGTTTACAGTTACATTATCGGGATATCTGATATGAATCGAAAGTTCCATAATTTGAGCAGATTTCAAGCTAAAATTACAAAACTGTCATGAAACCTAGAAGATGTCCTAAATTATGTCATGAAAACCGAATTACGAATCTAATCACCAACATATAAAGAATGATCTCATTCTGATTTTCGATATTAGTTGTTTATGAATCAATTCATAATCTCTTTGTAAAACTCTAAACTTTCTCAACAAAAACAATGCAAATTAAGGATCAATTTCGATACTGCATAAGCCAAATTAATGAAATTATGCAATAACCAACTATTAAAATGTTTATAAGGAAAGTTTAATACTTTAATTAATAAAATCCAAAGCCCACCACAATACATCAAGAATTCAAGATCAAGGTATTACTAATTTAATTCAAATATTATACTGATACAAATTAACAATCAAGATTTTGTAGAGGCAAACTGTGTAACAAAACCACAAGAAAAAAACCCCAAAATTATAATTAAAAACTCTGATTAAAAAAATCAAGAAATTTAATTAATGATGATGAAATTGAGTTAACCTTTAGGCCATTGTGAAACAATCTTCTCTTTGAGAGATCCAACGGTTGTGATTGAACTGTATCTGCTTGGTCCAATATCACTGCCATCAGCTAACCTAAATTTGACTTCAATAAGTTCTTCAGCCGCCATTAAAACACACACCTCAAGAACACAAACCCACCTCAGATTTTCATAACCCACCTAGATTTCTTCAAAGAAACGATCTTTTTCAATGGGTTGTGTTCAAATCTTGACAAGATTTAAAGAAAACCCAAGATTTTTGCACTAGAAATCAATCATATTTGAATCAAAGAGAAAAGATTAATGAAGGGGTTTTGTGGGTTTTCAATAGATTTGAAAGCAAAACAGAAGGAATCAAAACAAGAAGAGGGAAGATTAAAGGGGTTTTGTGGAATAGAGAAAAGGAATAAAGAATACAAACCCTTGGTCCCTAATCTTATGCCAAATAGGAAAGTTTTTGTTTGATAGATTGGAATTGGATTGATGATGGTGAGGTTGTGGGATCTTTTTCTTTTTTCTTTCTCTACCAAAGGAATTGGTGTGTCATGGTGTTACGAGACCAAAAGGCCATAGATTTTTTTCTATTGCTTCAATTTTTTCTTAGGATCAAGAGTTATATGGCCGGACAATGATGGATCAAAATAATGAAATTTAAAAGAAAATATACTTTTAGGGCCGTTTGATAAAAAAATTTCTTGACTGGGATTTGCATTTAAAATACCGTCTTTAGTTCATAGATTTCAGTATATCTCAGGTTTCATATATCAATTCTTTTTTGCTATTTAAAAACTCAGCATCTCCCTTGAGATTTTAATTCATATTAGCAAAAAAGTTTAATAAGCTAATCCAGATTCTTTGACAAAATCCTGACAAATACAAATGCTGCATAATCCAAATCGTCTGACAAAATGCAAATCCAAGAGGAAAATATATGCGAACCAAACGCCCCCTTAATAATAGGATGGGATGATATGTATTGGCTAGGGGTGAACACGGTCCGGTTTGACCTGTTTGGCAACTAAAATCTCGGCCAAACCATTAACTTCGGTTTGAAAAATTCTCAAACCAAACGGTCAAGACTAACGGCTCAGCTGGACCTAGGGGTGAGCTCGGTACTGGACCGTACCGAATCGGTACCGAAACCGAATTAAGAGTTGTGAAAGAATCGAATACTGAACCAATTAATTTTATATGGTACCGGTTCGGTTCCGGGACCGGTTTTTTGGTGCCAATCACGTATTGGGACCGAATTAGGAGAAGGTACCAAATACCAAACATAAATGACCAAATATTGCACCCGAATACCGAATTTCGAATACCGAGTTCCGATACCGAATAATCTCTTGCTTCATGCACTGTGCCTTTTTTTGCATAAAGGCGGTACCCATATTCGCCCAAATCCCAAGCGGTACCAAATATTTAATTGAACATATATATTCGGTTCGGATCGGGATATTCAGGATAGATATGGT
>JAANYP010003581.1:0-14105 GCA_020465985.1 Centrapalus pauciflorus | reverse complement strand
TTTATTTCCACAGATGAACAGCTTGCGGACATTTTCAACAAGCCTCTTTATGAAAACTGGTTTAATTAGCTTGTAAGCAAGCTGGGCATGTTAAATAAAAGTGACTAAGTGTCATTAATGCTCTAAGACATCATATGTCTCAAGCTGCTCAAGTTTCTCAGAACAGCTTAGATAGAGCAGGTTATGCATGTTCTACACTTAGCCAATTTCTGAAAGCTTGGACAGGTTGGGCGTATAACAGGTTTGACAAAATCAATTTTCACTTCAAACCTGTTCTGTTGATCAAACCTCTAACCTGCTCACTCTCTTAATCTATCATACAAGAGATTGTCTTGTAACCTGATCAGCTTTTGAACATAACCTGTTCTTATATAGTTGCACATGTTAAGTGAACAGCTTGAGGAATGAACAGTTTGTGGTGTAACCCGCTCATCACAGGTTTGAACAACAGCTTAGAACATTAGTCTTAATTACCTTTCTTCATAATTAAGTTACTTAATTTATGTATTTATTTAACTTAATTACCTATGGATAATGTGTGTTAACATGTGTTGGTGACTAAAAAGGTTCAAGTGTTCTGACAACCGTTCTGACATGGACAACAGTTCCGTTTTCCGTTAAAGAACATTTCAAATCAACCGCCCAAACCTTTCTCTCTCCTACCCACTCACATTTGAATCTTATAAAAACCCCCTCTACTGTTTCATCTTCTTCTTCCTCTACTGATTCCTTAACTACCCAAACAACCCTAAATTGACTAAGTGTCTAGTTCTTGTCTTTCCACTACTCTACAATGGCTCACCAAAACAACCCTTTGCTTCCAGTGTTCGTTGGTAAGGATGTTGAGAAACACCCCACTGTTACCTCGATGTTAACCATGAAACCCAAAAAGTATATTGCAAATCTAACCATTCCTGAAAACTACGTGGGGAAAGGTTATGAAAACATGGTGGAGTTTCTGAAGGTTCACCCCCTACACGATGGTATGACTGCATCTCCTTGTGTCCTATACCAGGAGATGGTGTATGAGTTTTGGTACACTTGTGCTGATGATCCAGCAACCAAAACCATCAGGGGAATCATTCTCAATGGGACTCAGACCATTGAGATAACTACTGCTCTCCTCAGGGAAGTCCTTCATCTTCCTATGGTTGAAACTTATGACCAGCCACAGCCTGAGAACGATCAGATGGGAAATCTGCTACGCTTCTGTGGTGTAGCAGAACCCAAAGTTGGAGCCACTCTGTTCAGAAGGGATCTATCACCAACCCACAGCTTTCTATTTGCCTCAGTGGTGATGTGCTTCAGCAGCAAAGTTGGTTCTTTTGACCAGCTTAGCGGTGTTGAAATCCCAATAGTCCTACAGTTTGTGGATAGGACTACACAATACATGGAACGTTGGATTTTTGTGAATTTGAGGAACCTGGTACAGTAGGAAACACGCCCAGCTGCTGTCAGATATCCAAGGTTTCTAAGCCTCATATTCAGACATGTTTCTGCTAAGCATCTCTACAACTCTCAGCCCCTATTACTTACTGTTGCATTCCCAGTAATTGGGAATAGAGTTTTCTACACTCCAGTTCTTCCAAATGAACCTCCCCTCTCTACACCAACGAGGAGATTACTTGGCATGGTGGACGGATCCTCTGCTATGAGGGTGGATTCGGTGGTTTCAACCAAAGGAAAATCCAAATCCAGACCTAAAATTGTCAAGACAGGCCTGGAATCGATTGAAGTTGAGTCTGTCCTCAAGAAGGGTAAAACAACTAAGTCCAAGTCTGCCCCATCAGCCTCAGTGGCTGAGTGGGAGCAGACTTCTCACCCTGGTTCATCTGTTGAACCTGAAGCCTTTGTGGTTGGCGCCTCTGTGGCACCTAAGACCATGGAACAGGTTAACCCCCCTGAACCTGAACCTGACCCAGTCTCATCACCAGTCCATACACAACTTCCTACTACTTCTTCTCAATCCCCCACAATGTCTCGATATTCTAGGAAAAAATCCTTAGCTAGGAAGAAACCATCTACCCAAACTAGCCCCTCTGGCCCCTCTCAACAGGGAGTCAGTTGAAAAAGAAGCAACCCCTGCTGTCTCTCCTATTTTGGGAGAAGGTTCAGCATCTTTGGAGCAGGCTTCACTCCAACCTGAGTCCACCCAGAGTCAGCCTAGACCCTCTGGTTTCTCCCAACAAGAACTAGTTGTACACCAGGAGACTACCACATCAACTATCCCAGCCTCCCAACATGCTGAGGGTATTGAAAGACAGGAGTCCACTCCACTCCACACTGAGTCCACACAGTCTCCACCTCATACTACTCATACACCATCTGAGTCTGCACGAGGTGCCAAATATTCTGGAACAGACCATCCAGCAGTTCAACCTCCAAATTCTGCTCCTGGTGATGCAGTTGTTGTACACCCAACAGTTGTTTAAGGACCCTCTCCTCAAGCTGATGAACCAAAGGGAATGGACCATCCCTTTAGTGAAGCTGCCCCTCAAATGCAAACTCCATCGGCAGGTTTCACCACTTCTGATGTTGAAATGCACATCCCAACTCCCCATGATGAAGTACCTATAAACCAATATACTGCTGCGGAAACCACCCCAGCTCTTGATGAAGGTGTTGCAACAAAAGCAGCATCTGAAAGGCCCCCAAGTCTTACCACCTTTCCTCATGATGCAGAAATAGCCAATGCTGAAGGATCTATTGACCCTTCCAAGCTGGGACATCTCACCTATGCTCAGGCTATGGAACATCTCTCTAAAGTATCCCTACCTTCCCCCACACATCCTCAAACACCTGCCTCATCCTCATCTCATTCTCATTCTTCACTTTCAACACAATCCAAACAATCCACACATACTCCTCCATCCCCAAAGATCTTCCTTTGAAGGATCAGCTATCATTGCTGACCAACAAAGTTGGTTCTTTGGAAAACTCCATGACCTCCCTACCAACCATCATCTTAGACTCTGTGTCTGCACAGCTTAAAGGATTCTTTGATTCGTTCAAGAATTCCTTTCAGCCCATCATCCTCATGCTGATCAATCCTCACCGCTGCTTGCACTCACTGCACAGCTGCAAACAATCTCCACTACCCTCTCCACTATCCTTTCTACTCAATAGGACTCTGTGTCCTCTCTGGTAGCTGTCACCCAACAGCTGTCCACTCTCCTAAACACTTGCATCACTACCCTTTCTTCTACATTGGCCAGCTTAAACACCTTAATAGTCTCTCTGTCAAATTCTGTGTCATCAAACCTTGATGATGTGCAAGATTATCTTGAACTACATCTTGCACAGCTTCAAAGTTTGCTGTTCACAGCTTCTGACAGGGAAGCCCTCTTTAAGCTGTCCTCTCTTGTTGCTTCCCAAACTACCTCTCTTCAGGCCTGCCTTACCCAACTTGCAGAGGTAAAGAACAACTTGGCTTTCTTAGTGCATAGCCTGGTTGGCCCCTAACCTGCTGCCAAAACTGCTGTTATGCCTGCTAAATTTGTTTCTCCAGGCAGACCAAGTGTTGAAGGCTATGTGTCATCTCCTTCAAAGGGGGAAAAGATATCTGCCTCAAAGACCAAGTCTAAGGGTGAGAAATCTTCATCTCCCTCTAAGGAGAAATCAGCATCTATAGGTCAAGCAACATGTGCCTCACAACTAGGTCCTACAGGTCCCACTGTGGATGTCTCCCATTCAACTAAAGCTGCTCAGCCTACTAAGGTTGGATCTCCAAACCCTGCACCATCTAAGGGGTAGGAATCCGTTCCTGGGGACAGGTCAAGCAGAAGGAGACATCTGTTACTGGAACAAGAAGCAGAAGAAGATGAAGAGGAACCTGAAGATGTTCCATCAACAACAGCTAAAGGGAAGGAGAAAGCCTTAGTAGACCCTGACTACCTCAAAGTTGCTCAACTGAAGTTTGATAAGGCCTAAGCTAAAGAAATGGGTGTCTCTATGGAAACCTATTATGAGTTCAAAGAAGAACAGCTTAAAGCCTTTGAAAAGCTAAAGACTGATGAGGCCTCCGCTAAAGCTGCAAAAGCCTTTGCATATAAGGAGGCAAGAAAAATTAAAATGCCCTCCTTGGATGTCCAAATGAAACTATTAGAGGCTGCCAAAGAGTCAGTGGTTGAAAAGGAAGGAGAGAAGGAACAAGGTGCTCAAGTCTCTGTGACCAAGCCTAAGCAAGCATCCTCCTCTGTAAGCCAGATTGACTTTGACAACCTGGCAAAGAAAAAGTTCTTTGATGTTGCAAACAGAAGACTTGCTAAGAAGACCATTGTCAAAGCTCTTCCCATTTCAAGAAAAGGCAAACAGTGGAAATTACAGATATCCAGAATGGGTGGTGAAGGTCCAGAACTGGAAGCATATGAACACACTGATGTTGCTCAAATGGGATTCAGAGAATGGGTAGATATGGCAGTTGCCCTGAGCCAGTCTAAGTCTGAAACTACTAAGACTATCAAGGCATATGTCAAAACATTAATGGAGAGAGAGTGAAGAATGTTGGCCTGATCACAGAAGAACAAATCAAGGGTACCTCAGTGGTTGAACCCAAGATAAAGGCCAGGAGGAGAAGAAAGGATACTGAGCTGGAAGAACTCCTGATAATGATTGATTTAGGTGATGTAGCCGTGGAAATCAAAGGAGTAGATCACAGCCTGCCCAAGGGAGTGGAACATGAGGAAGATAAGCTGATTGAAGAACCTGAGCTGGGGGTATTTTTTGAAGATCCCCTTATAAAGAAAAACTGTTTCCAGAGAGCATCAGATTTACACAAGGTTGGTCTTAAGCAGCTTATTGCTTTTAGACTTGCAAACTCCTTTAGAAAATTTGTAAAATGGAGAATAGCTATCTGGGAACAGCTCAAAGGGTTCCATGAAAGAGGAGAGCTTCAACGTCCCAACTTCAGATTTCTAAGGGTTGAAATGGAGGAAATTGAAGAAACAAGGGAGGAGCATGATCAAATGTTTGAAGGAGAAGCTCTACAGCTTGGAGGTCCATCTGCTATTGAGTAGATGAAGAATGGAAGCTATCCATCAGTTGGACAGGCTTGCCATTACTTGCTCCCACCATCAACAGTCCAACATGTTGAATTTTTTTTGTACATTAGTTGTACGTTGTTACATTAGTTGTAACTTTTCCTTTAAATTAGTTGTAATCTACATTAGTACATTAGTTATACTCTTGTAAGAACAGATGTTGTTTTGTAATCAAAATCAGTATATATAAACTGATCCTTTACTTTACTCTAATGTTGTTATTTTACTTCAGCAAAGTGTATTGTAAAAATATATAGTGATTATTGATAAAATCAGCTTGGACTGATAATTGCAAATAGGGGGAGATTGTTAGGCACAAAAAGGCCTCAGTCAAACACACAAACCTGCTCTACATCTTAGGGGGAGATTTTAATCAAACCTGTTTGATGCACTTAAAGGTATAATTCAAGGCCTATTAATGCCTTATTGAAACCTGAAAAGTGATTTGCAATATAAGTCAAAGTTGTTTACCCTGTTGCATTCTTTACAACTAAGGCAGATTGCCCAAGCTGTTCATTCTGTTGAACAGGTTGGACATAAACTGTCTACGCTGCCCTATTCTGTTGAGCAGCTTGGACAAATTCTAAGTGTTCTGTTCTTTGTGAATAGAACCTGTTCTTTCTGAACAGGCTAAAAACTTTATGGAATATGTTTCCATGTCCTCATATATTGTTTTAGACTACAAGATCAGTTACAAAGTCAAAGACAAAGTGGAAAAACAGAAGCTGCCAAAACTGCCTACGTTGGTCTTTTACATGAAGACAAAGGGATATCTGAAATGGGTGACAGACTATTTCTTATATCAAAATGGCCTTAACAGAAGATGAAAGTTGCAAAGTTGACATTCCTCTTTTGGTTAAAGGCTTCTGTAACAGAGACAAAAAGAAAAAGACAAAGATTCTGCCACATGAAGACAAGTCTGCTTTATCAGAATGTGCAGAAACGTTGTATTGTCTTTTTGGAAAGACATCCCACTATCTCCCTGTCCAATGAGGAAGCTTCACTAAGATTCTCAGTGAGAGTATAAAAGGAAGCTTCTAAGGATTATGAGATAACCAAGAGTGAGAAATTCCAATCGTGCGTTAAAGTGTGTTTTTCATGAATGCAAGTCTTCTTGAATAAACAGTAACGTGTGTCCAAGTTGTTCTTATTAAAGCTGTCCATCTGTGTCTTGTAAAACAGTGAGTTCATCTTAGTGAGTATATTCTTTGTATCTAGTCTGAGTGTGTCTAAGATTAGTTAAACATCTATTGTATCTGTCATCTCAGCTTGAACCTTTTCGCTGTCAAGCTTGTTTGTAATTAACACTTGTTAATAGTATACACAAACATTGAGAAAAATGTATTAAGTTTTATTAAGTTGTATTCACCCGCCCTCTACAGCTTAGAACAATACATTAGGGAAACCTTTTGGGACCTACAACAATTACTTTTGCCCCCCAAATATATGATCTGAATTTATCTAGGGAAAACACTACGGCTAAAAACTCTTTTTCCGTAGTGGTGTAATTGATGTGTGCCTCATTAAAGGTTTTACTTGCGTAGTAAATAACCAATGGCTTTTTCTCAAATCTTTGTCCTAGTACAGCACCAACTGCATAGTCACTAGCATCGCACATGATCTCAAAAGGTTGAGACCAATATGGAGATTGCAGAATTGGAGCTTCAGTTAATTTTGATTTAGGCTTTTCAAATGCTTCCATACAGGCGTCATCAAAATTAAACTCGACATCTTTTGATAGAAGATTGCATAATGGCCTTGAGATTTCACTGAAATCCTTAATGAATCGCCGATAGAAACCAGCGTGGCCTAAGAATGATCTTATTCCTTTAACGTTGGTGGGGGGTGGAAGTGAAGAACTTAACTGAACTTTCGTCTTGTCTACCTCCATGCCTCTTTCGGACACAATGTGACCTAAGATCACCCCTTCTTTTACCATAAAGTGGCTCTTCTCCCAACTTAACACTATGTTGGTTTCAGTGCATCTCTTTAGAACTTTCTCTAAATGTCCTAGGCAATCTTCGAATGTTTTATCAAATATGGAGAAATCGTCCATAAATATATCAAGAGAACCACCCATCTGAAAAAATAGCAATCATACAGTGCTGGAATGTGGTGGGTGCATTACATAGTCCGAAAGGCATCCTTCGGTAGGCAATGGTGCCATATGGACAAGTAAATGTAGTTTTCTCTTGATTCTCAGAGTGGATTGGGATCTGATTGTAACCAAAATATCCATCAAAGAAACAGTAAAACTTTTGTCCTGCTAATTTTTCCACTATTTGGTCTATAAATGGTAATGGAGAATGATCCTTAGAAGTAGCAACATTGAGTTTCTTGTAATCAATACAAACTCTCCACCCAGTTACAGGGCGAGTAGTTATCTTCTCTCCTTCTTCAGTGTTAATTACTGTAATTCCCGATTTCTTGGGTACAGTTTGAGTTAGACTTAACCCACTTGCTATCAGATATGAGATATAATTCTAGCGTCCAACCATTTCAATACTTCCTTCTTAACTACCTCTCTTGAATTAGGGTTCAACCTATTTTGTGCATCCCGTGCAGGTTTAGCTTCTGGATGAGTAATGATTCGGTGCATACACAAAGTGGGACTGATTCCTTTTAAATCAGCTATAGTCCATCCTACTGCTTCTTTATATTTGACTAATACTTGCAGTAGAGCTTTTCCTTGCGCTTTAGTCAGGTCTGATGAAATTACGACAAGCAAAGTGTCATTCTGACCAAAAAAAGCATATTTTAGATGAGATGGCAGCTCCTTCAATTCTAGAAAGTGGTTGTTCTATTGAAGGTTTGGCTGACTGAGGTAAATCAGTAGATAATTTTTCAGTCCGATGGGTCCATGGTGGTTGTTTCGATTCTAATGTGGATTCCATGACTACCTCTAGCTTATCACACTCAGTAGGATTCAATTTGGCTAATTCATTCTCAGCAAAGAATAATTGAGTAGTATCCTTGGGATCCGACATTAAACTTAGTAAGTGTCGGCAATTGAGAAAAAGATGGTGTTCCGACTTTAAACTGGCTTGGGATCCCTTCCTCGTTTCTCCACTCTTGGAGAGTGTGAGGCATCCCTCCCTACTGTCATACGTTTGCCCGTCGCTGCTGCGACGGGATTGGCTGATGGGCAGGTACCGGGATAGACTCCTGATATGCCAGTCACACCCTTTTCCTAGAGGTGAACATCCTCAATGGTCCATTGGGATGGCTTTGAATATGGTGTATGGTGGAATATGTGGTGGTGATGGTGGAGCAATTTGGACTGCGGGGCCACAGTTGCCCCCCTCTGGGTCCTCTACTTCGTCATTGATTCGGTCTGGGTGGGTCTCCGATCCAAAGTACATCTTAGTGTCACATTGGCTTTCTTGTTCCATGGGTGGGTATTCATCCTCAGAATCAAAGACGATAATAATCGTATCGTTTGACATGTTATTGTCATCAGGGTCCATATATATGTTCACAGTTCTTGAAAAAACTTTAGTTTTTGTAACAGTTATAGTCTAGGTACTAATGCAACCTAGTTCACTATAACTATGGCTCTGATACTAATCTGTCACACCCCGTTACCCCAGTTGGAAACGAAGCATGACGTCTCGGAAGCGTAACCATAATCAGAACGAAGGACCACTATATGGATGTTTTCAGAAAATACATCGATTTAACATTAAAAATAAGGGGGGGGGGGGTTTACAAACTAACAACAAATGTAAATAGTTCGCAAAATACAGGGATTTAAATACAAAATTTTGATTTATCAAAAATTATACAAATAAATGTCCGAGTTTGAATATGATGGGACTCTAAAATGAACGGAAGCCTTGGAATGCTTCCGACGAATGCGCATGTCTTAATCACCTGAAAATACATGCTAAAATATGTCAACAGATTGTTGGTGAGCTCATAGGTTTACGCGAAAAGACCAGTTGTATGGACATTATCAGATGAGTTGAATTTATAAAGCATAAATTCCATGTATGTATTACATAAACCATCATGCAACCGAAGATTAATTAAATGAGTTTGCCATGTGCGGTATTCCCATACGTAATACCGTGTGTTAAATATATATTCATTCCGCCGTTAGCCGATTAAGACTAACACGAATGGGGGACATGACTCCCGTTAGATCTATCCACGATATATTCGCGCTTACAAATAAATGTAATTAACGGTTCATGATTTGAGGGCTGATGGATCCACATGTGTAATACATAGAAGAAATAAACAAGTTTGATGTCCATATGAAACCAGTGCATGTATTTCAACCCCAATAGATAGTGAAAATAGGGGCTATGAAGACACATCGAGAGTGTGATGGCAAATTATGCGCGTAAAAATGCAAGTTTGCGTTGATTGATGGGTGATTAACCGGATGTGATTAACCAAGCCCTAAATGATTTAAGGGACTTCATAATCTCCCATATATGATAATATGTGTATATAAGGGTTTTTATGTTTTAAATCAGCCGACATTACAAGTTTATAAATAAAACCCACTTAAAACGTCAAGTTTATATATATATATATATATATATATATATATATATATATATATATATATATATATATATATATATATATATATATATATATATATATATATATATATATATAATTTTCCAGCTTTTTGAAGGTTTTTCGACCTAATTTGAGGCTGTTTTTGACCAAGCTCCAAAATGATATAGGCTTTGCTTTTCTTAGACATTAAACCACTATATACAAATAGTTTTTAAAGTCAAGAACTGTCATTTTTGAGGTGTTTAGGTTAGGGAAAAAGCACGTTAAAAAACCCTATGTTGGCTATTTTTGAGCTGTCAAACTTTCAGGTTCCCAAATAATATCTGGGGGTTCTATACAACATATTAAATATGAAAACATCCAGATTTTTAGTTAAGATATTGATCTATCTTTTGAGACAAGAATCAACTCATTTCGTTAAGTTATGAATTAGTTATGATTTTTCAAAGTCGACGCAACATTTCTGCCGAAATTCCGTATTTCATAAACTTCAAACAACTTGTGATTCTTGTTGTTTATTCAAAAACTACTTGTATAAAAGGTTATAAAACACATTTATATAACTTGCTTTCGTAATATTTACACTTACATGATGTGTTTATATATTTATAAACACATTTGAAGAAAAAAACTTAAAAACAAAACTAGAGATTTATAAACTTAAGTTTTTATGAAACTTGTTGTTGTTGGTGATTATATGTATTATGCAAGACTTATATAAACATAAATACAAGATATAATAGGTTAGTATTTACTTACTTTGATGAAATATAAGAATGAAATTGAGTAGAACTTGAAACCCTTGGATGTTTGCACCAAAAACTCTTGAAATATTGGAAGAACACAAAGTTGAAAACTTTGGTATTGCACAAGGCCTTTTGGCGATTTTTAGAGAAAAAGGAGAAGAGTTTTTGTTGTTTGTATGTGTGGAAATGAATGAATGAGAGGTCCTCTATTTATAGATGAAGAATGTGGTCTTGCAATTATGAATGACATGAAGGTTGAGTGAGGATCTTGCAAAGTGAGGTGCAAAAAGATGGAGATGTTTGATGGTGATGGAGCATGACATTTCTAATAAAAAATGGAAGTGAAGGCCTATGATGGTACCCCCCTAGGGTCCGGCCATCATAAGATATTTTTAATGTATTTTACTTTTTTTTGTATAAATGTATTTCAAAATGTATTCTTGTATTTCCATTTTTATGTAAAGTCATAAATACTTATGAATGCATTATTTTAGTGAGTTGTTTTAGCCTTGCATAATTAATATTAATTAAATGTATTAGTGTATGATTAGTGTCACTAATCATAATTTAATTATGTACTTAGTTGAATTAATCCTTCATATCGCAAATCGATCGGATTAATTGATTTGCCTATTCATCGCACCGATGAAATTGATTCTAATTGAGTTGAATTTCCTTATGAACATCGTTAATCACCTTGATTAATTGCTAATGAGCACTGATTAGGTTATAAATTGCTAATATACACTGATTAGGTCATAGTTGTTAACCTGCATTTGTTCTGGATGTTACAGTCTCCCCTGTTAAGGGAATTTCGTCCCGAAATTTTATCTTGCTTCCTCAGGGGTCTTGTTACTTAAGATTAAGTGAGGGTATCTTTGGTTAAACTGGCCTTTGCATGCCGAAGTGAATTTTGGTCCATGTCTATAATTCCATTTGACCTTGAGGGTGGGTATATGACTGTGCTTCAATCCTTTGATCTTACGGTCCATGATTTCTACCGGCTATTTGATGAAGTGAAGTTTATCAGTTAGCTGGATCTCTTCCAAGGGGGTAACAAGTGTCTCCTCTAACAATGACTTCTTCAGATTCGATACATGGAAGGTATTGTGCATGCTGCTAAGCTCTGGTGGTAGCTCTAAACGATAAGCTACGAGTCCAATTCCCTTAAAGACTTTGTATTGTCCAATGTATCGAGGGTTTAGTTTTTCCTTATTTTCCTAATCGTATCACGCCCTTCCATGGCGAGACTTTCATTGGTATTCGTTCTCCTAATTAGAACTCAAGGGATTTTCTCCTACATCTGCATAACTTTCGGGCAACTTTTAGTTAGTTCCGCATCTGTACTATATTTTCGGTAGTTTCGTGAATGATCTTAGGGCCAATGATTTGGCTATCTCCTACTTTTTCCCAACAAATCGGCGATCGACACTTTCGTCCGTAGAGGGCCTTAAACGGAGAAGCTTTAATACTCGAGTGATAGCGATTGTAGTACGATAATTCCACTAAGGCAATTGAGTATCCATTACACAGGCTCTTAATGTATGTTCTAGGGTTTGGATCGTTCTATTATTCTGACCATCGGTATGAGGGTGATATGTGGTACTCATGTCCAAGTTTGTATCTAAAGCTTGCTGAAATAATTGCCAAAAACCTAGATGTAGATCTGCTATCCGTATCCGAAATGATTATAAGAGGCACTCCGTGTCTGGAGAAGACTTCCTTGAGGCATGTTTGGACTAGCTTATTCATCCTGTTGTTCTCCTTGATTGGTAGGAATGCGCAGATTTTGTTAGGCAGTCGACTATTACTCAAATGGTTTCTGATGTTTGTCTTATCTTTGGAGCGTGTTAGGAAAATGTTGACATATGTGGCAATGTCATCCTTCATGTTAGGCCACCCATATAGCTCCTTGAGGTCATGATACATTTTATCGGATCCGGGGTGAACGACATATCTTGATTTGTGTCCTTCATCCATAGCCAGCTTTCTTATTCCACCAAAACCGGGTAATCAGACTCCATCGATTTTTATTAGCCCTTATCCCAAACTATTTATCCATTCTGTGTAGGGCTTCATTTTTTTCATATTTTCCTTCTTAACGACTTCTACTTGTGCATCATGAACTAAGGAAGGAAGTTTTGGTTGAATGGTTACAACTAGGGCTTGTACTCTTAACAGCTTAGCTCATTCCTTTCGACTCTGAGCGTCTGCAACCACATTAGTTTTCCTCAGGTGATAACGAATTTCACAGTTACAATAACTTTTTAGCTCCATCCAATGGCACTACTTCATATCCGACGCTTTCTGGTTCAAGATGTGTTGGAGGCTCTTATGGTCTGTGAGTGTAGTACACTTCTTACCGTACAACTAACGTTTCCAAGTCTTAAGGATAAAGACTACTACTCCAAGATCTAGATCATGCGTTGTGTAATTCACCTAGTGAACCTTAAGTTTTCATAAAGTATAAGCTATGTCCCTATCTTTTTGTATCAACCCATTGTGTGAAGTGTCATAGTAATCTACAAAATTCTTGCTTCTCTCGGGTAAGGATAAAATAAGCGCGCTACACAGTTTGTGCTTTAATAAGTGAAATGATGTCTCCTGATCCTCGCCCCAATCATACTTAATGTCTTTTCGGGTCAGTTTTGTTAGAGCTCTGGTGATCTTTGAAAATTTTTTGATAATTGCCTGTAATAAGTGGCAAGTCTTAAGGACTGTCGTATCTCTATGGGGGTTCTAAGAGTTAACAAATTCCTGATAGCATTGACCTTTGCGGGGTCAACTTGGATTCCTTTACTATTGATCACGTAACCGTGAAATTTCACCCATCTTAGCCAAAAGTCAAACATATAAACCTTGGCATATAGTTGTTCTTTCTTCAACAACTCTAGAATTAGTCTTAAAAGTTTGCTCGTACTCCTCCTTGTTTCGTGAGTAGATTGTGATGTCATTCATGAATACAATCACGAATTTCTCTAGATAAGGTTTGCACACCCGATTTATGAGGTCCATGAATACCGTTAGGGCACTAGTTAATCCAAACGACATTAATAGAAATGTATGATGACCGTAACGGAATCTGAAGGCTGTGTTTGGAATATCTTTATTGCGAACTCTAACCTGATGATAACTAGACCTTAGGTCGATCTTCGAATAGAAGCTTGATTCTTGGAGTTTGGTCAAACAAGTCATTGATCCTTGTGAGCAGGTATCGGTTCTTTTAGTTTATTTAGCTCTCGGTAATTGATGCACATTCTGAAGGTTCCATCCTTCTTCTATATGAACAAAACTGGAGCTCCTCCAAAGCGAGGAACTTGGTTTGATAGCCCCTTTATCTAAGAGCTCCAACAGTTGGTTGGACGATTCTTACACTAATGATGGGGCTAATCGGCATGGTGCTCGAGCCACTGGTGCAGCACCTGATACTAGGCCGATTTTTATTTTATTTTTTTGAATTTGACTTGCCTCGATGTTGGGAGCCCAGGTATGTGTTCTGGAAAAACTTTAGGTAATCACAAATAATAGGAATATCTTTGAGCTGCTTCTCCTTCGGCTCCTTCTCTGTCAACACTTCAGGGTCCTAATGCTGGAGATGATACTTACTTTGGTATTTCTTGTTTTTTTTAACAGTAAGGACCTTCTTATTGGCTAAGGGTATGTGAACCGTCTTCTTTTTGCACACTATTTCCGCACGGTTTTTCGATAGTCAATTCATGCCTATGACCACGTCAAAACTCTCCAGTTTGACGGGTACCACGTCTATTTCAAAGAGTCGACCTAC
>JAANYP010003579.1:137834-153272 GCA_020465985.1 Centrapalus pauciflorus | reverse complement strand
TTCGAATAAGGCAGATTCGAATTTGTCAAGGGGACAAATTCGAATGGGCCTTGGGCCTGGATTCGAGTTTGTCCCATGACAAACTCGAATGGATCACTATAATTAGGGATTAACTCGAATGTTTAGTAGACTTTTGCAGAATTCGTGTGAGCAATTAGCAAAAGGCGATCTCGAGTTTATCAGCTGATATTGTGTTTGTTCGGAGAGAATCATCGCGTAGGTTCGTTCGTCGTCGATCGTACAACGTTGTGGTAGTCTCCGTGTTCCGTGTGAGTGTTATATCCGTCAAGCCGCTAACGAGGATTCCGCACTCGTTAGTGTGTGTCGCGTCTAGATAGATCTGTTAGTTCAAGACCTTACAAGTGGTATCAGAGCCTCCGGGGTGTTCTTGGTGTTCTTCATGTTCATAAAGATACATCCTAGGTTTCTTGACGCTTTTGGACGGTTAATCTCACGTATTATTTAGTTTTTCGAGCTTATCAAATTGGATTCCGGAAAATACTTGGTTGTAGTTCACGTTTTTTATCAAAATCAATATTTTTACTTGTAAAAATATTGATTTAATCTGAAAAACGTGAAAAACTCGAGGTATTAGCCGTTTTTCGAATTTGCGGCGCTCGAATTTGTTAAGGAGAAATTAGGGTTTGCTCAGTTTCGAGTTTGACCAAAATACACTCCTTTCGAGTTTCCTAAAAGTGGTTTCGATTTTGGCCATTTCGACTTTATTTTGGATTTCGAATTTGCACTAAAGTCGAATAGGGGACATTCGAATTTAATTGGGTTTCGAATTTGAGGAGGTTTCGAATTTAAGTGGACTTTCGACTTTAAGAGACCTTCGAATTTGTCATTAATTTCAATTTTAATTGGATTTAAAAACTTAACTCGAATTTAATCCCAAATAGGTTTAAATTTAATTAGATTCAGATTTACCTAAATTTGAAAGATTTAGTTTAAATTAATTTCGAATTAAATTAATTAAGTTTAAATTCAATTATCTTTGAAACAATGACAAGTCTACAACGGTTTTTGGAGATGGATCACGAGGTCCAAAAGGCAAATACTCCGCCAAAGTTGATGAAACCTGAAGACTATTACTGGTAGAAGGATCGGTTTGCCGACTTCGCACGATTCAATGATATGCGCATGTGGATTTGTATCGACGAGGGATACATTCCACCTACAGCTGAGGTAGAAGGACGACAAAAGGTTGTTCCTTATTCTAAAATGAAGGATGACGATAAAAAGCTGTTTGAAGCAGAGAACCATGCATACACTATCATTAGAATGGCGTTACCTCAGGACATACTACACACCTTCCGTAATCAGAAGACAGCAAAAGAGCTGTGGGAGGCATTGGAAAAACGGTGTGAGGGTAACCCGACGGTTAGAAGGAAACGGATGGAAATGCTCAAGCAGCAGTTTGCAATCTTCAAAGCATTGAAAGATGAAAAGCTGGATGACACTATCACGCGTTTCTATCATCTGCTCACTAAGTTAGACAGTCATGACATTGAGTATAGTGACACTGAGAAGAATAATAAGCTTCTGGATGCTTTACCGGCCAAATGGGTGATGTATGTGGCCTTAATTAAGCATGATGAGGACCAATACTATACTCTGACTTTAGAGAATGTTGTGGGAACGCTGAGGGCGTATAATTTTGAATTACTGAAGCAAGCAACGGATTATGATCAAGTTCAAGATCCAGCAATGTATTTCGGAAAATCAAAACCTTCAGTAGCAGCTGAAATGAAGACAACTACAGCCTTCTTCTCGGGAGAAACGTCGTCACCAGCTGAGCCAGAAGACTCACAGAGTAAGGCTTTCTTAGGGTTTACTAGACCAGAAGAACAACAGCACTAGGCTACTCCGGCATCTACATCTCAGGGATACTCTAAGATGCCAATGAGCGCAAAATCGGTTGAAGACCATCTGAATCTGTTGGCTTCATTCGTGGCCGCTTACGGCAATTGCGTTCAGGGCAAATCAACGATCCTGCACTTTGGGATGAGGATTACGATCAAGTAGACCCTGATGATCTTGAAAAGATGGATCTACAATGGCAACTGGCCATGGTAACTCAGAGAGTTAATAGGTTCATCAAAAGGACGAGAAGAAATCTGAATATGAGTAACGATAGGATTGGTTTCGATAAGTCCAAGGTCAAATGTTACAATTGTCAAGGGTTAGGACACTTCGCTAGAGAGTGTCAGAGACCGAAGGTAGAAAATCACTAGGTACAGTATCAGAATCAACAGGGACCGTATCAGAATCAATCGCAAGGGCGATATCTTCCGAGTACTTCATCCGGTCAGGCGAATATAGCTGGGTTGTTATCTAATGTCACATCCGACAGACAGCTAGACGACACTTATGACTGGAGTACACATCCAGAGTCGAATGCTAGAGCCTTTATGGCTGAAATGACTGAGACTGGAGGTGAAGGGTCAGAGGAAATCACAGGGGACAGCAGTAAGAATGAAAGCAGTCCGATGTGGGTAGAGAAGTCAGATGATCAAACAATTCTGGAGTTTGCTGCTCAGATGACCAACGTAGAATCGGATCATACCAAGGTAAGTCTGAACTTTTCTCTTTTTCATGAGTTGTGTGTTCTATGTGTTACATCTAATGATAGGTTACATTTAGTACTAGAGTCACATCAAACCATATCTGCTCAAAATGAAATGTTAAAATCAGATAATGCTAGCCTAATAGATATAAAGCAAGATCTTAGGGATAAGCTTAAGGCTGATGCACAGGATGTTATAGTTCTAAAGGACAAACTGAGCGAACAGTGTGTTAGGTTAGAACTCATGTATGAACATGTTGAGGCATTAACCAAGGAGCTGAAAACCAAAGACATAGAGCTAGCTGAGTCTAAGGTGAAGGTAGCTGAGGCAAATAGTAAACTTGAAAAGCTTAGGAACTCATCTCTTAACCTAGGGAAAATTTTAGATGCACAGCGTCAATCTAAAAAGCCTGTAGGTCTAGGATATCATGAGAGTCCTCCACCTTTCAATGACAACTATGTACCTCAACCTCAGGAGAAAATTGAGAAATCAGTAGACTTAGAGGAACTACCTGAACCAGTGTCTGAACCTGTAAATGAAAAATTCAACTAAGGAAACTGTTACAAATATCAAGATTAAGAAAGTTAAATTTGTGCCATCCTCTAGTGATAAACCTGTAGGAAAACACAAAATTGACTTTAATGATCAGGATGATGAACCAGTTGCCATAGATGAACCAAAAGAGCCAGACACTAGTGAGACACCTAAGTCAAAGGGCACACACAAAAAGTCAATTGATAAAATGTCTTGCTTTAGATGTCACGAAAGGGGGCACGTTACTTCTAGCTGTCCGCAAATGAAAGTAGAGAATACATTTAAGACAGGGAAGCCAGAACAAGTTAAGCCTTCTACAAGTGTTGCAAGCACTAGTAGTTCTCAGAATACCGAGAAAACAGTGCAAGCTACACCAAAATCTGCTGTGAAACAAACACCGGTGAAAGTTGGACCAAAAGAAGTGATTAGGACTAATTCACCAAATCGAGTCGTTAATCAATCTAGGTCTGGAACGCAACAACAATATAGGAGTACAACACCTAGCAGAGCTTACACTCTGGTTAGGTCACACACTCCTGTTAGACATCAAACACCGGGTAGAGCTCAGGGATATCAGTCTGAAATGAATTATAATCGTAATTATTCAAGAACTCCACAGCAAATGCCTACACAAAGGCAAAGAGTGAACTTAAATCACTCGACACCACAACAGACTCCAGTTCAAAGACCCAAGTCACCTGAAAGGAGAGATGGGTATTTGAAAGAGTTCAAGTATGTGGACGAGAATGGTATTACCAAGTCAGTTATGGCTTGGGTTCCGCATGATAACTAACCTATTTTCTTTCATGTGCAGGAGATAACCACAGGTCTAAACAACAAATGGTTCGTCGACAGTGGGTGCTCCAGGCACATGACAGGGGAGAGAAGTCTACTTGCAGACTTCAAGGGAGGGAATCAGGGCTTTGTATCATTCGCGGGCAACAAGGGAGGAAATATCACTGGTACTGGAGTGGTCACTAATGGGACGATCAAATTGGATCAAGTTTATCACGTTGATAAACTGTTCCATAATCTCATTAGCGTATCTCAAATCTGTGATAAAAAGAATTCAGTGATGTTCACTGATTCTGAGGCGTTGGTGCTAAAACCGGGGTTCAAGATACCTGAAGAGTGGATACTGATGAGGGCTCCAAGGAAGAATTACTTGTACATGCTCGACATGAACAAGCCTGAATCTTCGATGGGACCGATCTGTTTGTTATCTAAAGCTTCAGAGACCGAGTCGGTTTTATGGCATAGACGCATGGCATACTTGCACCTAAGGAAAATGAACTACATTACGAAAAATGGATTGGTGCAAGGTGTTCCTATGAAGAGTTTTCAGTTCGAGGATAAGTGTCTACCGTGCAAGAAAGGAAAACAACACAAGAAGGCACATAAGTCCAAGACTCAGAACTCCATCGCTGCCACATTCGATTTGTTGTATATGGACCTCTTCGGACCAATCAACAAAAGGATTATAGGTGGTAGTTGGTACTGTTTAGTTATTACTGACGATTACTCACGTTTTTCTTGGGTTTTCTTTCTAGGTATAAAGGACGAGACGGCTTCCAAGCTCATCGGGTTCTTAGACCAAGTGGAGAATTCATATGGAACAAGGGTTAAACGACTTCGTAGTGATAATGGAACAGAAATTAAAAACATTGTAATTGGTGTATATTGCTTATCAAAGGGCATAGTGCATCAATTTAGTGCACCTTATGAGCCACAACAAAATGGGGTGGCCGAACGGAAAAACAGGACATTGATTGACGCAGCAAGGACCATGTTATCGGATTCAAAGCTTCCTACCATGTTTTGGGGGGAGGTAGTGAATACCGCATGCCATATTTTAAACCGGGTCCTTACTGTCAAATCTTTGAACAAAACCTGTTATGAAGTGTTGAATAAACGGCCACCTAATTTAACTGGCTTCGAACCTTTTGGGGTACCATATACTTTATTGAGAACAAAACATCAACCTAAGTTTGGTGAAAAGGCTGACGAAGGATACTTCCTAGGTTATGTGCTGAAGTCACCAAACAAACGGGTTTTTAACAAATCTAATGGTACAATAGAGATTGTGTATAACATTGAAGTCACAAGTTATACACATGAACCCCAAACAGGTCCGGAATGGATTTTTGACTATGACAAACTGTTTGAGTCATTTAACATTCCTTTGGATGAAAATGCAGGTACTATCGAAAAGGACATGGCGTCGTTGAATCTGAATGACGAGGGTCATAGCTTTCCGAGGACCACTTTTTAATCAACTTCTGAACCTACTTCAACTGAAGAACGATCTCCAGAAGTCACTGATTCTGAAGCACCTACAAACGAAAATCAGACGACAAATTCCAACTCTGAGGAAACTGTCCACGAGGAAGAAAATGTGGAGTCTGAGGTCGTTCCCCCGTTAAGTGAAATAGGATCAAATTTAGGAGATAATCTGAGAGTTGACGAGATAGAGACATCTAGGATCAACAAGAACCATCCTATAGAAAGCATCATAGGAAATCCTAATGCGGGTGTGAGGACTAGGAGTAGTTTAAATAACAACACTGTGTTGTTGTCGATGATAAATGACTCAGAGGCCTTTCATACCTGCCTCTATTCTTGTTTCATCTCGCAAGTAGAGCCGAAAAACGTGCAAATGGCACTAAAAGATAACTCTTGGGTTGAAACGATGCACGAAGAACTGTCACAATTTAGGAAACTAGAAGTGTGGGAGTTAGTTCTATTACCTCGAGGGGAAATAGCAATAGGAACCAAATGGGTTTTTAAGTGCAAAAGAGACGATCGGGGTATAGTCACTCGCAACAAAGCAAGGTTAGATGTAAAGGGTTTCAACCAAGAGGAAGGTGTGACGTCCTTGTTGGATTAATGATATATTTGTAATCTCCAGGATCGACTAACAACCCAATGAGTATCATAATAATTGAAATTGAGTACTTAAATCAGAGTTAAGCAAATCCACACTAAAGCAATGAAAGTAAATGTCTACAGTGTTTAAGTCTAGCTATTACATCATCATAATTGTTTTAATAGTAACAAATTCCCAGCCTCAAAGCTACATCGTCCATGTACCAATTAGCTTCTAAGGTCACCGAGATAAGAATTTGATTGCTTAAGATGAAGGTCCCGCTACACTCTTGCCTTTGCCTGAAAACAATGTGAGTCAACAGTAAGCTAAATGCTTAGTGAGATAACAGATTATGCATACAACAAATATTTCTTTACAAACAATGCTTAACCATGGGCAGTGTAAGCCCCATGTATGTGTGTACAGGCAGTGAAAGCCTCAATGTGTGTGTAAACCATGCATTGCTAGCATGGGGTTGGCAGTTCAAATGCTGATCGGGGATGTGCCGAACCTGATGGGATACGAGTGGGATGATCAGTCCCCGACAGTGGCCTGCTGTCAGCCCCAGTCCAGGTCGCATCAGATTATGAAGTAATGATCATGCATTGCAAGCATGATGTAAATAGATGCACTTTCAAATGAACGCAAGCTACATGTGTGTTACATGTCAAGTACGAGTGTGCATCATAACAACAAATCATTTCATGAGTGCCAAATGAAGTATATGAACAACGTGAACATGACATTGAATGTATAAACATGAATGCAAAAACAATAAATGTTCGAATGACAATCTGTTACTCACAGTGATTGGTTTTGTGACTTGATCCTGAATCAATGTGTGTTTTGATAACACCACAATGATCTGTAAAGTAAGTGTAATAGTGAATTTGTGTCAGTAATTGCTTAAAAATTCTATTTTGTAATATTAAATGTAATTGGGTTCTGAATTCGGACCACATCCGAATTCGGATGGTCCGAATTGTAATTGGTCCGAATTTGGGGTGATGGTCCGAAGTTGGTTGGATCCGAATTGGGGTCCGAAACTGGTATAGTCCGAAATTGGTCCTTGGTCCGGATTGGGTTGATCCGAAATGGGGTGGTCCGAATTTCTATTGATCCGAAATTGAGCATGATCCGAAAATGGGGGATCCGAATTCGGATGGATCATCATCCGAGTTCATACTTAGAAAATTTTCTAATATTTTCCAGAATTATGTTTTTGACCATTTTTGCATGTTTTTGAGTCTAATACTGTAAACATAAGCTTAGTAACATTGTTTTAACTTATATTATAACATGTATGTACCAAAAATCCCACATTGGTGTCCATTTTCTACAAGTCTCGAAGAACACACACTAATAACACACACTTAATTTCAGAAATCATACTTAGGCTTCGAATCTGATTCTGAATTTTTGTATACTACATCATACATGCTTGAATTCAGATAATCTATCATAATATATGACATGCATTAACATTTGCATCTTGAATCTTAGAAATCGGTTCACATAAAAACCGACTCAAAAATTTCAAAAATTCGTAATATAAGAAGATTGTAACCTTAAAATGTTTGTTGCAACTGTTATAGTTCCTTAATTGCTGCTTGAATCCAGATTTTGCACTCTAATTGTTGAGTTCTTGTGTTTTTCTTGGATCAAAGCCGAGAGGAAGAGAGAGTAGAGAGAGAATCGGTAGAGAGAGAGAGTAGTGAGAGAGTGGAAATGATGAAATGAAGGGTTTTTCATCCTTTTTATTTGTATTTTGACTTATTTGCCCACTATACCCCTCAACTTTGTATTTTCTTACTTAACTGATATAATGATAGAAATAACTTAAATTGATATAATATTTCATTAACACAATAATTAAGTCCAAATAATTGTAAATTACACATAATTGAAAATTGGGATGTTACAGCATGGGCTCCACCACGCCTATACTTCGTCCGCGAAGTCATGCTGCGCTAAACAAACTTGGGTACTTAGTCTTCATGTCTTCTTCCGATTCCCAAGTGTGATTAGCTCCCCGATGATGCTTCCACTTGACCAGCACCATCCTGATCTCTTTGTTCCGTAGCTTTTTGACTTTTGTCTCCAAAATGCACTCCGGTTCATCAACGAACCTTAGCCGTTCGTCAATCTTAATGTCCGAATGATCAGTCCATGGTTCCCTTTCGGGCACCAAACTCTTCCTTAAGTACCCAACGTGAAATACCGGGTGAACACCTGATAATTCTTCCGGCAAGTCCAAATGATAGGACTGATTCCCAATTCTTTCTAGTATCTTGAAGGGTCCTATGAATCGAGGCGATAGCTTTCCTCGTTTTACGAATCTTGTAACTCCCTTCATCGGGGAAACCTTCAAGTAGACCCAATCATCTTTTTGAAATTCTATCGCTTTGTGTCGGCGATCATGATAGTTCTTTTGTCGATCTTGTGCCGTTTTCATGTACTGCCGTATGAGTTGGATCTTTTCATTTGTTTCTTGTAGCAAAGCAGGACCGGCTATTGGAGTTTCTCCTGTTTCCCTCCAACAGGTTGGAGTCCTACATTTTCTTCCGTATAGAAACTCGAACGGTGCCATCTTGATAGTGGAATGGTAACTATTGTTGTAGGAGAATTCAACCAATGGGAGGTGATCGTCCCAGTTACCACCCAAATCCATGACACACGCTCTGAGCATGACTTCGAGAGTTAAGATTGTTCTTTCACTTTGCCCGTCCGATTGTGGTCTATATGCAGTACTCATTGCGATACGAGTACCAAGACCGTTTTGCAAAGCAGTCCAGAAATTAGAAGTGAATCTACTATCTCGGTCGGAGACAATAGACTTAGGCACACCATACCTAATAACGATTTCGTTTACGTAGATCTGGGCAAGTCGGTCCAGTGAGTAGGTTTCTCGGATTGGTATGAAGTGAGCAGATTTGGTTAATCGGTCAACAATGACCCAAATGGCGTCATGTTGACGACGAGTCTTAGGTAGCTTGGTTACGAAATCCATAGTAATATGGTCCCACTTCCATTCTGGGATAGGAAGAGGTTGCATACTACCATAGGGTTGTTGGTGCTCGGCTTTGACTAGACGACATGTTCTGCACCTTTCAACATACTGACCGACATCTCTTTTCAATCCTGGCCACCAGAAGTCGGCTTTCAAGTCGTTGTACATTTTTGTGCTGCCAGGATGAATTGAGAATTTAGATTGATGAGCCTCCTCGAGAATTACATCTCTCATGTTCCCGAACTTGGGAACCCACACTCTGCCATACACACCCTTTAGTCCAGTTCCATCATCTTGCATTAATGGCAACTGAATTCTGATATCTTCGTCTTTAACATTCCCTTCTTTTAGGGCCTGTAACTGAGCAGCCCTAACATCATCTATAATAGTTGAAGTCAAAATTGTAGAAGTCAAGGCATAGCAATATGCCTTGCAGTATGCTTTTCGACTTAGAGCATCGGCCACTACGTTGGCCTTCCCTGGATGATAGAGAATCTCACAGTCGTAGTCTATTATCAGCTCCATTGACCTTCTTTGCCTCATATTCAAGTCCTTCTGATTGAATATATACTTCAAACTCTTGTGGTCGGTGAAGAGCTGACATTTGGTTCCGTACAAATAGTGTCTCCATAACTTGAGAGCGAAGGTCACAGCAGTTAGCTCTAGATCATGAGTAGAGTAATCTTTCTCATGTGGTTTGAGTTGTCTAGAAGCATAAGCTATGACGTTTCCTCTTTGCATTAGTACCGCACCCAAACCCGTGCCTGATGCATCTGTATAGACAACAAAGTCTTCGTTCCCTTCAGGCAGGGCTAACACCGGTGCTTCACTTAGCAATTTCTTCAATTCGTCAAAGGCTACTTGCTGTTCTTCTTTCCAAAAGAAGGTTGCGTTCTTGCGAGTTAGCTTTGTAAGTGGAATGGCGATTTTGGAGAAGTCTTTGATGAATCGGCGGTAGTAACCAGCCAATCCCAGAAAGCTACGAATTTCTGAGGCGTTGCGGGGTGATTCCCAGTTTTGGATAGCTTCGATCTTTGCAGGATCAACAGCAATCCCAGCACCAGATATCACTTGCCCCAAGATTTGGATCTGAATTGATTGTTTAAGAGGTACAAGTTAATAAAAGAATTTATGTTTGAGTATAAGGATCATGAAATTGTTTCAAACGTTGAGACGTACCTGCCTCAACCAGAACTCACACTTCGAGAATTTGGCATAAAGTCGCTCTTTGCGTAGCAACTCTAATAATTCTCTCATATGTGCTGCATGATCCTCTTCGGTTTTTGAATAAATGAGAATGTCATCGATGAACACGATGACCGATTTGTCGAGCATTGCCCGGCAGACTCGATTCATGAGATCCATGAAAGCGGCCGGCGCATTAGTAAGACCGAACAACATTACCAGAAACTCGTAGTGTCCGTAACGAGTTCTGAAAGCCGTCTTTGGAATGTCATCAGGGTGTACTTTGAGTTGGTGATAACCCGAACGAAGATCAATCTTCGAGAAGTAGCTTGCGCCTTGTAACTGGTCGAAGAGATCATCAATCCGGGGCAATGGATACTTGTTCTTGATTGTGACTTTGTTGAGTTCCCGGTAGTCGATGCACATACGTAATGTGCCATCCTTCTTCTTGACGAACAGAACAGGAGCGCCCCAAGGAGATGAACTTGGGCGGATAAAGCCTTTGTCAAGTAGCTCCTGTAACTGCTTCATCATTTCCTGCATTTCTGCAGGAGCTAAACGGTACGGAGCCTTTGCTATTGGAGCAGCTCCAGGAATGAGGTCAATGCGGAATTCCACTTGGCGATCAGGTGGCAATCCCGAGTTATCTTCTGGAAAGACATCTGGAAATTCAGAAACAATGGGAACGGTAGAAGGAGATTGAACTTCAGCCTTTGCATCGACAGCGTAGGCTAAGTGTAAGGTCTACGACTGCAAGATCTATCTAGACGCGGATCCGTGAACGAGTGCGGAATCCTCGTTGACGGTTAGACGGACAACTCTCAACCAACGGAACACGGAGACTATTAGACGCTGAACGAACGACACACGAACGATCCTACGTACTCATTCTCTCCGAAACAGCACTCACCTAGCTGATAAACTCGAGATCGCCTCTTGCTTAATTCCTCACGAATTCTGCAAAAAGTCTCCTAATCATTCGAGTCTATCCCTAATTATAGACCCAGATTCGAATCTGATGTGGGTCAGACTCGAATCTGGCCCAAGGCCCATTCGAGTCTGTCCAACATGACAGTCTCGAATCTGTCCTATATTCGAATCTAAGGTCTCATTCGAATCTATCACAGATTCGAATGTATCCTCTTATGCAATTCGAATCTAGCCTTTGACATATACAACTAAGTGTTTGAAACTTATGATATTACCTTATGACTGATTTTATCTTTGAACTTTATGTTTGAACTTCTTGTAATACGTTACATCAAGTTCAAACATACAAACACTGATAATCATCAATCATACATAATATAAATATAACAAACATATGCTAAATCACAATGTAAGACAACTTAGACTGCTATCGTCACACGGGATGTACCAACAGACTCCCCCTTGACGATAGCTTCTAATAATTCACACATTTGATTTAAGAACATGGTTTATTATTGATTCAAAACACTACCAGCATACAGACCTTTCTCGACGCAAACCATGACCACATTTTCATACTTACTAGCCTCAGTATCCATATGTGCGTCACTGGAAATCTTACAGTTATACAAAATCTGCAGGTCTTCTTTAGATAGGTTCACCAGGTGAAGCGGGTCATAGACTCTAAGGATGACCTTTTCTTCAAAATCTTCCATGACTGCTTCCCCGGTCTCTGTATCAGCATACCACCAATGTAGATTTCGCAAAACATTCTGTGGCATTTTCTTCAGAGGTACCTTCCTCAGGCATTTCACTGGTTTGTAATGAATCCTCATCCAAGGTCGCCCTGTAAGAGGATCTATACGTGACTTATCCTCGACTCTTCTTCCGACCCTTGGACTCAACCGTTCAAACTTCCTAGATCTCCCCTCCTTTCTTATTATTCTTTCAATTACATTCGCATAAGGATCATCACCAATATTTATCAGATCTTTCCATGCAAGCGCTGTGATTTCAATCTTTGGAAGGGTGTTGAATGCTTTCAATGTTCGCCTTATGTACTGAAGCCCGTCTTTTCTTTTAATTATAAAAAGTTGAAGATCTCTGTTAAAGAACCAACTTAAGATTCGCTCAGATAGCTTCCCTGTACCAGGCACTTTCATTGATCTCCTAATTGCTAACTCCTTCTCTTCGGCTCTGAACCATAGCTTCCTTTTTTCTTCGTTACTTAGCTCTCTTGCTGGTTCTTCAGTCGATGACTTAGGATTCAAGGCAGCATTCACTATGTCAACATCTACAATTCTATTTCCATCTATCATATAAGTGTCAGTGATAGGATTCTGCTGTACAACTATTTCGTCAGCTTCATCATCCTCATCAGCTACTACTTCATCTTCAGGTTGCCAATCTACTATCTCTTCCGGAATAAACTCTCCTTCTTCAAGCTCTTCATCTTCATAATCAAAACCTCCATCCAATGGATCATCATCGAGATCCATGAGTGCTTCAATCATCTCATTGATCTCAAAGTCTGAAGGCTGTTTAGATGAACTAGCTTCACCCCTTTCTCCTTCGCCTTGACTAAGCTCCCCCTGAACTTGTATAACTTGAGCTGCAGGAAAATCTACAGACTCAATCTCTTTATTCGCACCGGGATCATTGCCTTCATTATCATCATCTTTTCGCTGTACTTCCTGATCTTTACAACTCGTCTCCCCCTGAGTTTGTAGGTTTTTCATAAGTTGCTCTAGGAGGGACCGCATTGCTCGGATTTCAGACGATTGATCAGCAACAAACGATTTAATCTCCGTGTTTTCGTCTCTAACAATTTCAACAATCTTTCTCAGTTCTGCATTCTCCTTATCAAGATTAGAGTTATGCTCTTGGAGTTCACCGACTGCTTTTGTGAGAGTTATGATTTGAACGTTCTGAAAGTCGACACGACTCTTGAGTTGCATGATTCGTTGATTGTCGGTATAGGCTGCTGATGTAGAAGGGATGGACTGAATGGGAGCAGGATTGAATGGTTGGGGAATGTAGGGTTCATGTTGCTCAGGTGGCGGTGATGGTGGAGCTGTAACTTGGGGTTGGGTTTGGGTTTGAGGCTGAGGTTGTGCATCGGACTCTGATGAAGTCCCCTGCATAAACCTGTGACGTTTGGCCCGTTGCCTTGTCACCAACTGAGCAGTCTCATCTTCTTCAAAATCTGACTCCTCCGATTCCCTGGCCTCTCGCCTCCTCGAACCACCTTCATTGACAATCAATCGCGAACCATAAGTTCCAATTTGAACTTCAGGAACTGCAGCTGCAGGAACTTCCTCTGAATCTGATTCGGATTCTGAAGATATTAATGCGTCATCTGCCCTTTCTGGTTCGTATTCATCAACATCACGAAATATATCATCTTCATCTCCAGGCGGACTAAGTAGCTCACCCACTAATGCTGCTGCCACATCTTCATTTGCATTAGGACCAGAAGACCATATTTCCTCCAAGGTCTGAGCAATCTGCTCAGATTCGGGGACTGCACCTGAAGTCCCTGCTTCTTGTGCCTGTGGTTGTTCACTTGTTGAAGGCCTGGATGCCTGAATTTGACTAGCAGGTTGTTGCTGTTGGCGTCGTGGATCACGCGGCCTAGCACGCGGCTGTTGTTGGCGTTGCGGTTGCTGTTGTTGTTGCTGCGGTTGAATATCAACTACCCCTGCCCAGTTGGCATCACCTGGGGCTTGAAATTCCCTGTCTACAATTGCTCCAAATAATGGACGCGCCACCGGAACCGCTAACCTTCCTCGATGTGAGGAACAATCAGAAAAGATGCGCTTATCCATAATATTCACGCTCAAGGAATCATCTGATTGTGGCAAATTCGGCAAGAAGTGCCTTATCAACATCATCACAAATCTTGGATACAGAAGGAATCTTTCTCTGTCAGGAGCTGTAATCTGATGGATGAATTCCGAGAAAAACAACTGCGAGAAGCTGAACTTCCTATTATACACCATCGCAATCACCCCTGATTGGATCTTTGAGACGATGTAATCAAAACCAGCCTTCTTTGGTGCAAAACAAACCATGAACACGTGGACCAGAAATCGCCACTGCCCTATCAATCCACTTTTCATATAAGATGATTTCGTAACGTCCAGACTATAGCCCATTCTCAGAAACGCGGCTTGCCTAATACTCAATGGAAAGTCTATAGGCCCGTCTTCTTGTTCCTGTGAACCCAACTGTAGCACTTGGCGCAACATATCTGCTGAGAAGACTAGAGTTTGGCCAGCGATTCTGGTTCTGATAACTGTCGGGGTGACAGTACAGTCCACCTGTAAATGATCATAAAAACTGGCGTACATATGAAATTACAATTGGAATGTTATGATACAAAGCATAGCTAATCCTAGACTCAGCTAGGAAATCTAAAACTTCGCGAAAACCCTGCGCCTCAGGGATATTATTATCTGGATTAAGGACCATATTATACTTTGGGACAAAAGCGCGAACTGCCATATCTGCACAATAAATAAAACTGTTAGACTCATTAAAAATCAATAAACTTGTTTAAATTCAAAATTTGTTTTATTTTGTACTTGATTAAATACAAAATCTAACACAATTAAATTTCCACAAGTTTAATAAAATTTAAATTAAACAAAGTAAATAAAGTACAGATTCGAAAGTAACAGATTCGAAGTGTCCATATTCGAGTGTAATGGACAGATTCGAAGAGTCCCTTTTCGAGTCTAATGGACAGATTCGAGGATCATGGTCATCTAGAATCTAATGACAGATTCGAGAAACCCATGAACAGATTCGAGAGTCCTAGAACAGACTCGAAGCCTCGTCGTTTTTGTTTTCAACTAAAACCCAAGATTTTAACCATTTTGAACTTGGTAAATCCCATACATTAGTTCAACTAGGTTCTAATCACTGATTTATGCTTTTAATTTGAGATCTTATAGGTCCTAACTTAGTTTATTTAGCAAAACCCTATTTGGACCTATAAAGCTTCAAAATTTGATGTTTTAGCTTAAAATTGTGTATAAAACTACACAAATCTTGTACAATCTGGTTGATTATACCTAGAAGTGTCTGTAGAATCGAACACAAAGTCTTCAAAGTCGACAAAATGTCGTTTAGGAGAAAAACGGTAGACTCGAGAACAGATTCGAAATCGCCAATATAGATTCGAGAGTAATAAATTCGACAACAGTAAGTATTAAATGATCACTGTTAACCTATTTATACCACCAACCCTCGAGTCTTAAGTGTAGATTCGAATCTACTGGACAGATTCAAATTTCTTACTGCTCGAAGTCTGTTTAGATTCGAAACCACAATACTTT
>JAANYP010003579.1:0-136703 GCA_020465985.1 Centrapalus pauciflorus | reverse complement strand
TTTTTTTTTTTTTTTTGATATTCTCCTTTTTTTTATTTTTGTAACTTTCTCTCTTTTTTTTCTTTTGTTTTTCATAAGAAAAAGCAGTAAACTAAGTTAACCTACTAACTTACTAAAAATAGAAACTTACTAAAAATAGAAGCTTACTAAAAATAGAAACTTTCCTAAATTAGCAGACTACAGTAAAGAAAGAAATACTACGACTCTTCAAGAAAATAAACTTACTACTACTAAGATCAAATTACTCTGGGTTGCGCATTCCATTCAGTTGAATTAAATACTCAAACCGTGTCTTATCAAACGCTTTGGTAAATAAATCTGCATTGTTATCTTCTGTTGCCACTTTTACCAGTTTGATTAGATTCTTTTCAGCACAATCACGAATAAAATGATGCCTTATGTCTATGTGCTTTGTTTTACTGTGTTTAACTGGATTATTAGTTATAGCAATTGTAGATTGATTGTCTATCCTAATAGGAGTTTGAGTGTAAGCCAAACCGTAATCCCGCAATTGTTGTTGTATCCACAGAACCTGTGAGCAGCAACTACCAGCAGCAACATACTCGGCCTCGCACGTTGAAACGGCTACCGATGTTTGTTTCTTGCATTGCCAGGATACCAATCTCCCTCCTAGGAACTGACAACCTCCAGTCGTTGATTTGCGCGTCAAGCTGCATCCTCCGTAATCAGAATCCGTGAACGCTTCCAACTCTAGATCTCCCTCCGCGTGATACCAAAGACCCAACTTCGGTTTCGACTTGAGGTATCGTAGAATCCGCTTCACAGCCTTCATATGCATCTCCTTCGGATTCGCTTGAAACCTAGCACAAATACACACAGCAAACATTATGTCAGGTCTTGAAGCAGTTAAATACATAAGTGACCTAATCATGGCCCGATATAAAGTCGGATCCACATCGGTATCACTTTCAGTACCCGGCCCGAGATTGTGATTCACTTGAATCGGTGTGCTGAAGTGGGCAGTCAACTTAGTTCCCTCCATCCCAAACCGTTCTAATATGTCATAGACATACTTAGTTTGATGGATAAACATCCCTTCCTTCTTTTGGTCAACTTGTAACCCTAAAAAGAAAATTTAACTCCCCCATGGCACTCATCTCGAACTTAGACTTCATTACCTTCTCGAAATCTTTGCACATCTGTTCGTCTGATGATCCAAAGATGATATCATCGACGTACACTTGTACCAAGATAAAGTGTTCACCCTTCCTCTTCACAAATAGAGTACTATCTATCCTACCCCTTTCAAAACCGTTTTCTAAAAGATGGTTGGATAAAGTCTCATACCACGCCCTAGGTGCCTGATGTAATCCATAAAGAGCCTTATCTAAGCGATATACTCTATCAGGATATTTTGGATCTGTAAATCCGGGCGGTTGTTCAACATACACCAACTCCTTCACTTTCCCATATAAGAAAGCACTCTTAACATTTAATTGATATACCTTAAAGCCCTTGAAGGAGGCAAACGCTAGAAATAACCTAATGGCTTCCAGCCTTGCTACTGGTGCAAAAACTTCATTGTAATCGATTCCCTCCTCTTGGTTGAAACCCTTTACAACTAATCTCGCCTTGTTGCGCGTGACTATACCCCGATCATCTCTTTTGCACTTAAAAACCCATTTGGTTCCTATTGCAATCTCCCCTCGAGGTAACGGAACTAACTCCCACACTTCTAGTTTCCTAAACTGTGAAAGTTCTTCCTGCATCGCTTCAACCCAAGAGTTATCCTTAAGTGCCATTTGCACATTCTTAGGCTCTACTTGCGATATGAAACATGAATAAAGACATGTGTGATATGCCTCGGAGTCGTTTATCATCGACAACAACACGGTGTTGTTATTTACACTACTCCGAGTCTTCACACCTTCGTTAGGATTTCCTTCTATTGGATGGTTCTTGTTAATCCTAGAGGTCTCTATTTCATCAACCTTAGATTATCTCCTAAGTTGGATCCTATTTCACCTAATGGGGGAACAGGCTCAGCTTCTACATTTTCCTCCTCACGGACGTTTTCCTCAGAATTGGAACTCGATGCTTGAGACTGATTCTCAGTTGTAGGTGCTTCCTGATCAGCAACTTCTGGAGATCCATCTACAGTCGCAGTAGGCTCGGATGTAGATTCAAACGTGGTCCTCGGAAAGATTTGGCCATCGTCGTTCAGATGCAACGTCGCCATGTCCTTCTCGATTGTACCTGCATTATCATCCAAAGGAATGTTAAATGACTCAAATAACTTATCATAGTCAAATATCCATTCCGGACCAGTTTGGGGTTCATGTGTATAACTTGTGACTTCAATGTTATACACAATCTCCACAGTACCAGTTGTTTTGTTAAACACCCGTTTGTTTGGTGAGTTTGGCACATAACCTAGGAAGTATCCTTCGTCAGCCTTTTCACCAAACTTCGGTTGATGTTTTGTTCTTAAAAGTGTGCATGGTACTCCAAACGGTTCGAATCCAGTTAAGTTAGGTGGCCGTTTATTCAAAATTTCATAGCATGTTTTGTTCAATGATTTGACTGTAAGGACTCGGTTTAAAATGTGGCACGCGGTATTCACTGCCTCCCCCCAAAACATGGTAGGAAGCTTTGAATCCGAAAGCATAGTCCTTGCAGCCTCAATCAAAGTTCTATTTTTACGTTCGGCCACCCCATTCTGTTGAGGTTCAGATGGTGCACTGAATTGATGCACTATGCCCTTTGATAGGCAATATACACCAATTACAGTGTTTTTGAATTCAGTTCCATTATCACTACGAATATGTTTAACCCTAGTTCCGTATGAGTTCTCCACTTGGTCCAAGAACCCGATGAGCCTTGCAGCCGTCTCGTCCTTCGTACCTAAAAAGAAAACCCAAGAAAAACGTGAGTAATCGTCAGTGATAACTAAGCAGTACCAACTACCTCCGATACTCCTTTTGTTGATTGGGCCGAAAAGGTCCATGTGCAACAGATCGAATGTTGAGGCTATGGAATTCTGCTTCTTGGACTTGTGTGTCTTCTTGTGCTGTTTGCCCTTCATGCAAGGTAGACACTTATCCTCGAACTGAAAACTTTTCATGGGCACACCCTGCACCAGTCCATGCTTCGTTATGTAATTCATCTTCCTCAGGTGCAGGTGAGCCATGCGTCTGTGCCACAGTACGGATTCCGTCTCCGAAGCTTTGGATAGTAGACAAATTGGCCCCATCAAAGTCTCTGGCTTGTTCATATCCAGCATGTACAAGTCATTCTTCCTTGGCGCCCGCATCAACACCCATTCTTCAGGAATTTTGAATCCAGGCTTTAGCACTAACGCCTCAGTGTCAGTAAATAACACCGAGTTCTTCTTATCACAGATTTGAGATACACTAATGAGATTATGAACCAGTTTATCAACGTGATAAACTTGGTCCAATTTTATTGTCCCATTAGTGACCACTCCGGTACCCGTGATGTTTCCACCCTTGTTACCAGCGAATGATACGAATCCCCTATTACCCCCCTTGAAGTCTAATAGAAGACTTCTTTCCCCCGTCATGTGCCTGGAGCAACCACTGTCGACGAACCACTTGTTGTTTGGACCTGTAGTTATCTCCTGCACATGAAAGAAAAGAGGTTAGTTATCACGGGGAACCCAAGCCATGACTGACTTGGTAATACCATTCTCGTCCACATACGTGAACTCTTTCAAGTACCCATCTCGCCTTTCAGGTGACTTGGGCCTTTGAACTGAATTCTGTTGTGGTGTCGAGTGATTTAAGTTCACTCTTTGCCTTGGTGTAGGCATTTGTTGTGGAGCTCTAGAATAATTTCTATTATATGCCATTTCTGACTGTGATCCTTGAGCTCTTACCGGTGCATATTGTCTAACTGGAGTATGTGACCTAACTGGAGTATGTGACCTGCTAGGTGTTGTGCTCCTATAGACTTGCTGAGGTGCTGACCTAGATTGATTATTGACACGATTCGGTGAATTTGTCCTAATCACTTCCTTTGGTCCAACCTTAACCGGTGTGTTTTTCACAACTTGTTTGGGTGCGGCCTGCACAGTTTTCTCGGTAGGTTGAGAACTACTGCTGCTTGCCACACTGGGTGAGGGCTTAACAGGTGTTGGGTTCACTGTCTTAGGGGTAACATCTGCTTTCCTAAGTGGACAGTGAGAAGCAACATGCCCTTTCTCGTGACATCTAAAGCAAGACATCTTATCTATGGACTTTTTGTGTGTTCCCTTAGATCTAGGTGTCTCACTAGTGTCTATCTCCTTTGGTACATCTACAGTGTCTGCCTCTTCGACCTGGTCAGCCCAAGAAATTTTCTGTTTTCCTGCAGGTGTTTCACTGGAGGAAGACACAAATTTCACTTTCTTGACCTTGACGGTTGAGTCAGACACCTTAGGTGTATTTTCAACTGTAGGCTCTGGTGTCGGTTCAGGTAGGTCCTCTAAGTCTACTGACTTGTCAGTTTTCTCCTGAGGCTGAGGCACATAGTTCGCATTGAATGGTGGAGGAATTTCGTGAAAACCTAGACCTACGGGCTTCTTAGACTGTCGTTGGGCATCTAAGACTTTCCCTAGATTTAAGCTTGAATTCCTAAACTTCTCTAACTTGCTGTTTGCCTCTGCTACCTTAACCTTGGTCTCAGCTAGCTCTATATCCTTGTCCTTAAGACTTTTTGTTAAGGCCTCTACGTGCTCATACATAAGTTCTATCCTAACACACTGCTCACTGAGTTTGTCTTTTAGAACTACTACGTCCTGAGCATCAGCCTTAAGCTTTTCTTTTAAATCTTGCTTTATATCATTTAGACTAGCATTTTCAATTTTTAAGTTTTCATTTTGAGCAGTTATGGTCTTCTGTGATTCTAAGATTAGATTTAACCTATCATTAGAACTAACACATAAAGCACATAAATCATGAAATAAAGAATAAGACAGACTAACCTTTGAGTTCTCAGATTCCACGTTGGCCATCTGAGCAGCAAACTCCAGCACTGTCTGACCATTCGCCTTTTCAACCCACATCGGACTGTTTTCCCTTGTGGTCTGCTCGTCTTCTTCACACCCATTCTCCGTAACTTCAGCCATGAAAGCTCTAGCATTGGACTCAGGATGTGAACTCCAGTCATAGGTACCATCTAGCTGTCTGTCAGAAGTGACATTGGATAGTAGACCCGCTAGATTGGCTTGACCAGTTGAGGAACTCGGAAGGTATCTTTGTTGGGACTGATTTTGGAACTGTCCCTGATGCTGACTCTGCCCTTGGTATGACTCCACTTTCGGTGTCTGACACTCCCTGGCGAAGTGTCCCAGTCCTTGACAGTTGTAGCATTTTACCTTGGACTTATCAAATCCTATCCCTTTGTTGTTCATTTGCAGATTCCTCCCAGTTCTTTTGATGAATCTTTTTACCCTCTGGGTCACCATGGCCAGTTGCCACTTAAGATCCATTTCCTCTAAGTCATCAGGGTCGACCTGATCGTAATCTTCATCCCATAGAGCTGGGTCACTGATTTTCCCTTGAACACAATTTCCGAATGCGGCCACAAAAGAAGCAAGTAGATTCAGATGCTCTTCCGCTGACTTTGCGCTCATGGGCATCTTCGAATAACTCTGACTGGTCGATGCCTGTTGGACTTGTGGTTGCGGTTCTTCCGATCTTCCTAATCCTAAGAACGCGCGATTCAATGAGTCTTCAGACTCTGCTGGCGATGACGTTTCTCCGGTGAAAAACGCTGTAGCACTCTTCGGTTCAGCTGTCACTAATGATTTAGATGTCTTTCCAAAATACATTGCCGGATTCTGGACTTGCTCGTAATCAGTCTCAGCCTTAATCAACTCGAAGTGATATGCCCTCAACGTTCCCACAATGTCATCAAGTGATTGAGTATAGTATTTGTCCTCATTCATCTTAATCATTGCCACGTACATAGCCCATTTGGCTGGTAGGGCATCAAGAAGCTTGTTGTTCTTGTCAGTGTCCGAATACTCAATTCCATGACTTTCAAGTTCCGTTATCAGATGATAGAACCTCGTGATAATATCATCCAACTGTTCATCCTTAATTGCCTTGAAAATCGCAAACTGTTGTTTCAACAGCTCTGTACACTTTCTACGCACCCGAGGATTACCCTCACACCTTTTCTCGAGAGACTCCCAAAGTTCCTTCGACATCCTTTGAGTCCGAAATGTGTGCAAAATATCTTGAGGTAAAGCCATACGGATTATGGAGAAAGCTTTGTTTTCGGCTTCAAATAATTTCTTGTCATCTTCTTTCATCATCTGATATGACAAGACCTTTTGACGCCCTTCAACTTCAGATACTGGCGGGATGTACCCTTCATCTATGCACACCCACATGCGCATATCATTGAATCGTACAAAATCTGTAAATCGGTCCTTCCACCAGTAATAGTCCTCAACTTTCATCAGCTTAGGCGGTGCATTTGCCTTCCCAACTTCGTGGTCCATCTCAAGGAATTTCTGAAGATTTGACATATTTTCTAAACAAATTGAATTTGAACTTAATTAATTTAATTCGAAACTGATTTAGACTAACTTTTTCGAATCTAGGTAGATTCGAAACTAATTAAGGGTAAATCTTTTCGGATTAAATTCGATTAAGTGTTAAAATTCGATTAGATTCGAAATTATGTCAGATTCGAGATATCCTTAGAGTCGATGGTCCTTAGATTCGAAGGGGAACAAACTCAAATTTCAGCAGATTCGAAACACAGATTCGAAACAATACTAGACTCGAAATAAACTCGAAACTAATGTAGACTCGAGATGCTATTCGAATGAAGCACCAGATTCGAAACAAGGTAGATTCGAAAATCTCTGAAATTGACTCGAAAGGAGCGTATTTAGGTTAGACTCGAGACTAAAGTGAAACCCTAATTACCCCTATAGATTCGAGCGCCGCAAACTCGAAAAACGGCTAACACTTTGATTTTTTGACGTTTTACAGATTAAATCACTATTTTTCGAACGAAAAATAATGGTTTCGATCAAAAACGTGAAAAACCACAAAGTGTTTCCCGAATATGAATTTGCTAAGCTTGAAAACACGTTTTTGAGAGCAAAACCGTCCAACTAGCGTCAAGAAACCTAGAATGTATCTGATGAACACGAAGAACACCAAGAACACTCCGTAAGCTCTGATACCACTTGTAAGGTCTACGACTGCAAGATCTATCTAGACGCGGATTCGTGAACGAGTGCGGAATCCTCGTTGACGGTTAGACAGACAACTCTCAACCAACGGAACACGGAGACTATTAGACGCTGAACGAACGACACACGAACGATCCTACTAACTAATTCTCTCCGAAACGGCACTCACCTAGCTGATAAACTCGAGATCGCCTTTTGCTTAATTCCTCACGAATTCTGCTAAAAGTCAGCTAATGACTCGAGTCTATCCCTAATTATAGACCCTGATTCGAGTCTGATGTGGGCCAAACTCGAATCTGGCCCAAGGCCCATTCGAGTCTGTCCACAATGACATTCTCGAATCTGGGCACCATTCGAATCTAGGGTCACATTCGAATCTATCACAGATTCGAATGTCTTCCCTTAAGTAATTCGAATCTAGTCAAAATACTTAAACACTTAAGTGATGATACTTATGTTTTACTTATGCTTGAGTTAATCTTTGACCTTTATGTTTGAACTTCTTGTAACATGTTACATCAAGTTCAAACACACAATCAATAACAGACAAACACATATAAACATATATATCAAAACACTTGTTAATTCTCAATACTCAGAATATTACTTAAACCAAAATGCTGATCGATTAGACTGCTATCGTCACACAGGGTGTACCAACAGTTGATAAAACAGACTCTGGGTCTAAAACTGATGGTAAGAGACCTGTCAATCCTTTTGATGCTGACCATTTTGAGAAAAAGTTTTCAAAAGGTAAGCAACCTGCTTTCAACAGGGGTAAGTCTCATGTTGAAAGCAAATCTGCTGTGGTTTCAAATAAGTTTTTAAATAATAGTGGAAAATTGGTTATAAATGAAGGTAAGTCTTTCAAAACCAGAAGCAGTGATTATGTTCTTAGGCAGCATCAATCACATCTCAGTAAGGGCAAAGGCAAAGTTATTGCTAAACCTGAGAAATTTGGGAATAAGTTTCCCAAACCTGTGGATGGTCAGACGCCAGTCAAACTTCCTGTGTTTGATATCTGTCCTCCCAAAAAGAGGAAAGAAGATACATGCAAAGCTGTTGCCATTGTCCTTCCACCCAAACTGTTGATTCATCTAGAGACAGTAATAAGTTTGTTAAACCTACTGACAGAATCAACAAAAATAATCCAAGATATGTTTCTGGAAGTTCTTCTTCCAAAAAGGCTAAAAAGAAAAAATGTTATAAGTGTGGGAAGAAGACACATATGGCCAAAGACTGTCCTGAAACTAAGGACATGAGGCATGTTGACTCTGCTAGTTCCATTATTGCAATAACAAGCAGTGTTGGAAGTAACATAGTCAATGAGGATGCTATTCAAGCTGTGACCATCCAAATAGGAAATATTAGTGTGGATATCACTGGTCCATCAACAAACGTTGATGAAGTAGGGTAACTCATCCCTATGATAAGTTCCCCTAAAAATAACTAATATTTTCTTATGACACGCTGTAGGACAAAAAACCATCCCAGGTTTGGTACTTGGACAGCAGCTGCTCAGGACATATGATAGGTTTCAAGGACCTGCTGAGTGATCTCAGGCATGAAAAAGGGGCAAAAGTCACATTTGGTGAGAATGTACAGGGATCCATAGAAGGATATGGAACTCTTCAAGCTGGTGGTGCAGTGTTCAAAAGGGTAGCCTATGTGGTTGGGCTGAAACATAATCTTGTAAGCATAAGTCAACTGTGTGATGTTGGCTACAAGGTTAACTTTGATGAGCACCTGGGTTACATATTGTATCCCCAAGGCAAAGTTGTGCTGTGTGCACAACGAAAGAAAGGTGTATATGTTGTGGACATGAAATCTGCTGATCCCACAACTGAAATTTGTTTTATCTCAAGAAGCAATGCAGACTTGAACTGGTTATGGCCATTAAGGCTATCACACCTGAACTTCAAGAATATCAACAAGCTATGTAAGAAAGAGTTGGTAACAGGTTTGCCTTCTATAACCTTTGTTAAGGATAAACTCTGCACAGCTTGTGAGAAAGGCAAGCAGAGGAAATCATCTTTTAAATCTAAGCACAATTTCTTTATTGATACTCATCTCTTCTTAATCCACCTGGACTTGTTTGGACCAGTCAGTGTCCCATGTCTAGGAGGATGAAGATACACTCTAGTAATGGTTGATGAATTCTCCAGGTTTACATGGGTGATCTTTCTGAAGAGCAAAAGAGAGGCTGCTAGAGAAATCATTGGATTTTATCAAAAAGATGGAAATGCTAAACTCTGCTCAAGTAAAGCAGCTCAGAAGTGATCATGGTACTGAGTTCAAAAATAATATTGTTGAGGACTTCTGTGAAGAAAAAGAAGGATTTCACAGAACTTTTCAGCAGTAAGAACTCCACAACAAAATGGAGTTGCTGAAAGGAGAAATAGAATTCTCATTGAAGCTGCTAGAACCATGCTGTGTGCATCAGGTTTAGCTTCATCATTCTGGGCTGAAGCTGTCAACACTGCCTGCTTCACCCAAAATAGATCTTTGGTGGTGAAAAGGTTCAACAAGACTCCCTATGAGCTGCTCAAAGGGAGGAGGCCAAACATTAGCTTTTTCCATGTGTTTGGATGTCCTTGCTTCATTCTGAATCAAAGGCACCAACTGGCAAAGTTTGAACCCAAATCTGATAAAGGTGTGTTTGTTGGATATTCTGCTATCTCCAAAGCCTAAAGAGTATACAACAACTAGAGAAAGGTGATAGATGAATCTATCAATGTCACCTTTGAAGTGTCTAGGAATGCCTCCACCAAAGCTGTTCCTGAATCAGTTTCAGTAGAATTCAGCTTTGATGATCTTATGCATTCCATCAGTGAAGAAAAGGACTGAAAAGCTTCCACTACATCTAGAGTGGAACCTGCTAATCATGATGAGCATGATGATGATTATGTTGATACACCCTGTGTGAATAGGTGTACTGACATAATTACAACCTCATGTCCTGAACCAATCAATGCTGATTTTCCTGGATCCTCTACTGATGTGTTCAACAATGGAGAGTCATGCTCAACAAGTGAACATGCTCAAGATATCAGCGTGTCTGAAAATCTTGAGAGCTGCTCAACAAGACCTATTGAAGATACAAATAACTCAGGAGAATCCTCATTGAAGCAAGATCCTAAGTGGATCAGGTGTCACCCAAATGATCAAATAATTGGTGACATCAACAAAGGGGTCGAAACAAGATGGGACAACTTAGGAAACTTTTGTATGTGTTCTAGCTTTGTGTCCCTGATGGAGCCTAAAAAAGTGGATGAAGCACTTAAAGATGCCAATTGGATCACTGCCATGCAAGAAGAACTCAATCAGTTTGAGAGAAACAAAGTATGGAAGTTTGTCCCTTTTCCAAAAGGAAAAACAATAATTGGCACCAAATGGGTTTTCATGAACAAGATGGATGAGCAAGGTCATGTCATTAGAAATAAGGCAAGACGGGTCGCTCAAGGCTACAGACAGGAGGAAGGCATTGACTATGATGAAAAATTTGCTCCTGTGGCAAGGTTAGAGGCAATTCGTTTGTTTCTAGCCTACGCTGCTCACAAGAGCATGAAGGTATTTCAAATGGATGTGAAGAGTGCATTTTTGAATGGTAAGCTGCAAGAAGAAGTCTATGTCAAGCAGCCTCCAGGTTTTGAAAATGAACGTCATCCAGGTTTTTTCTACAAGTTGGACAAAGATCTCTATGGTCTAAAACAAGCCCTTAAAGCCTGGTATGACACTCTAACTGATTTCCTTATGAGCAATGGTTATTCCAGAGGTAAAGTGGATACCACACTATTCATAAAGAAAGTGAAGTATGATATTATGCTTGTTCAATATTATATGGATGAAATAATATTTGGTTATACTAATTAGCAGTTATGCAAGAATTTTTACTACTCATGAAATCTAAATATGAAATGAGTATGATGGGAGAACTTACTTTCTTTTTAGGATTACAGGTTAAACAAACCTCAAATAGAATTTTTATAAATCAAAGAAAGTACACTTTAGATCTTTTGAAAAAGTTTAAATTTGATCAAAGTTCTCCTATTAAAACCCCAATGGCAACCAATGTAAAGTTGGATGCAGATGCCAGTGGCAAAGCTGTTTCAGTAATAGCCTACAGAGGCATGATTGGGAGCTCGCTGTATTTAACTACTAGTAGACCTGATATTATGTTTGCTACCTGTTTATGTGCTAGGTTTCAAGCTGATCCTAAAGAATCACATCTAGCTTCTGTAAAAAGAATCTTCAGATACCTTAAGGGTACACCAGGTTTGGGTCTTTGGGAGGTATCCCAAAGACTCAAGTCTTGAGCTAACAGGATATTCAACAGCTGATTTTGCAGGCTGCAGGCTAGACAGAGAAAGCACAATAGGTGGGTGTCAACTCCTTGGTGGTAAGTTGATAAGTTGGTGTAGCAAGAAGCAGAACTCAGTTTCTGCTTCTACTGCTGAAGCTGAGTATATTGAAGCTGGAAGCTGCTGTGGGCAGATTCTATAGATGCAGCATCAGCTTGAAGACTATGGACTTGTATATAGGAAGACTCCTATTCTGTGTGATAATACAAGTGCTATAGCTATCTCCAACAATTCAGTATTTCATTCCAGAACAAAGCTTATAGAGGTCAGAAATCACTTCATCAGGGATCACATCCAGAAAGGTAATGTGGAGGTAAGCTTTATTTCCACAGATGAACATCTTGCAGACATTTTCACCAAGCCTCTTGATGAAAATAGATTTAATTATCTTGTCAGCAAGCTGGGCATGTTAAATAAATATGACTAAGTGTCATAAATGTTCTAAGTTATTATATGTCTCATACTACTCAAGTTTCTCAGAACAGCTTAGACAGAACAGGTTTTGCATGTTCTATACTTAGCCAATTTCTGAAAACTTGAATAGCTTGAGCGTATAACAGGTTTGACAATATCAGCTTTTATTTCAAACCTGGTCTGCTGATCAAACCTTTAACCTGGTCACTCTCTCAATCTGTCATACAAGACATTGTCTTGTAACTTTAACAGCTGTTGAACACAACCTGTTCTTACGTAGCTGAACAGGTTGAATGAACAACTTGAAGAATGAACAACATGTGATGACCCTGCTCATCATAGGTTTGACCAACAGCTTAGACCATCAGTTTTAATTACCTTTCTTCACAATTAAGTTACTTAATTTTAGTTTTATTTAACTTAATTACTGCGGATAATGTTTGTTAACGTGTGTTAGTGACAAAAAAGGGATCGAGTGGTCTGACAGTCGTTCTGACATGGACAACCGTTACGTTTTCCGTTAGAGAACATTTCAAATCAACCGCCAAAACTTTTCTCTCTCAAACCCACTAACATTCGAATCATATAAATACCCTTCTACTGTTTCATGTCCCGTCTTCCTTATTGCTACCATAACTTCCAAAGAACCCTAAATTCGACTAAGTGTCCTGTGCTAATACTTCCACTACTTTCCAAATGGCTCACCATAACAACCCCTTTCTTCCAGTTTTCGTAGGTAACGATGTGCACAAACACTCGTCTGTTACCACGATGCTGACATTGAAACCCACCAACTACCATGCAAACTTAACCATCCCAAAAAATTATGTGGGGAAAGAATATGAAGACATGGTGGAGTTACTAAAGGTTCACCCATTGAACTACGCAATGACTGCATCTCCTGGTGTCCTGCACCAGGAGATGGTATATGAATTTTGGTACACCTGCTCTATGATCCTTCTACCAAATTCATTAGGGGAACCATACTCAATGGGACTCAGACCATTGAGATTACAACAGATCTGATCAGGGAAGCTCTTCGTCTCCCTGTGGCTGAAACCTATGATCAGCCACAGCTTGAAAATGACCAGATGGGAAATCTGCTACACTTCTGTGGTGTAGTAGAACCCAAAGTTTGAGCCACACTGTTTAGGAAGGATTTGTCTCCAACCTACAGTTTCTTGTTTGCCTCGGTGGTGATGTGCTTCAGCAGTAAAGTTGGTTCATTCGACCAACTTAGCCGTGATGAGATTCCAATAGTCCTACAGCTTGTGGACGGGACTACAATCAACATGGGAAGATGGATTTTCATGAACTTGAGGAACCTGGTGCAGCAGGAAACACGTCCAGCTGCTGTTCGATATCCCAGGTTTTTAAGCCTCATCTTCAAGCACATCTGTGGTGAGCAACTCTATAACTCTCAGCCTCTACTACGTACTGCTGCATTCCCTGTAATAGGGAATAGAGTTTTCTACACCCCTGTACTCCCCAATGAACCTCCTCTGTCAACATCAATGAGGAGGTTGCAATGAATGGTGGAAGGAACCTCTGCTGTGAAGGTGGATCGAGATACTGCTCCCAAGGGAAAATCCAAATCTAGGGTCATATTTGTTAAAAGGACTCTGGAAACGACTAAAGCTGAGCTTGTCCGCAAGAAGGCTAAAACAACCAAGTCCAAGTCTGCCCCATCAGCCTATGTGGCTGAGGGGGAGCAGGCTTCTCACCCTGGTTCATCTGTTGAACCTGAAGCCTTTGTGGTTGGTGCCTCTGTGGAACCTGAGACTTTGGAACAGGCCAACCCACCTGTTTCTGACCTTGTCTCACCACCAGTCCAACCAGAACCCCTCATCACCTCTCCACAACATCCATCATCCACCTCATCTCTCAAATCATACCAACGCTAATCCATCGCCAAAAAGAAACCAACAGCCTAAACCAGCCCCTCTGATCCTTCTCAATAGGGTTCAGTTGAAAAAGAAGCTCACCCTGCTGCCTCTCCTATTTTGGGAGAAGGTTCAGCACATTTGGAGCAGGCTCCACTCCAACAAGAGTCTATCATGAGTCAGCCAAGGCCCTCTGGTCCCTCCCAACAGGAACCAGTTGTACATATGGAGACTACCACACCCACTATTCCAGCCTCCCAACAGGCTGAGAATATTGAAAGACAGGAGTTCACTCCGCTCCATACTGAGTCCACACAGTCTCCACCCCATACTTCTACACAACCTGAGTCTACACGAGGTGCCAATCCTGCTGGATTAGACCATCCAGTAGATCAGCCTCCAACTTCTGCTCCTCATGATACTGCTGTTGTACACCCAACAGCTGCTGAAGGACCAACATCCCAAGCTGATGAACCTCATGCAACATACCATCCCTCTGGTGAGTCTGCACCTCATATGAAAACTCCATCAGCAGGTATCACCACTGCAGATGCAGAAATGCATATCCCATCTCCCAATGATGAGGCATCTTTAGACCAAGGTGCTGCTGAGGGAACAACCCCAGGCCTTAATGAAGGTGCTGCAACACAAAAAACATCTGAAAGGCTACCAACCTCTAACCCTTCTCCTGATGAAGCAGCTACAGCCACTGCTGAAGGACCCTTTGACCCTTCCAAGCTGGGCCATATTACTTTTGCCCAGGCTATGGAACTTCTATCCAGAGTCATCCTTCCCTCTCCATCACATTCCCAAACACTTGCCTCATCCTCATCTCATTCATTACCCTCTACACAATGCAAACAATCCACTCATACTCCCCCATCCCCCAAATACCTTCCTTTGAAGGATCAGCTTTCTTTGTTGACCAATAAAGTTGGATCTTTGGAAAATTCTATGACTTCCCTATCATCAATAATCTCAGACTCTGTGTCTGCCCAGCTCCAAGGATTCTTTGATTTGTTCAAGAATTCTCTTCCAGTCACTCCACAACCTGACAAGTCGTCACAGCTGCTTGCACTCACTGCACAGCTACAAAAATCTCCACATCACTCTCCTCTATTCTTTCCCATCAACAAGACTCTGTATCCTCCATGACATCCATATCCCAACAGGTGTCAACTCTCCTCACCACTTGCACTACTACCCTTCCTACTACATTGGCCAGCTTAAACTCTCTGTTTGTTTCTCTGTCCAATTCTGTGTCAGCAAATCTTGATGACATGCAGGACTTTCTTGAGTTACATCTTGCACAGCTTCAAAGTTTGCTATTCACAGCTTTTGACAGGGAAAATCTAGTCAAGCTGTCCTCAATTGCTGATTCCCAATCCTCCTCTCTTCAAAACTGCCTTACCCAGCTTGCAGAGGTTAAGGACAATCTGGCTTTCTTAGTACATAGCCTGGTTGGCCCCAAACCTGCTGCCAAAACTGCTGCCAAGCCTGATGAATTTGTTTCTCCAGGCAGATCTGTTGTTGAAGGTGCTGGCCCATCTCCCTCAAAGGGGGAGAAGTTGTCTGCCTTAAAGACTATGTCTAAGGGGGAGAAAACCTCTTCTCCTTTTAAGGAGAAATCAGTATCTGTTCGTCCAGCAGCAGGTGCATCAGGAACAGGTCTAGCCGCAGATGCCTCCCATCACACTGAAGCTGCTCAACCTACTCAAGCTGGATCTCCAAACCCTGCACAAACTAAGGGGGAGGAATCCATTCCTGGCGACAGGCCAGGTAGAAGGAGGCATCTGATTTTGGAAGAAGAAGAAGAAGAAGAAGAGGAAGAGGTTCCTGAAGATGTTCAAACTACAACAGCCACAAGAAAGAAGAAAGCAACGCTTGACCCTGATCACCAAAGAGAAGCGTAGCTAAAGTTCGACAAGGCAAGGGCTAAGGAAATGGGTGTTCCTATGATAAAATACTTTGAGCTCAGAGATGAACAGCTCCAAGCCCTGGAAACACTAAGAAAGGAAAAAGCCTCAGCTAAAGCTGCCATATCCCTTGCATTCAAAGAGGCAAGCAAAAATAAAAATGCCTTCTTTGGATGTGCAAAGAAAACTGCTAGAAGCTGCTAGAGAGTCTGCGGGTTAAAAGGAAGGTGAGAAGGAAAAGGGTGCTCTGGTCTCTGTGACCAAGTCCAAACAAGCATCCTCTACAAGAGCCCAGATACACTTTGACAACTTGGCAAGGAAAAAGTTCTTTGATGATGCTGATAGAATACTTGCCAAGGAATCTATTGTCAAAGTTGTGCCCATTTCAAGAAAAGGAAAACAGTGGAAGCTACAGATAACCTGAAAGGGTGCAACAGGCCCAGAACTGGAATCATATGATTACACTGATGTTGCACTGATGGGGTATAGAGAACGGGTAGAGTCGGCAGTTGCCATGAGCCAGTCTAAGTCTGAAACGACTAAGACTATCAGGGTATATGCCAAAGAGCTGATGGAAAGGGTGAAAGACCTTGGCCTGATCTCAGAATAATTGTAAGGTCTCCTACCTACGGATCCTATATTGACGTGACGTCGTCCAACGAGTGCGGAATCCTCGTTAGCGGTTTGACGGTTAGAACACGCACACGGAACAGATAGACACACACAATGATAGACGAACAATAGAATGTCCCGACACGTGATTCTCTCCAAGAACAAACACAAAATCGCCTTGCAAGTTCGAGATCGCCTCTGCCTTAATCTCTGCTTAAGTTTTCCAAAAGTTGTTAATTAAACTGAATTAACCCTTAATTATAACCCCTGATTCGAACTTGCTCTGGACAAGTTCGACCAAGCCCAAGGCCCTTCGAACTTGTCCTCCATAAGTTCGAACCAGTGACTTTGAACTTATGTTTGAACTATCTTTGAATTTATGTTTGAACTTATTGTAAAACATCAATTACAACCAAGTTCAAACATACATACAATCAATATCAAACATATATCAAACGTATATCAAACACGTATTAATATGCAATTACAAACAAATTGACTATTACAAAATATCGTCTATATTTAGACTGCTATCGTCACACAGGATGCACTAACAGAGTCCCCCTTGACGATAGCTTCTAACTATATATCTTGTCTAAGTACTAGAGCTATATAAACTACTAACAGCATACAATCCCTAATCTATACAAACTCTAACTACCTTCTAGAATTTCCTACAATCTGATCTCTAGCCTTCATGAAAGAAAATCGGCTGATCATGAAGTTTTCTCAGGTTGTCCTTAGATAAGTTTATCAGATGCAGTGGATTGTATACTTTCAAAATTACTTTGTCCTCGTAGTCCTCCATCACTGCTTCCGCCATCTCATTGTAAACATACCACCACTTCATGTTGCTCAGTACATCCTGTGGCATTGACTTCATCGGCACTTTCTTGAGGCATCGGACTGGCTTGTAAACCATCCTAGCCCAAGGCTTTCCAGTGTGGGGATCTACTCTTGACTGATCTTAAACACTTTCACCAGATCTTGGCTTAAGCCTTTCGACTCTTCCAGATCGACCCTCCCTTCGTATAATCTTAGCAACAACTTCAGCATATGGGTCGTCTCCTAGATTGATCAATTCTTTCCAAGCCAACTCTTTCACTTCACACTTGGTCAGTGTGTTGAAAACCTTCAACGTTCTCCTCAAGTATTGAAGCCCATCTCTTCTCTTGAGTAAAAATAGCTGCAGTTCTCTATCAAAAAACCAGCTTAAGATTTCTCCTGAGAGATTTCCAGGAGTTGGCACTCTCGTTCTCTTCTTCAGCTTAAGGTTCTAATTCATCCGTATACGCTAGGTTAAGCTCATCCAAATCGATCACATTCTGCTCATTATGAATATATTGTTCAGTGATAGGTTGTTTTGGGATGACTACTTCATCAACATTGTCATCCTCGTCTTCTACAACCTCGTCATCTGACTTCCAATCCACAATCACTTCAGGAATAAACTCTCCTTCCCCCAAGTCTTCTTGAGCAAAACCGATATCCTCTTCATCATCAAGACCCCATAATGCTTCAATCATTTCATGCTTAGTAGTCTTTGAAGCTTCTCCTTTGCCTCCTTCTCTCACACTCGACTGACTAGGCTCCCCCTGAATTTGAGCTTGCTGAGCAGTGTTCTGAGAAAGATCTGCTAGCTCACTCTCTCGTTCAGCATCTGGATCATTGCCGTCGTCATCTTCTCTCCTCACCTCAACTTCCTTGCAACTACTCTCCCCCTGGGCTTGCATATTTTTCAATAACTACTCTAGGATAGATTTCATTGTCTTTATCTCAGACGCTTGATCAGCTACTGTTCTTCTCAACTCAGCATTCTCTTGATCAAGTCAGGCATTATGCTCTTGTAACTCTTTCACTGTTGTTGACAGTTGAAAATTTTGGACTGTTTGGAAGTCAACCTTTCCTTTCAGCTCTGTGAACCGCTGACTGTCAGTGAATGTAGTTGATGTTAATGGAGTGGAGGCGGATGTTGATATAGCGATGGTTGGAGTTGATGGAGAAGCCGGTAACACAGGTTCTGGAGTCGAAGTGGATGGAGCTCCCTGCATGAATCTATGCCGCCTCGCCCTATGCCTAGGTACGAGTGGAACTTCTTCTTCCTCTTCAAAATCAGAGACTTCTTCCGCTGCATCTCTACCTGCTTGTCTTGTCATCTTTTGTCTACTGACCACTAGTATCGATCCATATCTGCCAATTCCGACAAGCAGATCAAGAGCTTCAACAGCTTCTATTTCCTCAGAACTAGAATCGGAGTCAGACTCGGAGGCGGTCTCTACTTGACCCTTAGCCTCAGTCTGCATTCTTTCTCCTTCTCCTTTAACCTGGACTTCTGTGTCCATATACTCAGCTTTAGATGACTGGTATTCATCAATCTCTTTAAAAATATTAATGAACTCTGCTAGAGGGTCCAAAACAACCTGAACCAGTTGTTCAGCAACATTTTGCTCCACTGCTGTCCCTTGTGCCCATATCTCTTAAAGAGTTTAAGCCCTCTGATCAAAATGAGGGGCCGAACTTGATGGGCCTGCAGCTTTTGTGGATGGACCAGCTGTAGTTGATTATGATTGGCGGCGAGAAGATGGCCTAGCTACCGGAGCTCGTCTAGCCGGAGCTCTTTGCCTCTGACGGTGTTGTTGTTGTTGTTGTTGTTGTTGTTGTTGTTGTTGTTGTTGTTGTGGCTGCTGTTGTTGTTGTTGCTGCTGCGAAACTTCTCCTGCCCAGTTATCACCATCTGGGGCTACAAAATCAGGGTCAATAACTGCCCCCAAACAGAGGTGCCACTTGCGGCCTGACCTGCTCAGCCCTTCTCGCATTATGCGACTGGCAGTCAGCAAAAATCCTTTTATAAAAGTGGTGGATGATCATCATTGCAAATCAAGGATACATCAAAAAAGCATTCCCTCACCAGAGCTGTGATTTGGTGCACAAACACCCCCAAAGAACATTTCCGAATAACTGAATCGCTTGTTGTATACTAAGGCAATCAACGTCGATTGCAGCTTGGACACCATAGTATCAAAACTGTCCTTCTTCGGCGCAAAACAAACCATTATGACGTGCACCAGATAACGCCATTGGCCAATCAAGGCACTCTTCACATATGAGGCCTTTGTAGTATCTTGGGCGTATCCCATTCTCAAAAACGCCGCTTGCCTTATATGAACTGGAAAATCTATAGGCCCCGCCTCTTGGTCCTCTGTGCCTAGCTGTAGGATTTGACGCAACATATACAGCTGAAAATACGATTGGCTGTCCCTAACCCCTGTTCTTAGAACTGTTGGCGTCACTTAGCCATCCACTTGGAGATGCTCCCAAAATTGACATACATACGGCAGAATGATTTGCAGGTTATGAGTCAGAGCATATGAGACTCGCGACTGAGTCAGAAACTCGATCATATGCCGGTACGGTTGAGCTTCGGGTAATTCCATATCCACAGACATAACCATGTTATGTTTATTAAAGAAAGCCCGATCACCCATATCTGCACACAGAAACAACAACCAATATTAGTAATGAAAAATAGAATAAAACTTGTTTATTTTGAATTTGCATAATTTCGAACTTACATAAGTTCGAAATCCAACACATTCGAATTTTGATAAGTTCGAATTTATTTTAAGACATTTGAATTTAAAGAAATTCGAGGATTATGTTCGAACTTGACTGACTTCGAAGTTGTAGATATTTCAACAAGTTCAAACTTTCTGACCAGTTCGAACATGAAGAACATGTTCGAAGTCGGTAAGTTTCAAACTAAAATCCATGATTTTAACCCCATTTGATTTTAAAAAATAGTATAATCTAGTCCTATTGGGTTCTAATCGTAGTTATATGTGTTTTATTTGAACTTTTACCGGTTAAAACTTGTGATTTTAAACCACATAGTTTAAACATAAAAACCATCAAATAAACTCGATTTTTTGACATAAAAAAATCCTAAATTACCCAAACTTGTATAATAATGATTATTATACCTAAGAATGTGATTAGGTTCGAGAAAAGTGTGCAAAACTTTGAGGAGTAGAAAGAAAGTCGATTGCGACAAGTTCGTAATCGCCGAAGACAAGTTCGAATGAACAAATTCGAAGGTATGTGCTTTAAATGAAGTACTGTTAACCTATTTATACCAACAACCTTCGAACTTCGTCACAAATTCAAACATCCTGACAAATTGAAAGTTTAGTTCGAATTAGTCTGAAATTCGAACTTAATTGAAAATTTTGAAAATCCTTGAATAAAATTCAACTTTTTCAACTTTATCGTGTAACGGAATTTTACAAACCTTGCAAAATTATTCACACCAAGCAATAGATTTTCACGCAAAATTTGTTTATTCAACCAATCATGCATCCTAGTAACTTTGACCTTTTTCCTACTTAGAATAAAAGTAAAATAAAATAAAATAAAATAAAGTAAAATAAAGTAAAATTTGAATAAAGTAAAATTTGAATATATTATAAACTTAATCTACTCAAAACTACTTTTAATAATTTACAACCTAAACTAAAAGAATATTTTTGGGAGAAAGTCAAAGAAGGTTCAATCATATAGCAGTGTCAATACGCACTTTCAGTATTACACTTTCACACTTAGGAATTTGTGATTCCTTTGATTGTTTTTCGTGATATACATTTCAAGGCGATTGTCGGTATCATTTTCCCTTTAAACATGTTACACTTTGGAATATCCCTTTGCCTTTTTATTTATCAAGAAACTACTTTACGTGTCCCATACTTAGACATACTTCTATGATCAACGCATACACACAATGATTATAACTTTTCGGTATTGCAAATTTTCTTTAAAAGGCAAACGTCGGACACAGTTCTGTATTTACATACAACAGAGTGTCTTAGTTTTTCTTAAAGTATATTTAAAGCTAGCAAAATAGCGGTGACAGGTCTGTACTTTCGTACAACAAAGTTACTTATCTTTCTAACTCGAGTCAAACCAGAGGTGACAGGTCTGTACTTACTTAAAACAAAGTGACTTGTTTTGACTCTCTTCTTTCTATCAAAATTTTTCTTTTCTTTTCTTTTATTTAAGATGTGTTTGATGTGGCTATACATCCCCCCAAGTAAATTTGCATTCCTCATTTAGAATCAATATATGTATGTCTCTAACATAGAAATTAAGCCCATTTGGTCATACATCTAAGTTAGTTACACATATGACTTTTTCTTGAATATTTTATTAGCTTTTGAGATTCCATTGCGTATTATGCGCACCAACACATCAAACAAGAAATTATCCATCACTTAGAATTTATGGTGCATTATGTGCGAAAGCTTAACACTTTGAGTTTGTTTAGACTATGCTAATTTTCGTCACTTTGAACCTGTGAATCTAATATTAACTCATTTTTCTGATATTCTCTTTTTTGAATGTTTTATGGTTTTCTCTCTCTTTTTTTTTTTTTTTTTGTTTTTCATAATTAAGATAAGCTAATATTCTAACCTACTAACTTACTATAAATGGAAATAAATTTTAGCTTAAAAAAAACTAACTTACTATAAAAGGAAATAAATTCTATTTAACCACTAACTTACTATAAAAAGAAAGAAAATCTACTAAGGTCAAGTTACTCTGGATTACGCATACCATTTACTTGAAGTAACAGCTCAAAGCATGACTTATCAAAAGATTTAGTGAATAGATCAGCATTATTATCTTTCGTTGCTACTTTTACAAGCTTTTTTAAATTCTTTTAAGCACAATCACGTATAAAATGACGTCTTATGTCTATGTGCTTTGTTTTACCGTGTTTAATTGGATTATTAGTTATAGCAATAGTAGATTGATTATCTATCCTAATGGGAGTATTAGTGTAAGTCAAACCGTAATCCCGCAATTGTTGTTGAATCCACAAAACCTGTGAACAACAACTACCAGCAAGAAGTTCAACTTGCAAACCCAGAAAGAAGTTCAGCTCTCCCATAGCACTCATCTCAAACTTTGAATTCATCACCTTCTCGATATCTTTGCACATCTGCTCGTCTGATGACCCGAAAATGATGTCGTCCATGTACACTTGTACCAAGATAAAATCTTCGCCTTTCCTCTTCACGAATAACGTACTATCAATTCTCCCTCTTTCAAACCCGTTGTCTAAAAGATGTGTTAATAGTGTCTCTTACCATGCCCTTGGTGCTAGATGTAAACCATACATAGCCTTACCAATACGATACACTCTGTCTGGATACTTTGGATCTGTAAACCCGGGCGGTTGTTCAATGTACACTAGTTCCTTCACCTTTTCATACAGAAAGGCACTCTTTACATCAAGTTGATAGACTTTAAATCCTTTGAAGGATGCAAAGGCCAGAAACAAACGGATTGCCTCAAGCCTCGCCACTGGTGCAAACACCTCGTTGTAATCGATTCCCTCTTCTTGGTTGAAACCCTTTACGACAAGCCTTGCCTTGTTGCGAGTTACAGTACCCCGATCATCTCTCTTGCACTTAAAAACCCACTTGGTTCCTATTGCAACTTCTCCTCGAGGTAGCGGCACTAACTCCCACACTTCCAGCTTCCAGAATTGTGACAGTTCTTCTTGCATTGCTTTAAACCAAGAGTTATCTTTCAGTGCCATTTGCACATTCTTCGGCTCTCCTTGTGAGATGAAACATGAATAAAGACAAGTGTGAAAAGCCTCGGAGTCATTAATCATCGACAACAGCACTGTGTTGTTATTCAAACTACTCCTAGTTCTCACGCCAGAATGCAGATTTCCTATGATGCTCTCAACTGGATGATCCTTATTTATCCTCGATGTTTCAATCTCATCGACCCAAAAATTATCTCCTATGTTTGATCCTATCTCACTTAACGGGGGAACGACTTCAGACGGTACATTTTCTTCCTCATGATCACTGTCTTTGAAATTTGAAGTAATAGTCTGATTCTCGTTTGTAGGTAACTCAGGTTCATTCTCTGATGGAGATATATCTTCTGTCACTGTAGGCTCAGAAGTTGATGGAATGCTCGTCTTTGGAAAATCGTGACCGTCGTCATTCAGATTTAATGACGATAAGTCATGCTCAATTGTACATGCATTTCAATCCAAATGAATGTTAAATGATTTAAACAATGAGAATAATCAAATATCTATTCCGGACCAGTTTGGGGTTCATATGTATAACTTGTTACATCAATGTTATACACAATTTCGACCGTACCGTTAGTTTTGTTAAAAACCCTTTTGTTTGGTGAGTTAGGCACATAACCTAGGAACTATCCTTCGTCAGCCTTTTCACCAAACTTAGGTTGATGTTTAGTTTTCATTATGTACACGGTACCCTAAACGGTTCGAAGCCAGTTAAATTTGGTGGTTTTTTATTCAGAACTTCATAACAGGTTTTGTTCAGTGATTTGACAGTAAGGACTCGATATAAAACATGACAAGCGGTATTCACTGCCTCCCCCCAAAACATGGTAGGAAGCTTTGAATCCGAGAGCATGATCCTTGCTGCCTGAATCAAAGTCCTGTTCTTCCGTTCTGCCACCCCATTTTGTTGTGGCTCATATGGTGCATTAATTTGATGCACTATGCCTTTAGATAGGTAATATACACCAATTACTATGTTTTTAAACACAATTCCATTATCACTCCTGATACAGTTTACCCTCGTCCCATAGGAGTTTTCGACTTGGTCTAAGAACCTAATCAACTTTCCAGCTGTTTCGTCCTTCGTACCTAAAAAGAAAACCAATGAAAATCGTGAGTAATCATCAGTGATAACTAAAGAGTTCCAACTACCACCTATACTCCTTTTGTTGATAGGTCCGAATAGGTCCATATGCAACAAATCGAAAGTGGAAGCTATAGAGTTCTGAGTCTTTGACTTGTGTGACTTCTTGTGTTGTTTGCCTTTCTTGCACAGTACACACTTGTCTTCAAACTGAAAACTCTTCATCAGGAAACCTTGCACCAGACCATGTTTAGTGATGTAATTCATTTTCCTCAGGTGCAAGTGTGCCATGCGTCTTTGCCGTAAGACGGAATCCGTCTCTGAAGCTTTAGACAAAAGACAGATCATTCCCATTGATGAATCGGAGATGTTCATGTCTAGCATGTACAAATCGTTCTTTCTTGGGGCTCTCATCATAATCCACTCTTCAAGAATTTTGAATCCTGACTTCAGCACTAGTGCTTAGTATCAGTAAACAAAACTGAATTCTTCTTATCAGAGATCTGAGAGACACTAATGAGATTGTGAGCAAGTCTATCAACGTGATATACTTGATCATGTGTGATAGTCCCATTATTGATCACTCCTGTTCCAGTGATATTTCCTTCCTTGTTCCCAGCAAATGATACGAATTCCTTGTTCCCTCCCTTGAAGTCTGTGAGAAGACTTCTTTCCCAGTCATGTGCCTAGAGCAACCACTGTCGACGAACCACTTGTTGTTGAGACCTGTAGTTAGCTCCTGCACATGAAAGAAAACAAGTTAGTTATCACGGGGAACCCAAGCAATGACTGACTTGGTAATACCGTTCTCATCCACATACGTGAACTCCTTCAAATACCCATCTCTCCTTTCAAGTGACTTGGGTGTTTGATTGAGAACCTGTTGTGATGCAGAGTGATTTAAATTCACTCTTGGCCTTTGGTTAGGCATTTGCTGTGGAGCCCTCGAACAATTTCTATTATAGTGCATTTCAGATTGATATCCCTGGGCTCTACCTGGTGTCTGATGTCTTTGAGGAGTGTGAGACCTAACTGGAGTGTAAGTCCTTCAAGGTGTTGTACTCCTATAAGATTGTTGAGGTCTTGGCATAGATTTATTAGGGACTCCATTCGGTGAATTAGTCCTAACCAAATCATTTGGTCTAATCGACACGGGTACTTGTCTAACAGCAGTCTTTGGTGTGGCATTCACAATCTTCTCAGTGTTTTGAGAAACACTTGTGCTAGCTACACTCAATGAGGGTTTATGTTGTTCAGACTTTTCAACAATAGGTGTTGATTCTACCTTCTTCTATGGACAGCTAGACGCAACATGTCCCCTTTCATGACATCTAAAACAAGATATTTTATCAATTGACTTCTTATGAGGGCCCTTTGACTTTGGTGTCTCATTGGTGTCAAATTCCTTCTTCTCAACTACTGTGACTATTTCCTCTTTCTGATTATGAACCTCAGGTTTAGCTACTCCTAGAATTTTGTCACTAGAAGACTGCACAAACTTGACTTTCTTAATCGTAGCATTATTAGTCACCTTAGTTGATTTATCCTTATCAGATTCAGATACAGTTTCAGTTGCTAGCTCTGACTCAACTGGTTTATCAATTTTATCCTAAGGCTGAGGCACATAGTTATCGTTAAAAGGTGGAGGACTCTCTTTATAACCTAAACCTACTGGTTTTTTAGACTGACGCTGTGCATCTAAGATTTTCCCTAGATTCAGTGAAGAGTTCCTAAACTTTTCTAACTTACTATTTACCTCTGCAACCTTAACCTTTTATTCAGCTAGTTCTACCTCTTTAATAGTAAGTTCTTTGGTTAAAGCCTCAGCATGCTCATACATAAGCTCTATCCTGACACACTGCTCACTTAGTTTGTCTTTTAGAACTATTACACCTTGAGCACCTGCTTTCAGCTTATTCCTAAGATTTTCTTTAATATATAGGAGGCTAGCATTATCTGATTTTAAGGATTCGAATTGAGCAGTTAAATTGCTATGTGTTTCTAGAACTAAATTTAATATATCATTAGAAGTAGCACATAAAACACATAAATCACGAAATGTAGAAAAGTTCAGAATTACATTTGTATGATATGATTCCACGTTTGCCATTTGTGCAGCAAACTCCAGAATAGTCTGATTGTCTGACTTTTCCACCAACACAGGACTTGTACCACTCTGTTCTCTGTCCTCTGTTACTTCCTCTGCTCCGACATCCTCAGTCTCTTTCACTTCAGCCATGAAGGCTCTAGCATTAGAGTGTGGATGTGAACTCCAATCATACGTCCCATCAAGCTGTCTGTCAGATGTTACGTTTGTTAACAGACCAGTGATGTTAGCTTGATTACCGAAACTAGCAGATTGATATCTTCCCGTAGATTGATTCTGATAGTTCTCAATCTTGGGTCGTTGACACTCTCGAGCAAAGTGTCCTAATCCCTGGCAGTTATAAATTTAACCTTGGATTTGTCGAACCCAATCTTATTGTTGCTAACGTTCAGATTTCGGCCTGTTCGTTTTATGAATCTCTTGATCCTCTGAGTCACCATGGCCAGTTGCCATTGAAGATCCATTTCTTCCAGATCATCAGGGTCCACCTGATCATATTCCTCTTCCCATAATGCAGGATCGTTGATTTTTCATTATACACAATTTCCATATGCTGCAACAAATGAAGCCAAAAGATTCAAATGAGCTTCGGCTGATTGTGCACTCATAGGCAACATTGTGTACTGTTGAGAAGTAGATTCTGAGTGAGTCGGTTTCTCTTCTGGTTTATAATACCCTAAGAAAGCCCGACTACTAGTTTCTTCGACGTCCACTGGAATAGAGCAGGATCGTTGATTTTTCCTTGTACACAATTTCCATATGCTGCGACAAATGAAGCCAAAAGATTCAAATGAGTTTCGGCTGATTGTGCACTCATAGGCAACATTGTGTATTGTTGAGAAGTAGATGCTGAGTGAGTCGGTTTCTCTTCGGGTTTAGAATACCCTAAGAAAGCCCGACTACTAGTTTCTTCGATGTCCACTGGAATAGATGCTTCGCCCGTGAAGAAAGCTGTGGATGTTTTCAGCTCACTCACGACTGAGGGTTTTGATTTTCCAAAATACATGTCTGGATCTTGGACCTGATCATATTCCCTTTCTTTCTTGAGTAACTGAAAGTTGTAAGCCCTCAGCGTACCAATGACTCCTTCCAGAGTAAGAGTTTCGAATTTTTCTTCATCATGCTTTAGAAGCGCTATGTACATCTCCCACTTTGCTGGTAAAGCATCAAGAAGTTTCTCTATCTTCTCAACTTCACGATACTCGACATCGTGATTATCAAATTCCATTAAAATGTGATAGAACCTTGTGATTGTCTCATCCAGCTTTTCGTTTTTCAGTGCTTTGTAAATTGCAAACTGCTGCTTAAGCATCTCGGTCCTTCCTTTTCTAACCCTCAGATTTCCCCCACACCGTTTCTCGAGTGCATCCTACAACTCTTTAGTTGTACGATGATTCCTAAATGTGTGTAGAATCTCCTGAGGTAGTGCCATGCGAATAATTGAAAACGCTTTGTTCTCAGCCTCATATATTTTCTTATCATCATCCTTCATCTTCTGATATGTCAGGACTCTCTGACGACCCTCAAACTCCTGAGTAGGTTTAATGTATCCCTCGTCGATACAGATCCACATTCGCATGTCGTTGAAACGAGCGAAATCGACAAACCTATCCTTCCACCAGTAGTAGTCTTCCAACCTCATCAGCTTTGGTGGAGAATTTACCTTACCAACCTCTTGGTCCATTTCGATAAACTTTTTTCAAACTGTTCATTCTTTCTAAACTTTTTGAATTAGAACTTAATTAATTTAATTTGAAATTAATTTAATTTGAAATTAATTTAAATCAACCCTTTAGAACTTAAGTAAGTTCGAATTTGCTTAATATTAAATTCGTTTGAAATTAAATTTGAATTTCAATAAGTTCGAATTCAACAAATTCGAAATTCTTACAAGTTCGAGGTTCCTGCCAAATTCGAAGTCTGACAAATTCGAATGCTAGCAAATTCGAATTTCAGTCAAGTTCGAATGAAACCCTAAAATAAATTCGTGAGGAGCGTATTTTTTGACAAGTTCGAAATTTTAGTAAAATTCCAACAAACCCTAATACCTCCTATGTTCGAGCGCTGCAAGTTCGAAAAACGGCCGAAAGTTCAATTTTTTTCAAGTTTTCAGTTTAAACAAACATTTTTAAGTCTAAAAATATTGATTTTGACCAAAAAGTGAACTAATGCAAACTTTTCTCTGTTATCTTGCTTGTATAACTCGAAAACCAACCAAAAAGGTGATTTCTCCGTCCAAAAACGCCAAAAAACCACGGATGTTGAATATGAACACTAAGAATACCCTTATGGCTCTGATGCCAGTTGTAAGGTCACCTACCTACGGATCCTATCTTGACGCGACGCCGTCCAACGAGTGCGGAGACACACACAATGATAGACGAACAATAGAACGTCCCGACACGTGATTCTCTCCAAGAACAAACACAAAATCGCCTTACAAGTTCGAGATCGCCTCTACCTTAATCTCGGCTTAAGTTTTCCAAAAGTTGTTAATTAAAACGAATTAATCCTTAATTATAACCCCTGATTCGAACTTGCTCTGGACAAGTTCGACCCTGGACAAGTTCGACCAAGCCCAAGGCCCTTCGAACTTGTCCTCCATAAGCTCGAACCAGTGACTTTGAACTTATGTTTGAACTTATCTTTGAACTTATGTTTGAACTTATGTTTGAACTTATTGTAAAACACCAGTTACAACCAAGTGCAAACATACATACAATCAATATCAAACATATATCAAAAATATAACAAACATATATCAAACACGTATTAATATGCAATTACGAACAAATTGACTATTACAAAATATCGTCTATATTTAGACTGCTATCGTTACATCGGATGCACTAACAAGAATTAACTAAGGCTGTCTCTGTGACTTACCCCAAAATAAAGGCTAGGAGGAACAAAAAGGATTCAGAGCTGGAGGAACTCCTGATCTTGATTGAACAACGTGACTATGCAGTAGAGATCAAAGGAGTTGACCACAGCCTGCCCAAAGCAGTAGAATTAGAAGAAGGCAAGCTGATTGAAGAACCTGAGTTGGGGGCATTTTTTGTAGATACCCTGACAAAGTAGAAGTGCTTTAAAAGAGCATCAGTCCTACATAAAGTTGGTCTCAAACAGCTTGTAGCATTCAGACTTGCAAACATTTTCAGGCAATCTGTAAAGTGGAGAGCAACCATCTTGGATCAGCTCAGAGGCTTCTATGAAAGAGGGGAGCTTGATCATCGCAATTTTATGTCCTCAGAGTTGATATACAAGATTTGGAGGAAACCAGGGATGAGCTTGAAAGAATATTTGAAGAAGGACTGCCACCACCACTGTCTTGTAGTCCATCTACTATCTGAGTAGGTGAAGAATGGAAGTTGTCCATCTGTTGGACAGGCTTGCCATTATTTGCTCCCATCATCAACAGTCCAAGTTGTTGAATTTTCTTGTACATTAGTTGTACTTTGTTACATCAGTTGTAACTTTTATTTTTACATCAGTTGTAATATACATTAGTACATCAGTTGTACTTTTGTAAAAACATATGTTGTTTATGTAATCAAAAATCAGTATATATAAACTTATCTTTTACTTTACTTTAATGTTGTAATTTCATTTTAGCAAAATGTATTGTAAAAATGTATAGTGGTTATTGATAAAATTAGCTTAGACTGATTATTCCAAATAGGGGTAGATTGTTAGGCACAAAAACTCCTCATTCAAACCTGCTCTACATCTTAGGTGGAGATTTTTAATCAAACCTGTTTGATGCACTTGAAGGTATAATTTAAGGCCTGTTTATGCCTTATTGAAACCTGAAAAGTGATTTGCAATATCAGCCAAAGCTATTTACCCTGTTGCATTCGTTGCAACAAAGGCAGATTGTCCAAGCTGTTCTGTCAGCTGAACAGGATGGACATAAACTGTCTACGCTGCTCTGTTCTGTTGAGCAGCTTCGACAGATTCTAAGTGTTCTGTTCTTCGTGAACAGAACCTGTTCTTTGTGAACAGGCTAAACACTTTATGGAATATGTTTCCAAGTCCTCATGTATTGTTTTTGGCTACAAGATCAGCTTACAAAGTCGAAGACAAAGTGGAAAACAGAAACTGGAAAGCCTGCCTATGTTGTTCTGTTACATGAAGACAAACAGATATCTAAAAAGGGTGACAGACCTTTTCTTATATCAAAATGGCCTTAACAAAAGAAGAAAGATGCAAATTTGACATTCCTATTTTGGTTAAAGCCTTATGCAACTGTGACATTAAGAAAAAGACAAAGATTCTGCCATATGAAGACAAATCTGCTTTATCAAAATGTGCATAAAAGGTGTCTTGTCTTTTTGGAAAGACATCCAACTATCTCACTGTCCAATGAAGAAGCTTCATTGAGATTCTCTGTGAGAGTATAAAAGGAAGCTTTTAAGGATTGCGAGATAACCAAGAGTGATAAATCAGATCGTGCATTAAAGTGTGTTTTCATGCATGCAAGTCTGCTTGAATATAAAAGTACGTGTGTCTAAGCTGTTCATACTCAAGTTGTCCATCTGTGACTTGTAAAATCAGTGAGTGCATCAAAGTGAGTGTAGTCATTGTATCTAGTCTGAGTGTGTCTTAGATTAGTTGAAAATCTGTTCTATCTGTCATCTCAGCTTGAACCTTTCCGCAGTTCAGACTTTTTTGTAATTAACACTTGTTGATAATATACACAAACATTGAGAAAAGAGTGTTAAGTTTTAAATTGTTATATTCACCCCCCCCCCCTTACAGCTTAGAACAAACTCTGTAAGAAAGAGTTGGTAACAGGTTTGCCTTCCATAACCTTTGTTAAGGATAAACTCTGCACAGCTTGTGAGAAAGGAAAGCAGAGAAAAACATCTTTTAAATCCAAGCATAATTTTTCTATTGATACTCCCCTCTTCTTAATCCACATTGTTGGTACACCCTGTGTGACGATAGCAGTCTAAGTAGTATTAGCATTTTGTCTAAGTCATGTTACTAAGTATTGAATATTAACTAGTGTTTGATATATATGTGTTTATATATGTTTGATATTTATTAGTTGTATGTTTGAACTTGAAGTAATGTATTACAAGAAGTTCAAACATAAAGTTCAAAGATAAATTCAAACATAAGTTAAAACATAATGTTCAAAGATAAATTCAAACATAAGTTAAAACATAAGTTCAAATATAAGTATAATATGTGAAATTCGAAAATAGAGTAAATTCGAATTTGGGATTGAATGAAATTCGAATTTAGGTCAAATTCGAATGTAACATGGAGGTAAATTCGAATGTGTCATATAGACAAACTCGAATGGGCCTTGGGCCTGGATTCGAGTTTGTCCAATGATAAACTCGAATGGACCTCTATAATTAGGGATTAAACTCGAATCATTAAAGGACTTTTGCAGAATTCGTGTGAGATTAAGCAAAAGGGCGATTTCGAGTTTATCAGCTGATATTGAGTGTTTTCGGAGAGAATCATCGCGTAGGTTCGTTCGTGGTCGATCGTACAACGTTGTGGTAGTCTCCGTGTTCCGTGTGAGTGTTATATCCGTCAAGCCGCTAACGAGGATTCCGCACTCGTTGGCGTGTGTGGCGTCAGGATAGATCTGTGTAGTGCAAGACCTTACAAGTGGTATCAGAGCCTTAAGGGGTGTTCTTCGTGTTCTTCTTGTTCATAAAGATACATCCTAGGTTTCTTGACGATTTTGGACGGTTAATATCACGGATTTTTGAGTGTTTCGAGTTTATAAAATTTAATTCCGAGAAATACTTTGTTGTTTTTGACGTTTTTGATCGAAATCAATATTTTTACTCGTAAAAAAATTGATTTAATCTGAAAAACATTAAAAAGTCGAGGTATTGGCCGTTTCTCGAATTTGTGTAGCTCGAATCTATTATGGAGGATTAGGGTTTTGCTCACTTTTCGAGTTTGACCAATAACCAATTCACGTTCCTTTCTAGTTTCCTAAAAAGTGTTTTCGACTTTGGACATTTCAAATTTACTTTAGGCTTCGACTTTGCACTAAAGTCGAATAGGGGGATTCGAATTTATCTAGGTTTCGAGTTTGAGTAGGATTTGAGTTTACCTGGACATTCGACTTTGGACACCTTCGATTTTGTCATCCGTTTCGACTTTAATTGGATTTAAACACTTAACTCGAATTTAATTTCAAATAAGTTTAAATTTGATTAGTTTCGAATTTACCTAAATTCGAAAGAATTAATTTAAATTAATTTCGAAATAAATTAATTAAGTTTAAATACAATTATCTTTGAAACAATGACAAATCTACAACGGTTTCTGGAAATGGATCACGAGGTCGGAAAAGCAAATACTCCGCCAAAATTGATGAAACTTGAAGACTATTATTGCTGGAAGGATCGGTTTGCCGACTTCACGCGCTTTAACGATATGCGCATGTGGATTTGTATCGACGAGGGATACATTCCCCCGACAGCTGAGGTTGAGGGACGACAAAAGGTTGTTCCTTATTCTATGATGAAGGATGACGACAAAAAGATATATGAAGCAGAGAACCGTGCATATGCTATCATTCGGATGGCATTACCTCAGGACATACTGCACACCTTTCGTAATCAGAAGACAGCAAAGGAGCAGTGGGACGCGTTGGAGAAGAGGTGTGAGGGTAACCCGAGGGTTAGAAGGAAACGTATGGAGATGCTCAAGCAGCAGTTTGCGATCTTCAAAGCATTGAAGGATGAAAAGCTGGAAGACACTATCACACGTTTCTATCATCTGCTGACTGAGTTAGACAGTCATGATATTGAGTATAGTGACACTGAGAAAAACAATAAGCTTCTGGATGCTTTACCGGCCAAATGGGCGATGTACGTGGCCTTGATTAAGCATGATGAGGATAAATACTATACTCTGACTCTAGAGACTGTGGTGGAAATGCTGAGGGCGTATCATTTTGAGTTACTGAAGGCAGAAACGGATTATGAACAAGTCAAAAATCCAGCAATGTATTTTGGAAAAACAAAACCTTCAGTGGCAGCTGAAATGAAGACAGCTACAGCCTTTTTCAGGGGAGAAACGTCGTCACCAGCAGAGACTGAAGAATCACAGAGTAGGGCTTTCTTAGGGTTCGCTAGACCAGAAGAAAAGCAGCAGCATCAGGCTACTCAGGCATCTACATCTCAGGGATATTCTAAGATGCCAATGAGCGCAAAATCGGCTGAAGACCACCTGAATCTGTTGGCTTCATTCGTGGCTGCCTACGGCAATTGTGTTCAACGAAAAATCAACGATCCTGCTCTCTGGGATGAGGATTACGATCAGGTAGACCCTGATGATCTTGAAGAAATGGATCTACAATGGCAACTGGCCATGGTAACTCAAAGAGTTAAAACGGACGGGAAGAAATCTGAATATGAGTAACAACAGGATTGGCTTCGATAAGTCCAAAGTAAAATGCTACAACTGTCAAGGGTTAGGACACTTCGCCAGAGAGTGTCAGAGACCGAAGGTAGAGAATTACCAAGGGCAGAATCAGAATCATGGACAGTATCAGAACCAATCACAACAGCGATATCTTCCGAGTACTTCAACCAGTCAAGCGAACATAGCTGGTCTGTTATCAAATGTAACATCAGACAGACAGCTAGGCGGCACTTATGACTAGAGTACACATCCAGAATCGAACGCTAGAGCCTTTATGGCTGAAGTAACTGAGAATGGGTGTGAAGGGACAGAGGAAATCACTGGGGACAGCAGTCAGAATGACAGAAGTCCGATGTGGGTAGAGAAGACAGATGATCAGACAATTCTGGAGTTTGCCGCTCAAATGGCCAACGTGGAATCCGATCATACCAAGGTAAGTTTAAAATTTTTTTTTTTTTTGATTTATGTGTTTTATGTGCTACATCTAAAGATAGGTTGAATTTAGTAGTAGAATCACATCAAACATTATCTGCTCAAAATGCTTCATTAAAATCTGATAATGCTAGCTTAGAAGTTATAAAGCATGATCTTAGGGATAAGCTTAAGGCTGATGCACAGGATGTTATAGTTCTAAAGGACAAACTGAGCGAACAGTGTGTTAGGTTAGAACTCATGTACGAACATGTTGAGGCATTAACCAAGGAGCTGAAAACCAAAGACATAGAGCTAGCCGAATCTAAGGTAAGGGTAGCTGAGGTCAATAGTAAACTTGAAAAGTTCAGGAACTCAAGTCTTAACCTAGGGAAAATTTTAGATGCTAAACGCCAATCTAAAAAGCCTGTAGGTCTAGGATATCATGAGAGTCCTCCGCCTTTTAATGACAACTATGTGCTTCAACCTCAGGAGAAAACTACGAAATCAGTTGACTCAGAGGATATACCTGTACCAGTGTCTGAAACTGTTAAGGAAAATGAAACTAAGGTAACTGATTCTAATATCAAGATCAAGAAAGTTAAATTTGTGCCATCCTCTAGTGCTACACCTGTAAGAAAACACAAAATTGATTTTAATGATCAAGATGATGAACCAGTAGCTATAGTTGAACCAAAAGAGCCAGACACTAGTGAGACACCGAAATCAAAGGGCACACACAAAAAGTCAATTGATAAAATGTCTTGTTTTAGATGTCACGAAAGGGGGCATGTTGCTTCTAACTGTCCGCATAGGAAAGTAGATACTACACCCCTAAGACAAGGAAGCTAGAACAATCTAAGCCTTCTACAAGTGTTGCAAGCACTAGTAGTTCTCAGAGTACCGAGAAAACTGTGCAAGCTGCACCAAAAACGGCTGTGAAACAACTACCGGTGAAGGGTGGACCAAAAGAAATGATTAGGACTAACTCACCAAATCGAGTCATTAATCAATCTAGGTCTGGACCACAACAACAATATAGGAGCACAACAACTAGAAGAGCATACACTCCGGTTAGGTCACACACTCCTGTTAGACATCACACACCGGGTCGAGCTCAGGGATATCAGTCTAAAATGAATTATAATCGTAATTATTCAAGAGCTCCACAGCAAATGCCTACTCAAAGGCAAAGAGTGAACTTAAATCACTCGGCACCACAACAAACTCCAGTTCAAAGACCCAAGTCACCTGAAAGGAGAGATGGGTATTTGAAAGAGTTTAAGTTTGTGGACGAGAATGGTATTACCAAGTCAGTTATGGCTTGGATTCCCCGTGATAACTAACCTATTTACTTTCATGTGCAGGAGATAACCACAGGTCTAAACAACAAATGGTTCGTCGACAGTGGGTGCTCCAGGCACATGACAGGGGAAGGAAGTCTACTTACAGACTTCAAGGAAGGGAATCGGGGATTTGTATCATTCGCGGGCAATAAGGGAGGAAACATCACGGGTACTGGAGTGGTCACTAATTGGACGATCAAATTGGATCAAGTTTATCACGTTGATAAACTGGTTCATAATCTCATTAGTGTATCTCAAATCTGTGATAAGAAGAATTCAGTGTTGTTCACTAACCGGGCTTCAAGATACCTGAAGAGTGGATTCTGACGAGGGCTCCAAGGGAGAACGACTTGTATATGCTCGACATGAACAAGCCAGAATCTTCGATGGGTCCAATTTGTCTATTATCTAGAGCTTCAGAGACTGAGTCGGTTCTATGGCACCGACGCATGGCACACTTGCACCTAAGAAAAATGAACTATATAACGAAAAATGGATTGGTGCAAGGTGTGCCTATGAAGAGTTTTCAGTTCGAGGATAAGTGTCTACCTTGCAAGAAGGGCAAACAACACAAGTCCAAGACTGAGAACTCCATCAATGCCACTTTCGATTTATTGCATATGGACCTCTTCGGACCTATCAAAAAAAGGAGTATAGGTGGTAGTTGGTATTGTTTAGTTATTACTGACGATTACTCACGGTTTTCTTGGGTTTTCTTTCTAGGTACAAAGACGGCTTCCAAGCTCATTGGGTTCTTAGACCAAGTGGAGAATTCCTATGGAACAAGGGTTAAACGGCTGCGTAGTGATAACGGAACTGAATTTAAAAACACTGTAATTGGTGTATATTGCCTATCAAAGGGCATAGTGCATCAATTTAGTGCACCCTATGAGCCACAACAAAATGGGATGGCCGAATGAAAGAACAGGACATTGATTGAGGCAGCAAGGACCATGCTGTCGGATTCAGAGCTTCCTACCATGTTTTGGGGGGAGGCAGTGAATACCGCATGTCATATTTTAAACCGGGTCCTTACGGTCAAATCTTTGAACAAAACCTTTTATGAAATTTTGAATAAACGACCACCTAATTTAACTGGCTTCGAACCTTTTGGGGTACCATGTACTTTATTGCGAACAAAACATCAACCTAAGTTTGGTGAAAAGGCTGACGAAGGATACTTCCTAGGTTATGTGCCGAACTCACCAAACAAACGGGTTTTTAACAAAACTAATGGTACAGTAGAGATTGTGTATAACATTGAAGTCACAAGTTATACACATGAACGCCAAACAGGTCCGGAATGGATTTTTGACTATGACAAATTGTTTGAGTCATTTAACATTCCTTTGGATGAAAATGCATGTACTATCGAAAAGGACATGGCATCGTTGATTTTGAATGACGAGGGTCATAGCTTTCCGAGGACCACATTTCAGTCAACATCCGAGCCTACTTCAACTGTAGATGGATCTCCAGAAATCAATGATTCAGAAGCACCTGCAAATGAGAATCAGACTCAGACAACAACTTCCAACTCTGAGGAAACTGTCCACGAGGAAGAACATGTGGTATCTGAGGTTGTTCCCCCGTTAGGTGAAATAGGATCAAACTTAGGAGAAAATCTGAGACTTGACGAGATAGAGACATCTAGGATCAACAAGAATCATCCTATAGAGAGTATCATAGGAAGTTTTAATGCTGGTTTGAGGACTAGGAGTAGTTTGAATAACAACACTGTGTTGTTGTCGATGATAAATGACTCTGACGCCTTTTATACCTACCTCTATTCATGCTTTATCTCGCAAGTAGAGCCGAAAAACGTGCAAATGGCACTGAAAGATAACTCTTGGGTTGAAGCGATGCAGGAAGAGCTTTCACAATTTAGGAAACTAGAAGTGTGTGAGTTAGTTCCATTACCTCGAGGGGAAATAGCAATAGGAACCAAATGGGTTTTTAAGTGCAAAAGAGATGATCGGGGTATAGTCACTCGCAACAAGGCAAGGTTAGTTGTAAAGGGTTTCAACCAAGAGGAAGGAATCGATTACAATGAGGTGTTCGCGCCAGTAGCAAGGTTAGAAGAAATTCGTTTGTTTCTTGCTTTTGCTTCCTTCAAGGGCTTTAAGGTTTATCAGCTAGACGTTAATAGTGCTTTCCTTTATGGGAAAGTGAAGGAACTAGTGTATGTGGAACAGCCGCCTGGGTTTACAGATCCAAAATATCCAGACAGAGTATATCGATTAGATGAGGCTCTGTGTGGATTGCATCAAGCACCAAGGGCGTGGTACGAGACTCTGTCCAACCATCTGTTAGAAAATGGGTTTGAAAGAGGAAGGATAGACAGTACGCTGTTGGTAAAGCGAAAGGGAGAACACTTCATATTGGTACAAGTGTACGTCGATGATATCATCTTTGGATCATCTGACGAGCAAATGTGCAAGGATTTTGAGAAGGTGATGAAGTCAAAATTCAAGATGAGTGCAATGGGTGAGTTGAATTTCTTTTTGGGTTTGCAAGTTGACCAGAAGAAGGAGGGGATGTTTATCCATCAGACGAAGTATGTCTATGACATATTAGAGCGCTTCGGGATGGAAGGGACAAAACTGACAGTTCATTTCAGCACGCCGATTCAAGTGAATCACAATCTCGGACTGGGTACTGAAAGTGATACTGATGTGGATCCGACGTTATATCGGGCCATGATCGGGTCACTTATGTATTTAACTGCTTCAAGACCTAACATTATGTTTGCTGTTTGTATTTGTGCTAGGTTTCAAGCTAATCCGAAAGAGATGCACATGAAAGCTGTGAAGCGGATTCTACGATACCTCAAGTCGAAACCGAAGCTGGGACTTTGGTATCACGCGGAGGGAGATCTGGAATTGGAAGCGTTCACGGATTCAGACTACGGAGGATGCAGCTTGACACGCAAGTCAACAATTGGAGGTTGTCAATTCCTAGGAGGGAGACTCGTTTCCTGGCAATGCAAGAAACAGACTTCGGTAGCCGTGTCAACGTGCGAGGCCGAATACGTTGCTGCTCGTAGTTGCTGTTCACAGGTTCTGTGGATACAACAACAATTGCGGGATTACGGTTTGACTTATACTCATACTCCTATTAGGATAGATAACCAGTCAACAATTGCTATAACTAATAATCATGTTAAACACAATAAAACAAAGCACATAGACATAAGACATCATTTTATACGTGATTGTGCTGAAAAGAATTTAATAAAGCTGGTAAAAGTGGCAATGGATGATAATAATGCTGATTTATTTACCAAAGCCTTTGATAAGTCACGGTTTGAGTATTTAATTCAACTAAATGGAATGCGTAACCCAGAGTAAATTGACTTTAGTAGAATTTTATTTCCTTTAATAGCAGTAGTTTTTCTTTCTTCTTATGGTAAGTTTAGTAAATTAGGATAGTTTCTATTTTTAGTAAGTTAGTAGGTTATATTATTTTCTTGCTATTGCTTATGAAAAAAAAGGGAGAAAACCATAAAAAGTTCAAAAAAAAAAGAATATCAGAAAAAGAGTTAAGTCTTAGATACATAGGTTCATAGTGACGAAAATTAGCATAGTTAATACAAGCTCTAAGTGTTTAGCTTTCACACATAATGCACCTAAAATTCTAAGTGTTACACATTATCTAGTATGATGTGTTGGTAGGCATAATACATATAGGGAGTCTCAAGGCTAATAAAATATTCAATAAAAAGTCAAACGTGTCACTAACTTAGATGTATGACCAACTGGTCTTAATTTTTATGTTAGAGACATACAGACTTTGATATAAATGAGGTATGCAAACTTTCTGGGGATGTATAGCAACATCAGATACATCTTAAAGATTAGAAAAATCATGACATTGAATTAAGAGTCAAAACAAGTAACTTTGTTGTACGTAAGTACAGACCTGTTGCCTCTGTTTTGATTCGGGTTAGCAAGATATGTCGCTTTGTTGTATGTCGGTACAAACCTGTCACCGCTTTCTTGCTAGCTTTAAAAATAAACCTTAAGACAAACTAAGACACTTCGTTGTATGTAAATACAGACCTGTGTCTGATGTTTGCCTTTTAAAGAAAGTTTGCAGATACCAAAAAGTTATAATCATTGTGTGTATGCCTTGATCGTAAAAGTATGTCTATGTCTGTGTCACGTAAAATAATTTCATGATAAATTAAAGGGTCAAGGGATATTCCGAAATGTAACATGTTTAAAGGGGAAATAATACCAACAATCGGCTAGAAATATATGTCACGACAAACAATCAAAGGAATCAAAAATTCCCAAGTGTGAAAGTTAGAATACTGAAAGTGCGTATTTGACACCGCTATCTGATTGAACCTTTCTTTGACTATAGTCGTCAAAAATATGTTGTTAGTGTTAAGTATAGGTTGTAAATTTTAGATAATTTAGTTTAGTCTAAGTTTAATTTTGTTCACAAATTTTACTTTAATTTATCTTAGTTTATTTTACTTTTAAAACTTTATTTTTAGTTGTACTGTTTATTTTAATTTTTATTTTAATTTTTATTTTTACTTAAGAAAAAGGTCAAAATTACTAAGGGTGCGTTCCTAGTTGAATAAAAATATACATTGCGTGAAAATCTTGTGTTTAGGGTAAAAGATTTGGCATAGTTTATTCCGTTCCACGAAAAGGTTGAAAAAGTTGAAAAAGTTGAATTTATTTCAAAGATTTTCAAAATTTTCAAAGTTTAAAATCGGGTTTAAGATAAAGTCGAATACACATTCGAGTTTAGCTAACTTTTCCAATTTGCTGATAAAAGTCGAATGTAGACAAACTCGAAAGTTGTTGGTACAAAAAAGTCAACAGTGATGGTCATAAATCACTTTCTTTCGAATCTATCCCTTCAAGTTTATTAGAGCGATTTCGAGTTTGCCTTCGACTTTGTCGTTTTCGAGTTTCATACTGTTGGTCGAGTTTTGTTCAGTTGTGTTCGATTCTACTAGTAAATCTAGGTATAATCAAGTGATTTATACAAGATTTAGGTAGTTTTATACTCCATTTCGGCCAAAATTATTGATTTTTGAAGTTTTGAAGGTGGAAAGTTGGTATTTCAAAATAACCAATTTTGAACCGGTGAAACATCAAATTGACCACAAATATCTTTGATTAGAACCTATTAGGACTAATAGATGTAATTTTCTATGTCTAAAATGGTTAAAATCGTGGATTATCGTGATTCATGTGACCGACTCCTTCGAGTTTGTTCTTGGCCAGTTTCGAGTTTGTCACTAAACTCGAAAAAGTCATTAAACTCGAATGAGTGGTCATTCGAATTTGTTGATTCGAATTTGTCATTATATTCGAATTATTTGATTAAAATTAAAATTAAACTTGTAGAAATTCATAAGTGTTGGATTTTGTACTTATACAAGTTCAAAATAAAACAAATTTAAATTTATACAAGTTTATTTCTTTTTAATAATTCTAATATTTTATTTGCTATATTGTGCAGACATGGCTGACAGAATTTTTGTTCCGAAGCATAACATGGTCATCTCTCCTGACCATGCTATTCCAGAGGCTCAGGCTTTTCGCCAGATGGGGGATTTCTTGAATGGATCAAGGATTGCCTATGCGCTATCTCATAATATTTAAATAGTCATCCCTTATGTTCGTCAATTTTGGGATCATTTACAAGTGGATTGTACTGTTACTCCGACAGTACTAAGGACGAGGGTCGCTGGACACCCTCTGGTGTTTTCTGCCGATATGCTACGTCAAGTGTTACAGCTGGGATCACAGGATCAAGAGAATGGGCCGATTGACTTCCTGTTGTCAATCAGGCAGGCCGCTTTTGTTAGAATGGGGTATAGCCTCGACGTCGCTAAGTCTTCTTACATGAAGAGTGGGCTTATCGGACAATGGTGATATTTGGCGCATGTTTTCATGGTATGTTTTGCTGCGAAGAGAGCTGGCTTCGATTACATTGTATCGAAGATTCAGTCCGGCATGATAGCATTGGTGTACAATCAACGATTTAGCTTCTCAGAGATGTTCTATACTGAGTTTCCTCAACAGATTACAGCTCCAGGTCAACAAAGATTTCTGCTATATCCGCGGTTCGTGATGATGTTGATCAGACATTTCCTGCCAAACCTGCCACAGCTGAACGAAATTCAAAGCGTTGCTGTCATCGATAAACGATTTTTGCAGACTGCTAAGCTCATAGAGGAAGACTGGCAAGGCCAGTAGAGGCACCACTTTTTGGGGCAGTAATTAATCCAGATTTCCAAGTAGGGGAAGATGCCAATTGGGCAGGGGATTTGCAGGCTCCACAACAACCACAGCAACAGCAACCGCAACAACCAAGGCCTCAGCAATAGAGAAGGAGGCAAAGACCATCTGCCAGACAAATCCAGGCTGACATGCCTTCCATAAGTCAAGTTCAGGAGCCGGTGGTAGCACAAGAGCCAGTAAAAGCTCGTGAATCAGGTGCTGTAGCTAGTACTTCACACGTCGCCCCCGGAAATGATCAACGGCCAGAAACCTTGGAAGAGATATGGGCTTGTGGGCCCAATGCAAATGAGCATATTACAGCTGAGCTCATCGGAGACATTTTGGAACCACCAGAAGGAGAAATTGACGTTTTTAGACAAATTGATGAGTATCAACTTGAGACAGCAGGTGACGAGGAGTCTTCTTCAGAGACTGAATCAGAGGAAATGGAAGAAATAGAAGTTGAAAAAGAAACAGAAGATCCGTCCATCCACATACGGACATATGGATCAAGATTAGTTGTGATAGAGGAAGGAGCTAGAAGAAGAAGACCTGCCAGGGAGTCAGATGACTCGGATTTTGAGGAGGAAGAAGTAGGCCCTCTGATACAAAGGCAGAGAGCGAATAGACATCGCTTCATGCAGGGAGCTTCATCAGCCTCTGCTCCTGAGCCAGAAATACCTTCTGCCCAACCATCAGAACCCATTCCACAACCATCACCTGTTCAACCGTCCATTCCCTCACCAATCATCCCAACTCCCATCCACATCCTCCACCTTCACAGACAATCAAAGGTTTTCTGAGCTTCGAAGCAAGGTTGAATTCCAACAAGTCCAAATCTTTCAGTTAACGAAGGCTCTCAGTGAAGTACAGCAGCATAATGCCAAAGTCGACACATAGAATGCTGAGTTAAGGAAAGTTGTGGCTAAGATCGAGGAATACAATTTGGAGCTTAAAACGTTTGTTACAGGTCAATCTGCCGAGATTCGAGCAATGCGATCCCTTATTGAGCAATTATTGAAAAATCTAAAGGCTCAGGGGGAGACGAGTTGTCGGGATCAGGAGGAGCAGCCAAGGGGTGGAGATGACGAAGGCGATGATCCCAGTGCACCAAAAGATAATGAGCCAATAGATTTTCCTGCTGCTCTATACGATGAAATTCAGGGGGAGCCTAGTCAGGCTGGTGTTGAAGGAGGAGAAGGAGGTGAGGCGGGTTCTTCAAAGACGCATGAAAGTGATATGATAGACTCCTTGAGAGATATTGAAGAAGAATTAATGGATTTTGATTTCGAAGATGATGAAGAGGAATTGCAAGAAGGGGAATTCGTACCTGAGGATATTGTTGATTGGAGATCTGACGATGATGTGATAGAAGACAAGGACGATGATGTCAACGAAGTGATTGTAAATTCACAGCCTATCACGGAGTTGTATGTGCGAGATAATCACAATGTGATTAATATAGATGCGATCAAGATAGCCTCAATTATAGACTCCGAACTTGAAAAGGCAGAAAGAGAGCCTTCCAGGGCTAAGTTAATGAATCTGTGGTTCAAGAAGGAGGAAACGAAAGAAAAGCTGAAGATGAAAAGGACGATGAGAATTCCAGGTTCTGGACATTTCTCTGGAGGTATTATAATACCTAAGGCGAACACTTAAAGTTTTCAATACATTGCCGAAGGTTGAAGTGAAAGAATTGGCATGGAAAGAGCTGATAAATATTGGTGACGACCCTCATGCTGAAGTAATTGCAAGGATTATTAGGAAAGAGGGTCGGTCAGGGAAATTTGAAAGGCTCAAGCCAAGAACTGGAAAGAGAGTCGAGGACGCATCAAGAATAGATCCTCATACAGGTAGACCATGGGCCAAAATGGTGTACAAGCCTGTAAATTTGTCTGAAGAGAGTGCCTATGAAATCGATGCCACAGAACATTTTGAGCAACATGAAATGGTGGTATGTCGATTATAATACAGCTGAAGCAGTAATGGAAGATACACAGGACAATGTAATTTTGAGAGTGTATGATCCACTGCACTTAATAAATGTATCGAAGGACGACCTGAAGAAGCTGCATGATCAACCTGTCTTCTTTATTGAAGAATGGAGATCTGAAGCCAGGAAGTACCAGAAGGTAGTAAAAGTCTATATAGATGCAGGTTTATATGCAGGTAGTAGTATATATAGTTCTAGTACTTAATCAAAATGTAAATAGTTAGAAGCTATCGTCAAGGGGGAGTCTGTTGGTACACCCTGTGTGACGATAGCAGTCTAAGTAGTATTAGCATTTTGTCTAAGTCATGTTACTAAGTATTGAATATTAACTAGTGTGTTTATATATGTTTGATATTTATTAGTTGTATGTTTGAACTTGATGTAATTTATTACAAGAAGTTCAAACATAAAGTTCAAAGATAAATTCAAACATAAGTTAATAAATAAGTTCAAATATAAGTATAATATGTGAAATTCGAATTTAGAGTAGATTCGAATTTGGGTTTGAATGAAATTCGAATTGAGGTCAAATTCGAATGTAACATGGAGGTAAATTCGAATGTGTCATATAGACAAACTTGAATGGGCCTTGGGCCTGGATTCGAGTTTGTCCAATGACAAACTCGAATGGACCTCTATAATCAGGGATTAAACTCGAATCATTAAAAGAATTTTGCAGAATTCGTCTGAGATTAAGCAAAAGGGCGATTTTGAGTTTATCAGCTGATATTGAGTGTTTTCGGAGAGAATCATCGCGTAGGTTCGTTCGTGGTCGATCGTACAACGTTGTGGTAGTCTCCGTGTTCCGTGTGAGTGTTATATCCGTCAAGCCGCTAACGAGGATTCCGCACTCGTTGGCGTGTCTCGCGTCAGGATAGATCTGTGTAGTGCAAGACCTTACACACATGGACTTGTTTGGACCTATCAGTGTCCCTAGTCTAGGAGGTAGAAGATATACTCTAGTAATGGTTGAGGAGTTCTCCAGGTTCACATGGGTGATTTTTTCTGAAGACCAAAGGAGAGGATCGTAGAGAAATTATTGGATTTATCAAAAAGATGGAAATGCTGAACTCTGCTCAAGTTAAGCAGCTTAGAAGTGATCATGATACTGAATTCAGAAACAGTACTCTTGGGGACTTCGATGAAGAAAGAGGGATTTCACAAAACCTTTCAGGTGTAAGGACTCCACAACAAAATGGAGTTGCTGAAATGAGAAACAAAACTCTCATTGAAGCTTCCAGATACATGTTGTGTGCATTAGGTTTGCCTTCATCATTTTGGCTGTAGCTGTCAACACTACCTACTCCACTTAAAACAGATCCTTAGTGGTGAAAGGGTCAACAAGTCTCCCTATGAGTTAATCAAAGGGAGATGTAAGACCCAAGATTTCTCAAAGGTCTTAAGTCTAGGCCCAGTAGCAATGCAATATCATTCAGAAAACTAAAATAAAAATTAACAGTGCGGAATTAAAGTTAATTATAAACAGAGACAAATTTAAGTAGCAAGGTACAAACATCTAGACTATTACATCAAATCACATAATATAAACTAGACCCAAACCCCAAATCTCTATCATCTGACAATACCAAGGTGTTGAAACGCACTTCAAGCTCTTTCAGAGTCCTGACCTACGAACTAGGTCCCGCCAATCCTTTGCCTTTGCCTGAAAAATGCAACAACGGGGTAAGCTTATTTGCTTAGTGAGAATGTAGAATTTCACATTTAACATGCAATTATGAACGCGGAAGCACATGCACTGCACTCGGCTCATGCACGGCTCAGCTCTATTGCTTATGCACTGCACTAGGCTCATGCACAGCTCAATCTCGAAGGGACATTGGCCAATTAATGCTCATTAGATGCGCGACTTTGCTCAGCTCCCAGTTATAAAACTGTTGTTGCTCTTGAGACTTTTAGACAAATTCATAAGGAACGCTCGGATGATGATAACTCCATACACACGCATCATTAGTGGGGATCAACCACGTACTGGGCTAGCTACCAGTAATTGCTATATGGGTATCATCAGAATGCTCAGCTCTAGCTACCCTTTGTGCTTTCATCACGTAAATCAGCACATCATGAGACTAACATTAACGCAACACTGAGCAATAGTGATGGAGTTAAGCTTAACAATCAAATGACTCGTCAATGAAATAGATTCTGGAAAATGCTCAGCTCAACAAATCATAGTAAATATACCATGATAATATATATCAATAAGCTCAAGATCAGAATGCCAATAAATCAGGATTATGCAACAAAAGTCTCAATTCACATAATTTGCAGTTAAAGTAAAATCTACAACTCACAGTTACCTGTTATTTGCACTTTCTGGCTACTCTGGCTCTGTTTCTCATAATATGTAGTGGATTAGAACCACTATCTGACTTATGTCAGACTTTCAGATGCTCGCCATTTTGCTTGTTGCTCAATCTGTTAATAATATCAATTTTGATATTTATTAGCCTTTTTGATTCATCTGTAGTATATTCAGTATTCATTTGTTGGCTTTTAATCTCAAAGTCTCATATTTAATTACATTGAGATGAATATGGCCAATAATTTCATAAGAATCTTTCATTCAAGGACCAATGTTTATAATTGTCATATATGGAATATGGACATGATTTGAATGACTTATAAGCATTCACGTCCTTTTTCATGGACATGTGTGATTTCTATGTTAATATAATTTTATAACCCATTTCTCATATATTTATGTCAAATTATATCAATGATCATATATTTATATATTTAATAATAAGCTATTGTGATGTATATTTCAAAGCCTATTATTTGATTAAAAACTCACATATTTGAATGTATGTGTATTTATCATGCTGCTGCCAAAATCACAAACACACACACCCAAAACTTAATAATACATACACAAGACTACACATATGTGTGTGTGTATATATATATATATATATATATATATATATATATATATATATATATATGCATAAATATCGTGTACGTACATATATATATATACAAAGCTGCCCACACACTTCTACTTTACGCATACACTGACACATTCATGGTATATACAAAAGGTCTTTGTTTGCTTTTCCTTTTCTTCACACACTACACATAAATACTAATTTCATGCAAGAAATAGAAAAAGTTGCTGTGCATGGACTATTGTATTTTCCTGTTACACATTGGCACACACACATATACCATGTTATTGATTTTATATATACATAACACACTGCACATATTAGTATTTATCACACACTACACACACTCATACCTCATTTATGCAAGGAAAAAGAATAGTTGCTGTCTTTCTGTTTCGGTAATGAGACTACCGAAACCATCAATGGTTTGGGTATATGCTTGCTTTATACTTCTCAATGGTTTCAGTATTGTGTATATATGGTCTCGGTGTTTATCAGTTTCGGTGGTGGGTTTCAGAGTGTTACCGAAACCTGGAAGGTTTCGGTACTTTATACATATGTTTCGGTTTCTTGCTGAACTTCTCAATATATATATGGTTTCGGTGGTGGGTTTCATGACTGTTTCAGTAATCTTTAATGGGTTTCGATATTACTCGGCATCATCAATGGTCTCGGAAGTTTTGATGTTACCGAAACCATCCAAGGTTTCGGTATTACACATGTCTCGGTGGTGGTCTCTGTAACGGTTCATGGTTTCGGTATTGCATGGTGGGTTTCGGTGTTACAATATGAGTTTCAGTAGGTTTCAGAATTACTCAGGTGGTCTCGGTTGAGAGAGTTTCGGTTGGTTTCGGTACTGCCTATGGGTTTCAGTATAATTACCGAAACCATTATGGTTTCGGTAGGTTTCTAGGCTTCTCGGTAGACATGCAACTCACGCAACACACATCTGCAGTACTTATCTTTCTTTCTGTTTTCTTTATTTCCAGAGTCACAACAAGAATATTTAAGGTTGTTTCATGCTTCTAAATAATGTACAGAACACACATATATGGAATAAAGAATACAGATGCAGCAGCACATTTATTTTCATTTTCAAACTATGGAATTTAAGTTATAGATTTGCACATATGCTTGATTAATCTTATGAAAATAACATGCATGTGTTTCATTCTTAATTTTAAACATATATTGAAGATGAATTTGAGGTTTTGAAGATCATATGAACATTTGCAACTTCTAAGAACCGTAGGTTCCATTTACACACTTAGATAGATTTTAATTAATTTTTATTTACCTTGAAATTATGATGCAAAGTTGTAGAATCCTTGATATTTGATGCCCATTTTTATTGTATTCCAATTTGAATCTCACAATTTGGTGATGGATTTGTGATGAAGCTTGTATGAACCGTGGGTTCTTCTAGATGATAAATATGTTTTGGATTGATAATTATATGATAAAATGAGCAGGGAAGTGGTTTTAGGGTTTAAATATAATCAAAAATTTTTAACAAGTTTCATACTTCCTATTTTCACCACAAAAGTTGCATATCATTTAATTTCTTTTAAATCATGTAACAAACTTATGATTTAATCCATTTGACTTGATTAGAATTTCTTATTATTTTCATTAAATTTATATTTTGAATCTCATAGAACAATGATCATTTGACTTAAAATTAAATTTAAGCTTATTAATTGTCATGGATTAAAGTTTAGGTCGTTACAGAATGGGCTCCACCACGCATAACTTCGTCCCCGAAGTTGTCTATGTTCAGATAATAGTAGTTAGGAATTACAAGGTAGGCCATGAATTCCTAAATCTGACACAAATTTGCTGGTGATTTATTGATTGAGCACCATCTGTCTTTTCATAACTTCATGTTTCTTTGGCTTTTTCAACCAGTACATTTACTGATTGATTTTTTTTTCATATTATACAACTTATTAGTTGATTTATGCACTGACTTAAAGCATTTTAGGAACTCTGACTTATCAATTGTATCTTTACTATTTGGACTTATGCTTTGAGATTTAAAATATATCTTATTCAATTCGGCTGGCAACTCTGTATATATCAGTTAGCTCATATCTCTCTTTCATTTTCCTTTGGAACTAGCTGCAGAGCTTTTGGAGTCTGATATCTGTACTTTAGGAAGTACTTCTTTTATTGATGATGTCATCACCATCAATCGCTTAACTATTTCTGATTAGCGCTGACTTGTTGTGAAGACTTGCAATCATTTTGCACTGACAAGCAAATGGAATAAGAATTCCATTTAATCATGTGTACAAACTTATGTTTGACTTTTCATTGGTGAATCTCTGAATTTAAGATCATTTCACTCTTTTGGTAGAAACTTTTTATTTAATGCACAATTAGGTGGAATAAGAATTTTATTTTAGATATTTTACTAGTCTCGCATCGACATAATGAGAATCCATCACTTACATTTATATTAACAAATCACGGACTTTTCATCGGCCATTTATGACCAATCGCTTGACTTTACAAAGATTTCGATCTATTTCCTTGTCACTCTCGCTTTGTGCCTCTGACTTCTTTGTTTCTTATTCAAGTTGTCATTGGGTGCTTGACAATTTGCTTCAATGATTCTCTTCTTATAAGTTTTATTTAATTTAGCAACTTCTACTTCTGCCTCCTTAAGAGACACGCTGTAATCCTTCAGATTACCAGGATTTAGGAAGAAGCTTGTGTTTAGGATTATATTATGATTTCTTAGAGCTTTTGAATCATACACGATTCAGATTACAATACCTATATTGTTTACAGGTATAATTTCTGATCGGAAAAGTATTTGTATCGTAACTTCAACTGATACAACCCATATGTCATCCACATTATTCACTATTGATGACAATGTTGTACAGTTAACTCAATACTTATTTTAGAATTGAAATTCAGCTGGCAACGGAATTAAATCATTTTATCATATAAGAAACTTATTATTAGTTACCATTGTGGTCTTTTGGCGTTTCTGGTGTCTCCTCGGCATCCTCAGCAGTTATATGGAAAGCTCGCGCCTTAGATGCAGGTATCATTGTAGTACTCTGTTGGATTGCTCTGCCACCTGGTTGTTCAGGATTAGTAAGCATGCGTGCATTTGGACACTGGTTGGCATAATGTCCACGCTCACCACAATTATAGCGTACGTCTTTTCTTTCTGGGCATTCATCACTTCCATGTCTAATCTGTTTACAGGTGTAACACGTCACATCTCTAGGGTTGCAGCGTCCGCTATGAAATTTGTTACAGCGTTTACACGGTCGTGCTCCTGACTGTATGGAATAGACTTTAGTCTTCTGAGGTGTAGAGGATGCTTGTGACTGCTGCTGACTGGACTTTGATGAACTAAAGAGTCTACTGGATTTTTGTTTCTTAGGTGGACATGGACATGTAGGACTCATAGCCATCATAACGGGTTCGTAACTAGAATCTGTAAATTCCCGCTCCACCATTCTTGCTGCTTCCACTATACTGAGATACGTTTTGAACTTTATGCTACTCATTTGTCTTCTGTATGTCGGATTCAGACCTAGTCTGAATCGGTTTATCTTACGCTCTTCTGTTGCTACTTGATATGACGAGTAGTCTCAAAGTCTTGAGAACTCATGCTCGTATTCATCAACGGTTTTAGTTCCTTGTTTCAATTGCATCAACTGCATCTCGAGTTCGTCTTGTTTGTCTGTTGGACAGTATTTGGCGTTGAACATTTCCAAGAAGTGCTCCCAGTCTAGTGCCTTAATTGCTTCCTCACCATAGATGCTCCTTTGCGTTTTCCACCAGGCTCTAGCGGCTCCAACGAACAGTGCTGTAGCAAACTTAACTTTATTATTGTCCAGACATTCTGAGATATTGAAGATCTCTTCAGTATGACTTACCCAATCTAACGCTTGTATTGGGTTCACAGTGCCTTCAAACGTTATGGCACCACTCGCTTTGAAGTCTTTAAATCTACAGTCTTTTGGCTGCTCAACTCGTTGATTGACATGCTCATTTTCGGATTCCGATTCGCTTGACTGTTCAGTTTGCTTCTTTTTATGTTTATTTCTCTTTTCAGTTTTCTTTAATGATTCAATTTGTTCTAACAAAAACTTGTTTTGTTGCTCATTATTCTGGGTAATTAGTTGTTGCATCAGTTCAAGGACTTGCTCTGGGGTCATGCCACCTGATGGTCCACCTTCTCCTGACATAGCTCTGAAATATAAATCACTAAGTATTTAGATCATTAGTCTAGCACATTGTACCCTTTCATGCCCCCATCCTACTAGTCTCTGAAACCTATCTTAGTTCAAGCCATCCTGTCATGATTGATACTATAGCATTGCACAAGTTTGAGATCATGTATTACACGTAATACAATGATTCACTCAAACTATTGCTCTGATACCATCCTGTAAGACCCAAGATTTCTCAAAGGTCTTAAGTCTAGGCCCAGTAGCAATGCAATATCATTCAGAAAACTAAAATAAAAATAACAGTGCGGAATTAAAGTTAATTATAAACAGAGACAAATTTAAGTAGCAAGGTACAAACATATAGACTATTACATCAAATCACATAATATAAACTAGACCCGAACCCCAAATCTCTATCATCTGACAATACCAAGGTGTTGAAACGGGTTCTAATGCACTTCAAGCTCTTTCAGAGTCCTGACCTATGAACTAGGTCCCGCCAATCCTTTGCCTTTGCCTGAAAAATGCAACAACGGGGTAAGCTTATTTGCTTAGTGAGAATGTAGAATTTAACATTTAACATGCAATTATGAACGCGGAAGCACATGCACTACACTCGGCTCATGCACGGCTCAGCTCTATTGCTTATGCACTGCACTAGGCTCATGCACAGCTCAATCTCGAAGGGACATTGGCCAATTAATGCTCTTTAGATGCGCGACTTTGCTCAGCTCCCAGTTATAAAACTGTTGTTGCTCTTGAGACTTTTAGACAAATTCATAAGGAACGCTCGGATGATGATAACTCCATACACACGCATCATTAGTGGGGATCAACCACGTACTGGGCTAGCTACCAGTAATTGCTATATGGGTATCATCAGAATGCTCAGCTCTAGCTACCATTTGTGCTTTCATCACGTAAATCAGCACATCATAAGACTAACATTAACCCAACACTAAGCAATAGTGATGGAGTTAAGCTTAACAATCAAATGACTCGTCAATGAAATAGATTCTGGAAGAATAAATGCTCAACTCAACAAATCATAGTAAATATACTATGATAATATATATCAATAAGCTCAAGATCAGAATGCCAATAAATCAGGATCATGCAACAAAAGTCTCAATTCACATAATTTGCAGTTAAAGTAAAATCTACAACTCACAGTTACCGGTTATTTGCACTTTCTGGCTGCTCTGGCTCTGTTTCTCATAATCTGTAGTGGATTAGAACCACTATCTGACTTATGTCAGACTTTCAGATGCTCGCCATTTTGCTTGTTGCTCAATCTGTTAATGATATCAATTCTGATATTTATTAGCCTTTTTGATTCATTTGAATAGTATATTCAGTATTCATTTTTATAATTGTTCGTTCGTTGGTCTTTAATCTCAAAGTCTCATATTTAATTCACATGAGATGAATATGGCCAATTCATCATATTCTCTAAAGATTCAAGGTTATATGTTATATATATATATATATATAATATATATATATATATATATATATATATATATATATATGATCATGATACTTCTCCATGAAATAAGAACATATTATGCTTTCAACTGAATTTTATAACCCATGTCTCATATATTCATGTCAAATTATATCAATGATCATATATTTATATATATAATATTAAGTTGTTATGATGTATATTTCAAAGCCTATTATTTGATTAAAAACTCACATATTTGAATGTATGTGTATTTATCATGGTGCTGCCAAAATCACGAACACACACACCCAAAACTTAATAATACATACACAAGACTACACATATGTGTGTGTGTATACATACATATATACATATATATATATATATATATATATATATATATATATATATATATATATATATATATATATATATATATATATATGCATAAATCTCGTGTACATACATATATATATATATATATATATATATATATATATATACAAAGCTGCCCACACACTTCTACTTTACACATACACTGCACACATTCATGGTATATACAAAAGGTCTTTTTTGCTTTTCCTTTTCTTCACACACTACACATAAATACTAATTTCATGCAAGAAATAGAAAAAGTTGTTGTGCATGGACTGTTGTATTTTCCTGTTACGCGTCGGCACACACACATATACCATGTTATTGATTTTATATATACATAACACACTGCACATATTAGTATTTATCACACACTACACACACTCATACCTCATTTATGCAAGGAAAAAAGAATAGTTGCTGTCTTTCTGTTTCGGTAATGTGATGGTTTCGGTATATGCATGCTTTATACTTCTCAATGGTTTCAGTATTGTGTATATATGGTCTCGGTGTTTATCAGTTTCGGTGGTGGGTTTCAGAGTGTTACCGAAACCTGGAAGGTTTCGGTACTTTATATATATGTTTCGGTTTCTTGCTGAACTTCTCAATATATATATGGTTTCGGTGGTGAGGTTCATGACTGTTTCAGTAATCTTTAATGGGTTTCGATATTACTCGGTATCATCAATGGTCTCGGAAGTTTTGATGTTACCGAAACCATCCAAGGTTTCGGTATTACACATGTCTCGGTGGTGGTCTCTGTAATGGTTCATGGTTTCGGTATTGCATGGTGGGTTTCGGTGTTACAATTTGAGTTTCAGTAGGTTTCAGAATTACTCAGGTGGTCTCGGTTGAGAGTGTTTCGGTTGGTTTCGGTACTGCCTATGGGCTTTAGTATAATTACCGAAACCATTATGGTTTCGGTAGGTTTCTAGGCTTCTCGGTAGACATGCAACTCACGCAACACACATCTGCAGTACTTATCTTTCTTTCTGTTTTCTTTATTTCCAGAGTCACAACAAGAATATTTAAGGTTGTTTCATGCTTCTAAATAATGTACAGAACACACATATATGGAATAAAGAATACAGATGCAGCAGCACATTTATTTTCATTTTCAAACTATGGAATTTAAGTTATAGATTTGCACATATGCTTGATTAATCTTATGAAAATAACATGCATGTGTTTCATTCTTAATTTTAAACATATATTGAAGATGAATATGAGGTTTTGAAGATCATATGAACATTTGCAACTTCTAAGAACCGTAGGTTCCATTTACACACATAGATAGATTTTAATTAGTTTTTATTTACCTTGAAATTATGATGCAAAGTTGTAGAATCCTTGATATTTGATGCCCATTTTTATTGTATTCCAACTTGAATCTCACAATTTGGTGATGGATTTGTGATGAAGCTTGTATGAACCGTGGGTTCTTCTAGATGATAAATGTGTTTTGGATTGATAATTATATTATAAAATGAGCAGGGAAGTGGTTTTGGGGTTTAAATATAATCAAAATTTTTTAACAAGTTTCATACTTCCTATTTTCACCACAAAAGTTGCATATCATTTAATTTCTTTTAAATCATGTAACAAACTTATGATTTAATCCATTTGACTTGATTAGAATTTCTTATTATTTTCATTAAATTTATATTTTGAATCTCATAGAACAATGATCATTTGACATAAAATTAAAGTTAAGCTTATTAATTGTCATTGATTAAAGTTTAGGTCGTTACAGGAGAAGGCCAAATATTAGTTATTTCCATGTGTTTGGATGTCCCTTCTTCATTCTAAATCAGAGGGACCAGTTGGTGAAATTTTAATCCAAAGATGATGAAGGTGTGTTTGTTGGATACTCTGCTATCTCTAAAGCCTACAGAGTATACAACTACAAAAGAAATGTGATAGATGAATCTATCAATGTCACCTTTGAGGAGTCTAGGAGTGCTTCCACCAAAGCTGTTCCTGAATCAGTTTCATAAGAATTCAGCTTTGATGATCTCATGCATTCCATCAATGAAGAAAAGGACTCAAAAGCTCCCACTTCACCCAGAGTGGAACCTGTTAACCACAATGGACATGATGATGACTATGTTAATAAACCCTGTGTGAATAAGTGTACTGACATAATTAACACACCATGTCCTGAACAAATCAATGTTGATTTCCATGGATCTTCTGCTGATGTGTTCAACAATAGAGATTCAGGTTCAACAGGTGAACAGGCTCAAGACAATAGTGTGTCTGAAAATCCTGAAAGTTGTTCAACATGACCTGTTGGAGATGAAAATGATGCAGGAGAATCTTCATTGAGACATGATCCTATGTGGATCAGGTGTCACGCCAATGATCAAATAATTGGTGACTTCAACAAAGGGGTACAAACAAGATGGGACAGCTTAGGAAACTTTTGTATGTTTTCTAGCTTTGAGTCCCTAATGGAGCCTATGAAAGTGGATGAAGAACTAAAAGATACAAATTGGATCACTGTCATGCAAGAAGAGCTCAATCAGTTTGAGAGAAACAAAGAATGGAAGCTGGTCCCTGCTCCTAAAGTTAAAACAATAATTGGCACCAAATGGGTTTTCAGAAACAAAATGGACGAGCAAGGTCATGTTATTAGAAATAAGGCTAGACTAGTTGCTCAAGGCTACAGACAAGAAGAAGGCATTGATTATGATGAAACATTTTCTCCAGTGGCCAGGTTAGAAGCAATTCGTTTGTTTCTAGCCTATGCTGCACACAATAGCATGAAGGTATTTCAAATGGATGTCAAGAGTGCATTTTTGAATGGCAAGCTGCAAGAAAAAATATATGTCAAGCAGCCTCCAGGTTTTGAAAATGAACATCATCCAGGTTTTTTCTTAAGTTGGACAAAGCCCTCTATGGTCTAAAACAAGCACCTAGAGCCTGGTATGACACTTTAACTGATTTCCTTATTAGAAATGGTTATTCCAGAGGTAAAGTGGATACCACATTGTTCATAAAGAAGGTGAAGTCTGATATTATGATTGTTCAAATCTATGTGGATGACATAATATTTGGTTCTACTAATGAGCAGTTATGCAAGAACTTTTCACTACTCATGAAACCAAAATATGAAATGATTATGATGGGTGAACTTACTTTCTTTCTAGGTTTACAGGTTAAACGAACATCAAAGGGAATATTAATAAATCAAAGAAAGTAAACTTTAAATCTTTTGAAAAAGTTTAAATTTGATCAAAGTTCTCCTATCAAAACCCCAATGGCAACCAATGTAAAATTGAATGCTGATACCAGTGGCAAAGTTGTTTCAGTAACAACTTACAGAGGCATGATTGGGAGCTTACTATATTTAACAGCTACTAGAACAGATATTATGTTTGCTAGCTGTTTATGTGCTAGGTTTCAAGCTGATCCTAAGGAATCACATGTAGCTGCTTGTAACAACCTAGCTTTTGACTTGACTTTAATTTCAGTATTTGAGCAGATAATGTAATTTTATTACATTATTTTATTGTAATTTTAATTAAGTAATGAAAATATTTAATTAAATTATAGAAATGTTATAAAGTATTTAAAAGATTAAATATAAAAAGAGATGTAAAATACAAAAGTATAGTGGGTTAAACTACAAATATAACTAAGTTACATATATTAACTAAAATAATGATCATTTAAGATCATTAATGCAAAAACACACTCTCTCTCTACTCTCTCTCTCTCCTCTTTTCTTCTTCATACGGCCAACCTCCAAATTGATCAAAACTCTCATAAATTGTCCATTAATTGAAGAATTAATACAAGAAAGGGTTACAACAATCAACCAGCATCATCAAACTACAAAGATTTGAGGTAATAATTTCTTTAAATTTGAAATATATGTATGTTTGGTTCGGTTTTGTGTGAAACCGAAACCAAGAAATTAAAAACATGGAATTTGTGATGCATGTGTAAGATTTTAGATGATTATGATGAAATGAAGTATATAAAAGCTATAGAAACAAAACTTGTGGGTTGGATCAAATTAATAATGAAGAAATCGGATTTTTAGTGATAAAAATGTGTTCTTGACAAAAGTCTACAATTTGAATGATCTTGATGAATTTGTGATGTTTTTGATAAGGAAAATGATACCAAATCAACCTAATAATGATAATATAACTTTAGATTTAGTTGCATGTTAATAAAATTGAGTTTTGTGAATGTTTATGTAAAACCCGTATGAACATACTCAAGAACATGAAGAACAAAATCTGGAAAATTTACAAGTCTTGGGTCCGAATTCGGATGACCCGAATTCGGATGAAGACTAATTCGGGTGCCAATTCGGATGGCTACTTCGGATCTTGTATGGTCCGAAATTCAATTGTCCAAATTCGGATGATATACTTGGATTGGTCCTAATTCGGGTTAGCATTCGGTCCGAATCCGATTGACCCATTTCGGAAATGTCCGAATCCGGGTGCATGGTCCGGATTGGTCCGAATCCGGATGACCAATCCGGATGGTCCGAAATTAAAGGATCCGAATCCGTGCCCTTTGATTTTATATTTTAACATCACAATTAAATACTATTATATAAATACAAGAATCATGAATCCAAGATGGAAGAATAAAGAATTATCAGTTATCAAATCAGATGAAAATAAGAATATAAAGATTTTAAAGCTAAAGGATTATGAAATTGACAATGATGTAAAATTATTCTGGACAGGTTCAGTTAAATCCTGAACACAGATTTAAAGAATACTGAAAGTGGGTCACTGATTAGAAAAGGCAAAGCCAGAGTTCAGAAAGATTAAAGATAAATCCTGGGATAACCCAGGTGGTGGATTATAAATCTGCTAGATAAAGACTCCAGAAACAGTGAGTTATAGATATTCAGTTTTTCATGCTAGACTTCCGATTGAGATATATTGTTGATGACAGTTTATTAGACATTCATGAATGCTCAGCTGGATTGTGACCTGTGCACACCATGGTTCGGTGATGCCCTGTGGATCATGATAGCTAATTTGACTTATCATTTCACATGACATTGTACTTATAGTTCATTTCATATGTTATTGCTATCATGACTTTAATCACTATGCTTTCTTTATTGATCGCATCATTTGACATATTGATTCAGCTTAGAATAATTAGCTTTATCGGTCTATTGTTCTAGACCTAGCTATGTCACCAGTTCTATTGAACTTGGTATTGATATTCCGATGTTCCCCCATGAAGACCGCTGGTAGCTAGCCCAGCATGAGTGGATAGCTTCCACTAAAAGCGTGAGCGTGGGCTGAACATCATCCGATTCCCTGAGTTCTATGTCTCAATCATTGAGTGGCTGTAGCGGCAGTCCAGACATATCACGCTTTGACTCATGATCCGCTTGATTAATGCATGCGAATCTGAAAATCTATATTCTCACTAAGCCTTGCTTACCAGTTGTTGTTTAATATTTTACAGGAAAAGATAAAGGAAAGTCACCTGCAGGACCTAGTTCTTAGGTCTTACAAGATCAAGATTGAAGTTTTCTATAGACCACTACTCAGCAAAACCCTTCGGTACTGACTGGCAGATGAAAATTGTGGTGGTCTGGGTAGATTTGATTTGAATGTATGATGACATGATTTAGAATAGTCTTGTGCCCTTTATAAGTTTATTTTGAAAATTGTAATCTTAACTAAAATTGTATTAAACTTATCCTAATGTTTGTACTTGTAATCTGAAATTCCGCAACTTAAATTACTCTATCTTAGTTATGATTGATATCGTGTTGCATGATGTGGGACCTAGACTCTGAGGACTGCCCCGTAAGGGAAGGTCTTCACAGGATGGTATCAGAGCCCATAGTTTGAGTGAATCAAGTATTACGTGAGTATACTTGATCTCAAACTGAAGCAATACATATGTATCAATCATTTAGGTGATTTGAACTGAGATAGGATGTACAGACTGTTAGGATGGGGAAAAAGGGTACATAGATCTAAGTCTATGAACTGATAGTTAAATGATTTTTAATTTTCAGTAAAGATGTCAGGATCAGGTGACATTCCCAACAACATGACCCCACAACAAATGTTTGAAATGATGCAACAACTATTAGCCCAACATACTGAACAACAAAACAAGAATATGCAAGAACAGCTTCAGGCTAGAGATGAGGCCGAAGCAAAAAGACGTGCTGACAAAAAGAACAAAAGAAAAGATAAACAAATCCAGAATGATGAATCTGATTCTGATAACTCTACTCCGAATGTCCAAATTGAGCAGCCGAAAGGCTGTAAGTTCAAGGATTTTAAAGCCAGCGGTGCCCTTAACTTCGAGGGTACAGTCAATCCAATTCAAGCGATGGATTGGATAAGTCACACTGAAGAGATCTTCAGAATCTCTGATTGCTTGGAGTCAAAGAAAGTGAGTTATGCATCTGCTCTGTTTATGGGTGCTGCCCGTGCCTGGTGGAAGACCCAGAGAAGTATTTATGGTGAGGAGGTCATCCAGACTCTTGAATGGGAACAGTTTCTTGAAATGTTCAACGCGAAGTATTGTCCTGCTGACCAACAAGACAAGATGGAGGTTCAACTGATGCAGTTAACCCAAGACACCAAGACTGTAGACGAGTACGAGCACGAATTTTCACGGCTCTGTGGATATTCTTCATATCAGGTAGCTACAGAAGAAAGGAAGATGAACCGATTTCGTGGAGGACTTAACCCGAAATATCGACACCCAATGAGCGCAATAAAATATAATTCGTATCTCGAAATGGTTGAAGCGGCAAGGCAAATTGAAAGGGGATATTTAGAGTACGGCGATCAACTCTACGCTCCATCAATGAACCCGACTTGTCCATCTCCCCCAAAGAAGCAAAGATTTGGCAGATTCTTTAAGCCCAACAAGTCTCAGACTCAGCAACCCCAACAATCTCAGCAATACAGTTCGCCACAGAAAGTCCAAGCTTATTCGCTTACAAATGAACCACGATTCTGTAAGAGATGCAGAAAATCGCATATGGGGTTGTGTAATCCAGACGATGTCACGTGTTATGTGTGTAGCAGAATCGGCCATAGCAGAGAAGAGTGCCCCCAACGAGGTCTTGGTTGTGCTAAATGCGGAAAGCGTGGTCACTTCATGTATCAGTGCCACAGTGGACAACGAGGTCAATCACAGTCATCAGCTGGAGGTTCTACAATGAAAAGCTCAGCTGCAACTCCAACTGTTAGGACCCGTGCCTTCCAAATAACGGCGGAGGAAGCGAAAGAAACCCCGGATGTGGTTACCGGTACGTTTTTACTAAATTCAATACCTGCGCGTGTGTTATTCGACTCCGGTGCAAGCCGTTCATACATCTCAACTAATTTTGCGCAAAGATTATCTATGTTTCCTTCAAAGCTTCCTGTTATACTTGACATAGAGACAGCCAGTAACAATTACGTTGTGGCTGATTCCGTTTATCGAAATTGCACATTACTCGTAAATCACGTTGTATTTAACCTCGATCTTATCCCGATACCGCTAAAAGAGTTCGACGTTATCATCGGCATGGATTGGTTAACGAACAATGAGGCTACTATTGTCTGCAACCGCCGAATCATCCGAATCAAGACTTCAGACGGCCGAGTGTTAGAGATTAAAGGCGACAAGCGTAAAGGTGCTCATTGTTTTATATCGGTTGAGAAAGCGCGTAAATATCTTTCTAAGGGTCACGAATCTTATCTTTGTTATGTCTCGTCTGAATCCACCCCGGAAGCCAACAAGAAATCAGTGTATGATATTCCGATCGTCTGTGAGTTCCCAGACGTATTCCCTGATGACATTTCTGGAGTGCCACCGGAACGACAAGTTGAATTCGGGATTGACTTAGTTCCTGGTGCGGCTCCCATCGCTAAAGCCCCCTACAGACTTGCGCCTGCAGAAATGCAGGAAATGTCAAAGCAATTGCAAGATCTGTTAGAGAAGGGATTTATCCGACCGAGTTCATCTCCGTGGGGTGCACCTGTCTTGTTCGTAAAGAAGAAAGACGGAACTCTCCGAATGTGCATCGACTATCGTGAGTTGAACAAAGTCACAATTAAAAATAAGTATCCTCTGCCCAGAATTGATGATCTATTTGATCAGCTACAAGGAGCCAGCTATTTCTCAAAAATCGATCTTCGTTCTGGGTATCATCAGCTAAAAGTTAAAGAGGAGGATATTCCAAAGACAGCCTTCCGGACAAGATATGGTCATTACGAATTTCTCGTAATGCCTTTCGGTTTAACGAATGCACCAGCGGCGTTCATGGACCTCATGAATCGAGTGTGCAGACCAATGCTGGATAAGTCAGTTATCGTATTCATAGACGATATTCTGATTTACTCCAAAATGGAGGCTGATCATATTGTTCATCTACGTCAATTGCTAGAGTTATTGAGAAATGAAAGACTCTATGCAAAATTCTCAAAGTGCGAGTTTTGGCTCAGACAGGTAAAATCTTACATTGTCTCAAGTTATTTCTTAAAGCGTTCGTTGTTTCAAAACTTGAATTCTACTTTGATTTCTTTTTTTAGATTCAATTCCTTGGCCATGTTGTATCTGGCGAAGGCATCTCCGTTGATCCATTCAAAGTCGAGGCCGTTCAAAAATGGCAAACGCCTCGCAATGCCTCCGAAATCAGAAGTTTCCTTGGATTGGCTGGTTACTACCGGCGATTCATTAAGGACTTCTCGAAGATTGCTGTGACACTTACAATGCTAACACGAAAGAATACACCTTTCGTATGGGCTGATAAACAGCAAGAGGCCTTTGAAACTCTGAAGCAGAAACTCATTCAAGCGCCAATCCTAGCCTTACCAGAAGGCAATGACGACTTCGTTGTTTATAGCGATGCATCTGGTACAGGTTTAGGATGTGTCCTCATGCAAAGGGGAAAAGTCATTGCCTACGCTTCAAGGCAATTGAAGGATTATGAGAAAAGTGCACCAACTCATGATCTTGAGTTGGCTGCTGTTACTTTTGCATTAAAAATCTGGCGGCATTATCTCTATGGGACTCGGTGTCAGCTTTACACCGACCATAAAAGCCTCAAACATCTTTTTACTCAAAAGGATCTAAACATGAAACAGCGTCGGTCCTTGGAGCTTATCAAGGACTATGATTGCGAGATCCTATATCATCCCGGCAAAGCCAATGTCGTCGCGGATGCATTGAGTAGAAAAGTCTATCCGGAAAAGTGTTGCTATGCCCTGACCCCAATTGTATTCTCTTCTGATCTCATTGAAGATATTAAATCTGCTCAAGCCGAAGCCTTAAAAGAAGAGAACATCTGTTATGAAAATCTCAAAGGGCAACTTCAATTTCTGTCTATGAATCATTTGGGACTTCAATGTCTCAAAGGAAACCGAATCTGGATTCCTATATATGGTTCTATTCGCAACACTCTTCTATCCGAAGCCCATCAGTCCAAGTTATCCATTCATCCTGGCAGCTCAAAGATGTATTTCGATCTGAAAGCGGATTATTGGTGGCCAGGAATGAAGAAAGACATCGGTCAATTCGTCGAAAGCTGCATAGTGTGTCAAATGGTTAAGGCAGAACACCAGAAGCCCTTCGGGGATATGCAACCACTGCCAATTCCCGAGTGGAAGTGGGAGCATATAACCATGGACTTTGTCACGAAATTGCCAAAGACCAAGAGACAACACGACTCCATCTGGGTAGTCGTGGATCGATTAACGAAGTCAGCACATTTTATACCGATGAAAGAGACATACTCCCTTGATAGATTGGCACAGATGTACATTACCGAAGTTATTTCACGTCACGGTGTGCCAAAATCTATCGTCTCTGATCGTGATAGTCGTTTCACTTCGAGATTTTGGAAAGCACTGCAAGACGGGTTGGGTACTCGAATCTCAATGAGTACAGCTTATCACCCTAATGCAGATGGCCAAAGTGAACGCACTATCCTAACTCTGGAAGATATGCTCCGTGCCTGCGTTCTTGATCTGGGTGGTAACTGGGATGACCATTTACCCTTGGTCGAATTCTCATACAACAACAGTTATCATTCCACGATTAAGATGGCTCCTTTTGAAGCTTTATACGGACGAAAGTGCAGAACTCCCACCTGTTGGCGCGAAACAGGTGAATCGCCTTTAGCAAGTCCTGCCCTTCTACAGTTGACTCATGATAAGATTCAGCTTGTCAGAAGGAACATCCTTGAAGCTCAAAGCAGGCAGAAGTCGTATTACGATAATCGTCACAGATCGATCAGTTTTGCAGTTAACGATTGGGTGATGTTGAAGGTATCCCCAATGAAAAATGTGGTTCGGTTCATAAAGAGGAACAAGTTAGCTCCGAGATTCATTGGCCCGTTCAAGATCGTTGAAAAGGTAGGGAACCAATCTTACCGTCTTGAACTACCAACTGACTTAGCTGGAATACATCCTGTATTCCATGTTAGTCATCTACGAAAGAGCCTAGCTGATGAAAGAGAAGTTCAGATACCACACGTTAATGTGCAAATTGATGAGAAGCTTCGAGTGGTTGAAGAGCCGGAATGCATTCTGGACTCGAAGACCAAAAAGCTTCGTAATAAAGAGATACAGATGGTGCTCGTCCAGTGGAAACACCACAAGGGTTCGCATCAGTCTTGGGAATCCAGAGATGTTATGAAAGCAACATATCCAAGTCTGTTCGAACATAGCTAACTTCGGGGACGAAGTTTATGCGTGGTGGAGCCCATTCTGTAACAACCTAGCTTTTGACTTGACTTTAATTTCAGTATTTGAGCAGATAATGTAATTTTATTACATTATTTTATTGTAATTTTAATTAAGTAATGAAAATATTTAATTAAATTATAGAAATGTTATAAAGTATTTAAAAGATTAAATATAAAAAGAGATGTAAAATACAAAAGTATAGTGGGTTAAACTACAAATATAACTAAGTTACATATATTAACTAAAATAATGATCATTTAAGATCATTAATGCAAAAACACACTCTCTCTCTACTCTCTCTCTCTCTCCTCTTTTCTTCTTCATACGGCCAACCTCCAAATTGATCAAAACTCTCATAAATTGTCCATTAATTGAAGAATTAATACAAGAAAGGGTTACAACAATCAACCAGCATCATCAAACTACAAAGATTTGAGGTAATAATTTCTTTAAATTTGAAATATATGTATGTTTGGTTCGGTTTTGTGTGAAACCGAAACCAAGAAATTAAAAACATGGAATTTGTAATGCATGTGTAAGATTTTAGATGATTATGATGAAATGAAGTATATAAAAGCTATAGAAACAAAACTTGTGGGTTGGATCAAATTAATAATGAAGAAATCGGATTTTTAGTGATAAAAATGTGTTCTTGACAAAAGTCTACAATTTGAATGATCTTGATGAATTTGTGATGTTTTTGATAAGGAAAATGATACCAAATCAACCTAATAATGATAATATAACTTTAGATTTAGTTGCATGTTAATAAAATTGAGTTTTGTGAATTTTTATGTAAAACCCGTATGAACATACTCAAGAACATGAAGAACAAAATCTGGAAAATTTACAAGTCTTGGGTCCGAATTCGGATGACCCGAATTCGGATGAAGACTAATTCGGGTGCCAATTCGGATGGCTACTTCGGATCTTGTATGGTCCGAAATTCAATTGTCCAAATTCGGATGATATACTTGGATTGGTCCTAATTCGGGTTAGCATTCGGTCCGAATCCGATTGACCCATTTCGGATATGTCCGAATCCGGGTGCATGGTCCGGATTGGTCCGAATCCGGATGACCAATCCGGATGGTCCGAAATTAAAGGATCCGAATCCGTGCCCTTTGATTTTATATTTTAACATCACAATTAAATACTATTATATAAATACAAGAATCATGAATCCAAGATGGAAGAATAAAGAATTATCAGTTATCAGAATCAGATGAAAATAAGAATATAAAGATTTTAAAGCTAAAGGATTATGAAATTGACAATGATGTAAAATTATTCTGGACAGGTTCAGTTAAATCCTGAACACAGATTTAAAGAATACTGAAAGTGGGTCACTGATTAGAAAAGGCAAAGCCAGAGTTCAGAAAGATTAAAGATAAATCCTGGGATAACCCAGGTGGTGGATTATAAATCTGCTAGATAAAGACTCCAGAAACAGTGAGTTATAGATATTCAGTTTTTCATGCTAGACTTCCGATTGAGATATATTGTTGATGACAGTTTATTTGACATTCATGAATGCTCAGCTGGATTGTGACCTGTGCACACCATGGTTCGGTGATGCCCTGTGGATCATGATAGCTAATTTGACTTATCATTTCACATGACATTGTACTTATAGTTCATTTCATATGTTATTGCTATCATGACTTTGATCACTATGCTTTCTTTATTGATCGCATCATTTGACATATTGATTCAGCTTAGAATAATTAGCTTTATCGGTCTATTGTTCTAGACCTAGCTATGTCACCAGTTCTATTGAACTTGGTATTGATATTCCGATGTTCCCCCATGAAGACCGCTGGTAGCTAGCCCAGCATGAGTGGATAGCTTCCACTAAAAGCGTGAGCGTGGGCTGAACATCATCCGATTCCCTGAGTTCTATGTCTCAATCATTGAGTGGCTGTAGCGGCAGTCCAGACATATCACGCTTTGACTCATGATCCGCTTGATTAATGCATGCGAATCTGAAAATCTATATTCTCACTAAGCCTTGCTTACCAGTTGTTGTTTAATATTTTACAGGAAAAGATAAAGGAAAGTCACCTGCAGGACCTAGTTCTTAGGTCTTACAAGATCAAGATTGAAGTTTTCTATAGACCACTACTCAGCAAAACCCTTCGGTACTGACTGGCAGATGAAAATTGTGGTGGTCTGGGTAGATTTGATTTGAATGTATGATGACATGATTTAGAATAGTCTTGTGCCCTTTATAAGTTTATTTTGAAAATTGTAATCTTAACTAAAATTGTATTAAACTTATCCTAATGTTTGTACTTGTAATCTGAAATTCCGCAACTTAAATTACTCTATCTTAGTTATGATTGATATCGTGTTGCATGATGTGGGACCTAGACTCTGAGGACTGCCCCGTAAGGGAAGGTCTTCACACTGCTGTAAAAAGAATCTTCAGATACCTTAAGGGTACACCAGTTTTGGGTCTTTGGCATCCCAAAGACTCAAGTCAATAGGTTATTCAGATTCTGATTTTGCAGGTTGCAGGTTAGACAGGAAATGTAGAACAGGTGGATGTCAACTCCTTGGTGGTAAGTTGATCAGTTGAAGAAGCAGAACTCAGTTTCTACTTCTACTGCTGAAGCTGAGTATATTTTTGTTGGAAGCTGCTATGGGCAGATTCTATGGATGCAGCATCAGCTTGAAGACTATGGGCTTGTATATAGGAAGACTCCTATTCTGTGTGATAATACAAGTGCCATAGCTATCTCCAACAATCCAGTGTTTCATTACAGAACAAAGCATACGGAATTCAGACACCACTTTATCAGAGATCACATACAGAAAGGTAAAGTGGAGGTAAGTTTTATTTCCACAGATGAACAACTTGCAGACATTTTCACCAAACCCCTTGATGAAAACAGGTTTAATTACCTTGTATGCAAGTTGGGCATGTTAAATAAAAGTGATTAAGTGTCATTGATGCTCTAAGAAATCGTATGTCTCAAACTGCTCAAGTTTCTCAGAACAGCTTAGACAGAACAGACACTACATGTTCTATACTTAGCCAATTTCTGAAAACTTGGACAGCTTGGACGTATAACAAGTTTGACAAAAGAAGTTTTAACTTCGAACCTGTTCTGTCGAACAAACCTCCAACTTGCTCACTCTCTTAATCTGTCATACAAGACATTGTCTTGTAACTTGATAAGCAATTGAATCGAAACTTGTTCTAATATAGTTGCACAGGTTGAATGAACAGCTTGAGTAATGAACAGCTTGTGATGAAACCTGCTCATTGCAGGTTTAACAAACAGCTTTAAACATCAGTTTTAATTACCTTTCTTCATAATTAAGTTACTTAATTTCTGTATTTATATAACTTAATTACCTGCGGATAATGTTTGTTAACGTGTGTTAGTAGTTAAAAAGGTTCAAGTTGTCTGACAACCGTTCTGACATGGCACACCGTTCCGTTTTCCGTTAAAGAACATTTCAAGTCAACGGCCCAAACCTTTCTCTCTCCTACTCACTTACATTCAAATCCTATAAATACCTCATTTCACTGTTTCATCATCTTCTTCTTCTCTGCTGCTTCCATAACCATCTGAAAAACCATAAATCGACTATGTGACAAGTATCCTTCATTCCACAACTCTCAAATGGCTCACCAAAACAACCCTTTGCTTCCAGTGTTCGTTGGTGATGATGTTGAAAAACATCCCTTAGTCACCACGATGCTCACTTTGAAACCCACTAACTATATTGCCAACCCAACCATTCCAAAAAACTACGTGTGTAAAGGTTATGAAAACATGGTGGTGTTTCTGCAAGTTCACCCCTTGAATTATGTTATGACTGCATCTCCTAGTGTCCAGTACCAGGAGATGTTCTATGAGTTTTGGTACACCTGTGCTTATGACCCATCAACCAAAACCATCAGGGGAACCATTCTCAATGGGATCCAGACCATTGAGATAACCACTGCTCTTCTCAGGGAAGTCCTTCATCTTCCTATTGCTAAAACATACGACAAGCCACAGCCTGAGAATGATTAAATGGGCAACCTGCTACGCTTCTGTGGTGTAGCAGAACCCAAAGTTGGAGCCACTCTGTTCAGATGAGATTTATAACCTACATACAACTTCCTATTTACCTCAGTGGTGATGTGCTTTAGCAGCAAGGTTGGTTCATTTGACAAGCTTAGCAGAGATGAAATCCCCATAGTCCTACAGTTTGTAGATGGGACTACAATGAACATAGCTTTTTGGATTTTCGTGAACATGAGGAACTTGGTACAGCAAGAAACTCGCCCTGCTGCTGTCAGATATCCAAGATTTCTTAGCCTCATCTTCAGACATGTATGTGGTGAGCATCTCTATACCTCTCAACCATACTTGTCAACTGCAGTGTTTCCTGTGATAGGAAACAGGGTTTTCTATACCCCAGTTCTTCCAAATGAACCTCTTCTCTCTACACCAATGAGGAGGTTACTTGGTTTGGTGGAAGAACCCTCTGATGTGAGGGTGGATCTAAAGGCTGCTCCCAAATGAAAATCAAAATCCAGGCCCAAGGTAGTGAAAATGGTCCTAGAATCGACTGAAGCTGAGCCTGTCCGCAAGAAAGCTATAACAGTTAAGTCAAAGTCTGCCCCATCAGCCTCAGTGGCCCAGGGTGAGCAGGCTTCTCACCCTGGTTCATATGTTGAACCTGAAACCTTTGTGGGTGGTGCCTCTGTGGCACCTGAGACCATGGAACAGGTTAATCCCCCTGTTTCTGAGCCAGTCTCACCACCAGTCCAAACACAAATTCCTGCTACTTCTCCTCAATCCCCTACCATGTCTCAATACTTAAGGAGAAAATTTCTAGCTAGGAAGAAACTCTTATCCCAAACCAGCCCCTCTGACCCCTCTCAACAGGAGTCAGTTGATAAAGAAGCAACCCCTACTGCTTCTCCTATTTTGGGAGAAGGTTCAGCACATTTGGAGCAGGCTTCACACCAACATGTGTCAACCCAGATGTTGGTACATCCTGTGTGACGATAGCAGTCTAAGTGGATTAGCATTTTGGTTTAAGTAATACTGCAAAGCATTGAATATTAACGAGTATTTGATATAAGTGTTTATGTATGCTTGATAGTTATTGATTGTATGGTTGAACTTGATGTAATGAATTACAGGAAGTTCAAACATAAAGATCAAAGATAAAATCAAACATAAGTTAAAAACATAAGTTTCAAATATAGGTTAAGTATGTGAAAGTCGAATTTAGATTAAATTCGAATTCACTAGTAAATTAGATTCGAATCTATGGCAGATTCGAATTTAATACATAAGGCAGATTCGAGAGTGTCCAGGGGACAAACTCGAATGGACTTTGGGCCTGTTTCGAGTTTGGCCCATGGCAAACTCGAATGAGCCTCTATAATTAGGGATAGACTCGAATCATTAGTAGACTTTTGCAGATTTCGTGTGAGTGATTAGCAAATGGCGATTTCGAGTTTATCAGCTTTGTGAGTGTTCTTTCGGAGAGAATCATCTCGTAGGTGCGTTCATGTTCGTCCGTACAGCTTGTTGATAGTCTCCGTGTTTCGTTTGAGAGTTGTTTCCGTTAACCCGTTAACGAGGATTCTGCACTCGTTGACGGTCTTGCGTCTAGATAGATCCGTAGTGTGTAGACCTTACAAGTGGTATCAGAGACTAAGGGGTGTTCTTCGTTATCACTGACGATTACTCACGAATTTACATCACTCGGCACCACAACAAACTCCTGTTCAACGACCCAAGTCACCTGAAAGGCGAGATGGGTATTTGAAAGAGTTTAAATATGTGGACGAGAATGGTATAACCAAGTCAGTTATGGCTTGGGTTCCCCGTGATCACTAACCTATTTTCTTTTATGTGCACGAGATTACCACAGGTCCAAACAACAAATGGTTCGTCGACAGTGGATGCTCCAGGCACATGACAGGGGAAAGAAGTCTACTTACAGACTTCAAGGGTGGGAATCGGGGATTTGTATCATTCGCGGGAAACAAGGGAGGAACCATCACTGGTACTGGAGAAGTCACTAATGGGACGATTACATTGGATCAAGTTTATCACGTTGATAAACTGGTTCATAATCTCATTAGTGTATCTCAAATCTGTGATAGGTAGAATTCAGTGCTGTTCACTGATACTGAGGCGTTAGTGCTAAAATCGGGGTTCAAGATACCTGAAGAGTGGATATTGATGAGGGCTCCAAGGAAGAACGACTTGTATTTGCTCGACATGAACAAGGCTGAATCTTCGATGGGTCCATTCTGTTTATAATCTAAAGCTTCGGAGACTGAGTCGGTTTTGTGGCATAGACGCATGGCACACTTGCACCTAAGAAAGATGAATTATATTACCAAAAATGGATTGGTGCAAGGTGTACCTATGAAGAGTTTTCAATTCGCGTACAAGTGTCTACCATGCAAGAAGGGCAAACAACATAAGAAGACACACAAGTCCAAGACTCAGAACTCCATAACCTCTACATTCGATTTGTTGCATATGGATCTCTTCGGACCAATCAACAAAAGGAGTATAGGAGGTAGTTGGTACTGTTTAGTTATCACTGACGATTACTCACGATTTTTGTTTCGTGTTCATCCTAGGTTTCTTGATGCTTTTGAATGGTTATTCTCTCAAGTTTTGGTGTTTTTCGAGCTTAACAACTTGGGATCCGGGAAATACTTTGTTGTTTTTTCACGTTTTTGATCGAAATCAATATTTTTCGTTGTAAAAATATTGATTTAATCTGCAAAACGTTAAAAATCGAGGTATTAGCCGTTTTTCGAGTTTGCGGCGCTCAAATCTGTTCGGAGTAATTAGGGTTTTGCTTAGTTTCGAGTCTAACCAAAACTCCGCTCCTTTCGAGTTTGCTTTCAAGTGTTTCGAATTTAGGGTGTTCGAGTTTGATTCGAGTTTGGACTAAAGTCGACTAGGGACATTCGAGTTTGTCTGGGGATCGACTTTGTCTGTGTTTAGAGTGTGCTTGGACCTTCGAATTAGGAAATCTTCGAGTTTGCTGGGGTTCGACTTTGACTGTTTCGAGTTTGCTTGGACCTTCACCTTTGAGACCTTCGAATTTGTCACCTATTTCGAATTTAATTGAATTTCAGAACTTAATCGATTTTAATCCCAAATAGGTTTAACCTTAATTATATTCGAATCTACCTAAATTCGAAAGAATTAACTTAAATTAATTTTGAATTAAATTTATTAAGTTAAGATTCAATTACTTTTGAAACAATGTCAAATTTACAAAGGTTTCTGGAGATGGATCATGAGGTAGGGAAAGCTAATACTCCGCCTAAGCTGATGAAACTTGAAGATTATTATTGGTGGAAAGATGGGTTTGCCGATTTTGTGCGTTTCAACGACATGCGAATGTGGATATGTATCGACGAAGGATACATCCCACCTACAATAGAAGTTGAAGGCCGTCAAAGAGTCTTATCATATCAAATGATGAAGGAGGATGATAAGAAGCTATATGAAGCCGAGAACCGAGCCTTCTCGATTATTCGAATGGCATTACCTCAGGACATTCTACACACATTCCGCAATCAAAAGACATCTAAGGAGCTTTGGGAGACGCTGGAACAGAGGTGTGAGGGTAATCCGAGGGTACGAAGAAAGCGCATGGAGTTGTTAAATCAGCAATTTGCGATTTTCAAGGCATTGAAGGATGAAAAGTTGGACGACACCATCACCCGCTTTTATCATCTGCTGACAGAGCTTGAGAGTCATGGCATTGAGTATAGCGATACAGACAAGAACAATAAGCTTCTAGATGCCTTACCCGCCAAGTGGGCGATGTACGTGGCTATGATTAAGCTTGATGAGGATAAGTATTATACTCAATCGTTGGAGGATGTAGTAGGAACGTTGAGGGCTTATCATTTCGAGCTACTGAAGGCCGAAACAGATTATGAACAAGTCCAAAATCCAGCCATGTATTTTGGAAAATCAACAAAACCTTCAGCGGCAGCTGCTATGAAGACTTTTACGGCGTTTTTCACCGGAGAAACGTCGTCACCACCAGAGACTGACGACGCACAGAATAGAGCGTTCTTAGGGTTTGGGAGACCGGAAGAACAGCAACCTCAGGCAACACAGCCATCAACATCTCAGGGCTACTCTAAGATGCCCATGAGCGCTAAGTCGGCCGAAGAACATTTGAATCTATTGGCATCATTTGTGGCCGCATATGGGAACTGCGTTCAAGGGAAAATAAACGATCCTGCACTCTGGGATGAAGACTATGATCAGGTAGACCCTGACGACCTTGAGGAGATGGATCTCAAATGGCAACTGGCCATGGTAACCCAACAGGTTAAACGATTCATCAAGCGCACGGGAAGAAATTTGAGTTTGAATAATAAGGGGATTGGCTTTGATAAGTCCAAGGTGAAATGCTACAACTGTCAGGGCTTAGGACACTTCGCCAGAGAGTGTCAGAGACCGAAGGTAGATAATTACCAAGGGCAGAATCAGTCGCATGGACAGTTTCAGCACCAGTCTCAACAGCGATATCTTCCGAGTTCAACATCTGGTCAAGCCAACATAGCTGGTCTGCTATCAAACGTCACATCCGACAGACAGCTGGATGGTACTTATGACTGGAGTTCGCATCCGGAATCTAATGCTAGAGCCTTTATGGCTGAAGTCACTGAGAGTGGATGTGAAGGGGAAGAGAAGAACACAAGGGACAGCAGTCAACAGGAAAGCAGTCCGATGTGGGTGGAGAACTCGAATGATCAGACGCTTCTGGAGTTTGCCGCTAAAATGGCCAACGTCGAATCAGATCACACAAAGGTAAGTCTGAATTACTCTCTTTTCCAAGAATTATGTGTTTTATGTGTTACTTCTAACGACAAGTTGAATCTAGTATTAGAATCACATAAAAACATATCTGCTCAAAATGAATCTTTAAAATCTGATAATGCTAGCTTGAATGACATTAAGCAAGATCTTAGGGATAAACTTAAGGCTGATGCTCAAGATGTAATAGTTCTGACAGACAAGCTGAGTGAGCAGTGTGTTAGATTAGAACTGATGTATGAGCATGTAGAGGCCTTGACCAAAGATCTTAAGACCAAAGAAGTAGAGCTAGATGAAACTAAGGTGAAGGTAGCAGAGGCTAATAGTAAGCTAGAAAAGTTTAGGAACTCAAGTCTGAACCTAGGGAAAGTTTTAGATGCTCAACGCCAATCTAAAAAGCCTGTAGGTCTAGGATTTCATGAGATTCCTCCACCTTTTAATGCCAACTATGTGCCTCAACCTCAGGAGAAAACTGAGAAATCAGCAGACTTAGAGGAAATACCTGCACCTGTATCTGAAACTGTAAAAGAAAATACACCTAAGGTGACTGATACAAATGTCAAGATTAAGAAAGTCAAATTTGTGTCCTCCTCTAGTGAAACACCTGTAGGAAATCATAAAATTGATTTTAATGATCAGGATGATGAACCAGTCACTATAGATGCACAAAAAGAACCAGACACTAGTGACACACTTAAGTCAAAGGGCTCACACAAGAAGTCTATTGACAAGATGTCATGCTTTAGATGTCACGAGAGGGGGCATGTCGCTTCTAACTGTTCGCATAGGAAAGTTGACACTACACCTAAGACAGGGAAGCCAGAACAACCTAAGCCTTCAACAAGTGTGGTGAGCACTAGTAGTTCTCATAGTACCGAGAAAACTGTGCAGGCTACACCAAAACAAGTTGTGAAACAAATACCGGTAAAAGGTAGACGAAATAAAGTGGTTAGGACTAATTCACCGAATAGAGTCCCCAATCAATCTAGGTCATGACCTCAACAAGTCTATAGGAGTACAACACCTAGAAGAGCTTACACTCCAGTTAGGTCACATACTCCTGTTAGACATCACACACCGGTTAGAGCTCAGGGATCTCAATCTGAAATGCAATATAATCGGAATTATTCAAGAGCTTCACAACAAATGCCTACTCAAAGGTAGAGAGTGAATTTACATCACTCGGCACCACAACAAACTCCTTTTCAACGACCCAAGTCACCTGAAAGGCGAGATGGGTATTTGAAAGAGTTTAAATATGTGGACGAGAACGGTATAACCAAGTCAGTTATGGCTTGGGTTCCCCGTGATAACTAACCTATTTTCTTTTATGTGCAGGAGATTACCACAGGTCCAAACAACAAATGGTTCGTCGACAGTGGATGCTCCAGGCACATGACAGGGGAAAGAAGTCTACTTACAGACTTCAAGGGTGGGAATTGGGGATTTGTATCATTCGCGGGAAACAAGGGAGGAACGATCACTGGTACTGGAGAAGTCACTAATGGGACAATTACATTGGATCAAGTTTATCACGTTGATAAACTGGTTCATAATCTCATTAGTGTATCTCAAATCTGTGATAGGAAGAATTCAGTGCTGTTCACTGATACTGAGGCGTTAGTGCTAAAACCGGGGTTCAAAAAACCTGAAGAGTGGATATTGATGAGGGCTCCAAGGAAGAACGACTTGTATATGCTCGACATGAACAAGCCTGAATCTTCGATGGGTCCAATCTGTTTATTATATAAAGCTTTGGAGACTGAGTCGGTTTTGTGGCATAGACGCATGGCACACTTGAACCTAAGAAAGATGAGATATATTACCAAAAATGGATTGGTGCAAGGTGTACCTATGAAGAGTTTTCAATTCGAGGACAAGTGTCTACCATGCAAGAAGGGCAAACAACATAAGAAGACACACAAGTCCAAGACTCAGAACTCCATAACCTCTACATTCGATTTGTTGCATATGGATCTCTTCGGACCAATCAACAAAAGGAGTATAGGAGGTAGTTGGTACTGTTTAGTTATCACTGACGATTACTCACGATTTTCTTGGGTTTTCTTTCTAGGTACAAAGGACGAGACGGCATCCAAGCTCATCGGGTTCTTAGACCAAGTGGAGAATTCCTTTGGAACGCGGGTTAAAAGGCTTCGTAGTGATAATGGAACAGAATTTAAAAACACTGTAATTGGTGTATATTGCCTATCAAAGGGCATAGTGCATCAATTTAGTGCACCGTATGAGCCTTAACAAAATGGGGTGGCCGAACGAAAGAACAGGACATTGATTGAGGCAGCTAGGACTATGCTTTCGGATTCAAAGCTTCCTACCATGTTTTGAGGGGAGGCAGTGAATACCGCGTGTCATATTTTAAATCGGTTCCTAACTGTCAAATATTTGAACAAAACCTGTTATGAAATTTTGAATAAGCGGCCACCTAATTTAAACTGCCTTTGAACCGTTTGGGGTACCATGTACTTTATTGCGAACAAAACATCAACCTAAGTTTGGTGAAAAGGCTGACGAAGGATACTTCCTAGGTTATGTGCCGAACTCACCAAACAAACGGGTTTTTAACAAAACAAATGGTACATTAGAGATTGTGTATAACATTGAAGTCACAAGTTATACACATGAACCCCAAACAGGTCCGGAATGGATATTTGACTATGATAAATTCTTTGAGTCATTTAACATTCCTTTGGATGAAAATGCAGGTACCATCGAAAAGGACATGGCGACGTTGAATCTGAATGACGAAGGTCATACCTTTCCGAGGACTACTTTTTAATCCACATCCGAGCCTACTTCAACTGAAGATGGATCTCCAGAAGTTACGGATTCAGAAGCACCTACAACTGAGAATCAAACTCAGACAACAAATTCCAACTCTGAGGAAACTGTCCACGAGGAGGAAAATGTAGAATCTGAGGATGTTCCCCCACTAGGTGAAATAGGATTTAACTTAGGAGATAATCTGAGAGTTGACGAGATAGAGACATCTAGGATCAACAAGAACCATCCTATAGAAAGCATCATAGGAAATCCTAATGAGGGTGTGAAGACTAGGAGTAGTTTAAATAACAACACTGTGTTGTTGTTGATGATAAATGACTCTGAGGCCTTTCATACCTGCCTCTATTCTTGTTTCATCTCGCAAGTAGAGCCGAAAAATGTGCAAATGGCACTAAAGGATAACTCCTGGGTTGAAGCGATGCAGGAAGAACTCTCTCAGTTTAGGAAACTAGAAGTGTGGGAGTTAGTTCCTTTACCTCGAGGGGAAATTGCCAAAGGAACCAAATGGGTTTTTAAGTGCAAAAGAGACGATCGAGGTATAGTCACTCGCAACAAGGCTAGGTTAGTTGTAAAGGGTTTCAACCAAGAGGAGGGAATCGATTATAATGAGGTGTTTGCGCCAGTAGCAAGGCTGGAAGCCATTAGGTTGTTTCTGTCTTTTGCTTCCTTCAAGGGCTTTAAGGTATATCAATTAGATGTTAAGAGTGCTTTCCTCTATGGGAAAGTGAAGGAGCTGGTGTATGTAGAACAGCCGCCCGGATTTACAGATCCAAAATATCCAGACAGAGTATATCGATTAGATAAGGCTCTGTATGGATTGCATCAAGCACCAAGGGCGTGGTACGAGACTTTATCCAACCATCTGTTAGAGAACGGGTTTGTAAGGGGTAGGATAGATAGTATGATGTTCGTTAAGAGAAAGGGAGAACACTTCATCTTGGTACAAGTGTACGTCGATGATATCATCTTTGGATCATTAGACGAACAAATGTGCAAGGATTTTGAGAAGGTGATGAAGTCGAAATTCGAGATGAGTGCAATGGGCGAGTTGAATTTCTTTTTAGGGTTGCAAGTTGACCAGAAGAAGGAAAGAATGTTTATCCATTAAACGAAGTATGTCTACGACATATTAGAACGCTTCGGGATGGAAGGGACGAAACTGACAGCTCATTTCAGCACGCCGATTCAAGTGAATCACAATCTCGGACCGGGTACTGAAAGTGATACCGATGTGGATCCGACGTTATATCGGGCCATGATTGGGTCACTTATGTATTTAACTGCTTCAAGACCTGACATCATGTTTGCTGTGTGTATTTTGTGCTAGGTTTCAAGCTAATCCGAAGGAGATGCACATGAAAGCTGTGAAGCGGATTCTACGATACCTCAAGTCGAAACCGAAGCTGGGACTTTGGCATCACGCGGAGGGAGATCTAGAGTTGGAGGCGTTCACGGACTCTGACTACGGAGGATGCCGCTTGACGCGCAAATCAACAACTGGAGGTTGTCAATTCCTAGGAGGGAGACTGGTTTCCTGGCAAAGCAAGAAACAGACGTCGGTAGCCGTGTCAACGTGCGAGGCCGAGTATGTTGCTGCTGGTAGTTGCTGCTCACAGGTTCTGTGGATACAACAACAATTGCGGGATTACGGTTTGGCTTAGACTCAAACTCCCATTAGGATAGATAACCAATCTACAATTGCTATAACAAATAATCGAGTTAAACACAATAAAACAAAGCACATAGACATAAGGCATCATTTTATTCGTGATTGTGCTGAAAAGAACTTAATCAAATTGGTAAAAGTGGCAACGGACGATAATAATGATGATTTATTTACCAAAGCCTTTGATAAGTCACGGTTTGAATATTTGATTCAACTAAATGGAATGCGCAACCCAGAGTAAATTGACCTTAGTAGAAGTTTTATTTTCTTATATAGCTGTAGTCTTTCTTTCTTTTTATAGTAAGTTTGCTAAATTAGGATAGTTTCTATTTTTAGTAAGATAGTAGTTTATTTTATTTTCTTGCTATTCCTTATGAAAAACAAAAGAAAAAAAGAGAGAGAAAAACATATAAAATTCAAAAAAAGAGAATATCAGAAAAAGGGTTAGGTCTTAGATACATAGGTTCAAAGTGACGAAAATTAGCACAGTCGTTACAAACTCCAAGTGTTTAGGCTTTCAGAGATAATGCACCTAAAATTCAAAGTGTTATACTTTATTTTAGTTTGATTTGTTGGTAGGCATAATACATATAGGGAGTCTCAAGGCTAATAAAATATTCAAGAGAAAGTCGAACGTGTCACTAACTTAGATGTATGACCACTCGGTCTTAATTTATGTGTACGAGACATGCAAACTTTGAGTCTAAATGAGGTATGCAAACTTTCTGGGGATGTATAGCAACATCAAATACATCTTAAATTGGAAAGCATAGAAAAATTATAAGGAATTGAGACTCAAAAACATGTAACTCTGTTGTACGTAAGTACAAACCTGTTGCCTCTGTTTTGATCCGGGTTAGCAAGATAAGTCGCTTTGTTGTACGTCGGTACAGACCTGTCACCGCTGTCTTGCTAGCTTTAAAAATAAACCTTAAGTCAAACTAAGACACTTCGTTGTATGTAAATACAGACCTGTGTCGGATGTTTGTCTTTTAAAGAAAGTTTGAAAATGCCAAAAAGTTAGAATCATTGTCTGTATGCCTTGATCAAAAAAGTATGTCTATGTCTGAGTCACGTAAGATAATTTCATGATAAATAAAAAGGCCAAGGGATATTCCGAAATGTAGCATGTTTAAAGGGGTAAAATACCAACAATCGGCTAAACGGGTATGTCACGCCACAAATTCCTAAGTGTGAAAGATTAAGTACTGAAAGTGAGTAACTGACACCGCTATCTGATTGAACCTTTCTTTGACTATGCTCGTCAAAAATAATTTTTTAAGTGTTTGGCATAGGTTGTAAATTTTAATAAATGTAGTTTAAGTCTAAGTTAAATTTTTGTTCATAATTTTAAATATTTTATTTTTACTTTTACTTATTTTTATTTTATTTTATTTTATTTTTTAATTTACTTAGGAAAAAGGTCAAAAATTACTGAGGGTGCATTCATAGTTGGATAAAATACACATTGCGTGAAAATCTTGTGCTTAGGGTAAAAGATTTGGCATAGTTTATTCCGTTACACAATAAGGTTGAAAAGGTTGAAAAAGTTGAATTTATTTCAAAAATTTTCGAAATTTTCAAAGTTTCAGGGTGAATTCGAGTTTAAGCTAAACTCGAAAATTGCAGGACTCGAATCTGTCAGTAGATTCGAAAATGGCGGTAAACTCGAATGCAGGTGGTATAAATAGGTTAACAGTAATGCTCATTATTTCACCTGCTTTCGAATGTAGTCTCTCGAGTTTGCTGAAGCGATTTCGTATCTATTCTCTCGAGTTTGTCGTTTTCATACATCAACTATTTGTCGAGTTTTTGTCCGTGTGGGTTCGATACTACTCATAGATCTAGGGATAATCAAGTGTCTTGTACAAGATTTAAGTAGTATTATACTCCATTAAGGCCAAAATCATTAGAATTTGATGTTTTATTGGTAGAAAGTTTGTTTTTCAAAATTACAAACTTTGAACCGGTGAAAAGTCAAATTAACTACTAATATCATTGATTAGAACCTAGTAGGACTAATATATGTGATTTTCTGAGTCCAAAATGGTTAAAATCAAGGTTTTTAGTGATGTTGGTGGCCGACTCCTTCGAGTCTGTTCATGGCTTGATTCGAGTTTGTTAGTAAACTCGAATTGGTCATTAGACTCGAATGGTACATTAAACTCGAAAATATGTTAATTCGAATCTGTTTGTTCGAGTTTGTCAATATATTTGAATTATTTAATTTAAATTTTAATTAAGCTTGTAGAAATTCTTATGTGTTGGATTTTGTACTTACACAAGTTCAAAATAAAACAAATTTAAATTTAAACAAGTTTATTCATTTTTAATAATTCTAATATTTTATTTGATATGTTGTGCGGACATGGCGGATAGAGTATTTGTTCCGAAGCATAATATGGTCATTTCCCCGGACCATGCTATCCCTGAAGCGCAGGCTTTCCGCCAGATGGTGGATTTCTTAGTTGAGTCCAGAATCTCATATGCACTGTCTCATAACATCCAGATCGTCATTCCGTACGTGCGACAATTCTATGACCATCTGCAAGTCGATTGCACTGTCACTCCGACAGTTCTTAGGACAAGGATTGCTGGTAATCCGTTAGTGTTTATAGCTGATATCCTTCGTCAAGTGCTTCAATTGGGCACTCAGGAGCAGGAAGATGGGCCTATTGATTTCCAATTATCAATCAGGCAGGCAGCATTTACAAGAATGGGCTATAGTTTAGATGTTACTAAGACATCTTATATGAAGAGTGGGCTAATTGGACAATGGCGATATCTCGCGCATGTGTTCATGGTTTGTTTCGCTGCAAAGAAAGTTGGATTTGATTACATTGTTTCGAAGATCCAATCAGGGATGATCGCATTGGTCTATAATCAAAAGTTTAGCTTTTCAGAAATGTTCTTCTCAGAGTTCGTTCATCAGATAACGGCTCCGGAGCAGCAAAGATTTCTGCTTTATCCTCGCTTTGTAATGATGCTCATCAGGCACTTCTTGCCAGATCTGCCACCGCAAAATGAAATTCAAAGTGTTGCGGTAATCGATAAGCGCATATTTGCTGATTGTTCAGCTCACCGAGGAAGGTTGGCTGTCCCTATAGAGACACCTTTGTTTGGTGCTATTATTGACCCGAATTTTGAAGCCCCTCATGATGCCAACTGGGCAGGGGCGGTGGAAGTTCAGCAACAACAGCCACAGCAACAGCGTCAACAACGACAAAGACCTCAGCAGCAGAGAAGACGCCAAAGACCTTCAGCGAGTCAAACTCAGGCAGAAAGGCCTTCTACTAGTCAAGTTCAAGAGCCACAAGAGGCTGGACCTTCAAGTGCACTAGCAGTAATTGTTCCAACAAATGATCAGCTATGTCAAACATTGCATGAGATTTGGGAAGCGGGTCCAAATGCAAATGAAGAAATTACGGCAGAGTTAGTTGGGGAATTGTTAGAGCCTCCGGAAGGAGAAGAGGACATTCTTAGGCAAATTGATGAGTATCAATCCGTGCCAGAAGGAGAAGCCATCTCAACTTCTGATTCTGAAGATATGGAGGAAATAGAAGTGGAGAAAGAACCAGAAGATCCATCCATCCACATACGGACTTATGGATCGAGATTAGTGGTAATCAATGAAGAAGCTACAAGGAGAAGAGAGTCAAGGGAGTCTGATGACTCTGATTTTGAGGCGGAAGATGTTGCCCCGTTGGTAACGAGGCAAAGGGCAAAACGCCATCGATTTATGCAGGGAGCTACCTCAGCTTCTGCTGCACAGCCAGAAATATCTCAATCTCCACCTACTCAATCTACCATTCCACCATCACCACCACCTGTTGAACCGTACATTCCATCACCAATCATTCCTACCCCAATACAATCCATACCATCAACTTCATCCACTTTCATGGAGAATCAACGATTTTCTGAGCTGAAGAGCAGAGTAGACTTCCAACAAATTCAAATTTTTGGTCTGACAACGGCTCTCGGCGAAATTCAGAAGCGTAATGCCAAAATATACATCGAGAATGCCGAGCTGAAGAAAGTTGTGGGCAAGGTTCAGGAAGAAAACTTGGAGCTGAAAACCTTTGTTGCTGATCAAGCAGCCGAAATACGATTGATGCGCTCCCTGATTGAGCAATTATTGCAAAATCTAAAGGCTCAGGGGGAGACGAGCTACCGTGATCAAGAAGAGCCGCCCAGGGATGAAGATAAGGATGGAGATAATGACGGCAATGATCCCAGCACGCAAAGACATAGTGAGCCAGTAGATTTTTCTGCTGCTCAGCATGCTGAGACTGAGGGGGAGTCGAGACAGTCAGAAGCTGCAGGAGGTGAAGCCAGTCCTTCAAAAGCCACAGAGTCGGAGATACACGAAATGATTGAAGCACTAATGGATATCGATGACGACCCTATGGACCTTGGCTTTGACTTTGAGGACGAAATGGAGGAGTTAGAAGAAGGAGAATTTGTGCCGGAAGAGTGACAGATTGGAAATCTGATGATGAAGTTTGTGTTGATGAAGATGATGAAGCAAGTGAGATCATTGTTCAGCAAAACCCCATCACAGATACTTACATAACGGAAGGAAATCATATGATTGACATAGAAATGGTACATGCTGCTTTAAATGTTGAATCAGCAAATGAAGAACCTGCCAGAGAACTTACCAATGAAGAGAAGAAAACTATGGTTTAGGGGAGAGAAAAGAGAATTGGAGCTGAAAAAGAATATACGTGTGCCGGGTACTGGAGAGCTATCAGGAAGTATATTGAGCTGGTTCTTTGATAGGGAATTGCAGCTATTCATTATCAAAAGAAAAGATGGTCTCCAGTATCTCAGAAAAACTCTGAAAGTGTTCAACTCCTCGCCAAAGATCGAAATAAAAGCGTTAGCATGGAAGGAGCTAATCAACATCGGCAACGACCCTTACGCTGAAATAATTGCAAAGATCATAAGAAAAGAAGGGAGGTCTAGGAAGTTCGAACGGCTCAATCCAAGGGTAGGTAAACGAGTAATGGACCATACTCGAATTGACCCTCTAACTTGTCGTCCGTGGATGAAAATACAATACGGACCAGTTAGATGTCTGAGAAAGGTTCCTCTCAAGCCAATGCCACAGGACGTCATGAAAAATCTAAATTGGTGGTGTGTGGAAAGTGAGACAGGAGAAGCTGTGATGGAGGACTTTGAAGAAAAAGTGATTCTTAGAGTCTACGATCCCCTTCACCTTGTAAATCTTTCTAAAGATGATCTTCAAGTGCTACATGCTCATAGAATCTCAAGCGACGCTCATATGGATAGTGAGGCTAGGAAATATGAAAATGTAGTTAAAGTGTGTATCGAGAAAGGTTTGTATGCTGGCAGCGATTTAAATAAATAAACAAAGTACTTAATCAAATGTGTAAATTGTTAGAAGCTATCGTCAAGAGGGAGTCTGTTGGTACATCCTGTGTGACGACAGCAGTCTAAGTGGATTAGCATTTTGGTTTAAGTAATACTGCAAAGCATTGAATATTAACGAGTATTTGATATAAGTGTTTATGTATGCTTGATAGTTATTGATTGTATGGTTGAACTTGATGTAATGAATTACAGGAAGTTCAAACATAAAGATCAAAGATAAAATCAAACATAAGTTAAAAACATAAGTTTCAAATATAGGTTAAGTATGTGAAAGTCGAATTTAGATTAAATTCGAATTCACTAGTAAATTAGATTCGAATCTATGGCAGATTCGAATTTAATACATAAGGCAGATTCGAGAGTGTGCAGGGGACAAACTCGAATGGGCTTTGGGCCTGTTTCGAGTTTGGCCCATGGCAAACTCGAATGAGCCTCTATAATTAGGGATAGACTCGAATCATTAGTAGACTTTTGCAGATTTCGTGTGAGTGATTAGCAAAAAGCGATTTCGAGTTTATCAGCTTTGTGAGTGTTCTTTCGGAGAGAATCATCTCGTAGGTGCGTTCGTGTTCGTCCGTACAGCTTGTTGATAGTCTCCGTGTTTCGTGTGAGAGTTGTTTCCGTTAACGAGGATTCCGCACTCGTTGATGGTCTTGCGTCTAGATAGATCCGTAGTGTATAGACCTTACACCAGAGTCAGCCTAGACCCTCTAGTTCCTCCCAACAGGAACCAGTTGTACAAACGGAGACTACCACATTCACTATCCTAGCCTCCCAACGGGCTGAGGGTTTTGAAAGACAGGAGTCCACTCCACTCCACACTGAGTCCACACAGTCTCCACTTCATACTTCTCCTACACCATCTGAGTCTGCACGAGGTGCCAAAGCTACTGGACTAGACCATCCAGCCGACTAGCCTCAAACTTCTGCTCTTGGTGATTCAGCTGTTGTACACACAACAGCTGTTAAAGGACCCTGATCCCAAGCTGATGAACCTAAGGGAATGGACCATCCCTCTGGTGAGGCTGCTCCCCAAATGCAAAATCCATCACCAGGTTTCACCACTGCTGATGTTTAAATGCACAACCCCTTTCCCCATAAAGAGGAACCTACAAACCAAGGTACTGTCGAGGGAACCACTCCAGGTCTTAATGAAGGTGTTGCAACACAAGCAGCATCTGAAAGGCCACCAATTCCTACCTCTTCACCTCATGATGCAGATATAACCACTGCTGAAGGTTCCCTTGACCCTTTCAAGCTCGGCCATCTCACATATGCCCAGACTATGGAATTACTCTCTAAAGTATCCCTGTCTTCACCCACAAATCCTCAAACACCTGCCTGATCACCATCACATTCACATTCTTCACCATCTACTCATTCCAAACAATCCACCCATACTCCCCCATCCCCCAAAGATCTTCCTTTGAAGGATCAGCTATCTTTCCTAATCAACAAAGATGGTTCTTTAGAAACCTCCATGACCTCCCTACCTTCTATAATTTCAGACTTTCTCTCCGCTCAGCTTAAAGGATTTTTTTTGTTCATTCAAGACTTTCTTTCCAACCCCTCCTCCTCAAGCTGATCAATCCTCACAGCTGCTTGCACTCACTGCACAGTTGCAAACACTCTCCACTACCCTCCCCATAATTCTTTCTAGTCAACAACACTCTATGTCCTCTCTGGCAGCTGTCTCCCAATAGTTGTCAACTCTCCTTAACGCTTGCACAAACACTCTTCCTTCAACGTTGGCCAGCTTGAACACTTTTGTAGTATATATGTCAAATTCTGTGTCATCAAACCTTGATGATATGCAAGATTCTCTTGAATTAAATCTTGCACAGCTTCAAACTTTGCTGTTCACAGCTTCTAAGAAGGAAGCCATATCTCAGCTGTCATCTCTTACTACTTCCCAATCTGCCTCTCTTCAAACCTGTCTTGCCCAACTTGTAAAGGTAAAGGACAACTTGGATTTCTTAGTGTATAGCTTTGTTGGTTCAAAACCTGCTACCAAAACTGCTGCCCAGCCTGCTGAATTCGTTTCTTCAGCCAGACCCATTGTTGAAGGCTCTGTGCCATCTCCTTCAAAGGGGGAGAAGATATCTGCCTCAAAGGCCAAGTCTTAGGGGGATAAATCTTCATCTCCCTCTAAGGAGAAATTAGCATCAGTGGGACAAGCAGCAGGTGTCTCCCAAACAGGTCCTACTACAGATGTCTCCCAGACTGTCAAAGCTGCTCAGCCTACTCAGGCTGGATCTCCAAGCCCTGCTCCATCTAAGGGTGAGGAATCCATTCCTGAGGACAGGCCAAGGAGAAGGAGACATCTAATACTGAAACTGCTAAGACTATCAAGGCATATGTCAAAAAGTTAATGGAGAGAGTGAAAAATCTTGGCCTAATTACAGAAGAACAAATCAAGGGTAACTCAGTGGTTGAACCTAGCATAAAGGCCAGGAGAAGGAGAAAGGATACTGAGCTAGAAGAACTCCTGATAATGATTGATCAAGCTGATGTTGCTGTTGAAATCAAGGGAGTAGATCACAGCCTGCCCAGAGGAGTGGAACATAAGGAAGACAAGCTAATAGAGGAACCTGAGCTTGGGGTATCTTTTGTAGATCCCCTATCAAAGAAAAAGTGTTTCCAGAGAGAATCAGATTTGCACAAGGTTGGTCTTAAGCATCTCATTGCTTTTAGACTTGCCAACTCCTTTAAAAAATCTGTAAGATGGAGAGCAGCTATCTGGGAACAGCTCAAAGGGTTCCATGAGAGAGGAGAGCTTCAACATCCCAACTTCATGTTCCAAAGAGTTGAAATGGAGAAAATTAAAGAAATCAGGGAGCATTTCGAGCAAATGTTCGAAGAAGAAGAACCACCACAGCTTGGTCTGCTGCTGAGTAGATGAAGAATGGAACTTGTCCGTCAGTTGGACAGGCTTGCCATTACTTGCTCCCATTATCAACAGTCCAAATTTGTTGAAACTGTTCCATGTACATATGTCGTACTTCATTACATTAGTTGTAATCTTCTTATTACATCAGTTGTAATATACTTTAGTACATTAGTTGTACTTTTGTAAAATGATGTGTTGTTTGCGATCAATATCAGTGTATATATAAACTGATCTTTTACTTTACTTCAGTGTTGTAATTTCATTTCAGCAAAACGTATTTTAAAAATATATAGTGATTATTGATAGAATCAGCTTACACTGATTATTGCAAATAAGGGGAGATTGTTAGGCACAAAAAGGGCTCAGTCAAACCTGTTCTACATCTTAGGGGGGGTATTTTTAATCAAACCTGTTTGATGCAGTTGAAGGTAAAATTTAAGGCTTGTTAATGTCGTAGTGAAACCTGATAAGTGATTTGCAATATTAGTCAAAGCTGTTTACCCTTTTGCATTTGTTGCAACTAAGGCAGATTGTCCAAGCTGTTCTATTCTGTTGAATAGGCTGGACATAAACTGTCTACGCTGCTCTATCCTATTGAGCACATTGGACAAATACTAAGTGTTCTGTTCTTTGTGAACAAAACCTGTTCTTTGCGAACAGGCTAAAGACTTTATGGAATATGTTTCCAAGTCCTCATGTCTTGTTTTAGACTACAAGATGTAAGTTCTTGCACTACACAGATCTATCTAGACGCGACACCGTTAACGAGTGCGGAATCCTCGTTAACGGCTTGACGGATACAACTCTCACACGGAACACGGAGACTATCACAACGTTGTACGGACGATGACGAACGCACCTACGAACAGATTCTCTCTGAAATAACACTCAAAACACTAATAAACTCGAAATCGCCCTTTTGCTTAATCTCTCTCGAATTCTGCAAAAGTCCCTTAATGATTCGAGTCTATCCCTAATTATAGAGGACCATTCGAGTTTGCCATGGGCCAAACTCGAATCAGGCCCAAGGCCCATTCGAGTTTGTCCCCTTGACACTCTCGAATCTACCTCAGAAAGCACATTCGAATTTACTACAAATTCCAAATTCATCATATGATAAATTCGAATTTGTTCTAAATTCGAAATTCACATATTAACTTTATGTTTGAACTTATATTTTAACTTGTTTGAATTTAACTTTGAACTTTATGTTTGAACTTCTTGTAATACATTACATCAAGTTCAAACATATGATCAATAACTATCAAACATATATCAAACATTTGTTAATAATCATGACTTACACAAAATGCTAAAATTACTTAGACTGCTATCGTCACACAGGGTGTACCAACACAAGATCAGTTTACAAAGTTAAAGACAAAGTGGAAAACAGAGGCTGCAAAAGACTGCCTACGCTGTTCTGTTACATGAAGACAAAGTGGATATTTGAAATGGGTGACACGCCATTTCTTATATCAAAACGACGTTAACAGAAGATGAAAGGTTCAAAGTTGACATTCATCTTTTAGTTAAAGCCTTCTACAACAGAGACAAAAAGAAAAAGACAAAGATTTTGCCATGTAGAGACAAGTCTGCTTTATCAGAATGTGCAGAAAAGTTGTTTTGTCTTTTTGGAAAGACATCCCATTATCTCCTTGTCCAATGAAGAAGCTTCACTGAGATTCTCAGTGAGAGTATAAAAGGAAGCTTCTAAGGAATGTGAGACAACCAAGACTGAGAAATTCAGATCGTGCATAGAAGTGTGTTTTTCATGCATGTAAGTCTGCTTGAATAAAATAGTAACGTGTGTCCAAGCTGTTCTTATTAAAGTTGTTCATCTGTGTCTTGTAAACAGTGTGTTCATCTTAGTGAGCGTATTCATTGTACCTGGTCTGAGTGTGTCTTAGATTAGTTAAACATCTGTTCTATCTGTCATCTCAGCCTGAACCATTCCGCAGTTCAAGCTTGTTTGTAATTAACACTTGTTGATAATATACACAAACGTTGAGAAAAGTGTGTTGAGTTTTAATTTGCTGTATTCACCCCCTTCCCTTACCGCATAGAAAAACATACTAGGGAAACCTTTTGGGACCTACAAAATGATATTCTTGAACTATATTTTGTTTGTACTGAATATCAACTTGCTGAAATTTTTACCATGGCATTCGATGAATCGAGGTTTAATTTCTTTATATTAAAGTTACAAATGTTGAATTAAACAAATTAATATTTTGTCTGTATTGTTCAAAATTAGTTTAATAGTTCAATTTGTTACATTGTTCTTTAATCGGGTGTTTTATTTCGCAATGTGTTTCAGTTTATATACTTACTTGCTTTTTTTATTTTGCTTCTATTTTTAAATTTTTTATAGTGTAATTTTATTTTGGTTTGGTTTATTTTTTTTAGGTTAAATGTTTTTGTTTGGGCTGTGATATTTTGAAAAAGGTTCGATGTTTTTTTGAAATTTGAAAATTTTTCTTAAAAAGGAGGTCAAAGGCTGCATTTGAACCTTTTCCCCGCCATTGACAGTGTTCACTACTTTCTCTGAAAATATATCACCCATTTTGATGTTGTGTGCAAAGCTTGAATTTGTCCTGATTGAATCTGAATTGTTGTAAGGTCCACACACTACGGATCTATCAAGGCGTGAATTACGTCAAACGAGTGTGGAATCCTCATTTAACGGTTACGGGTTGATCACAAGGAAACACGGAGCCGAACAAGATGTTGGATGATAAAATACCGACCTTACACGATGTATTGCTCCTTGGAACGCTGTAAAAGTCTCTGAAATTCGTCTGAAATTGCTCTCACGAATTTCCTAGTTAATTCTCGAAGTCCTTCTGCTCCAGCTCTCAAAATCATATGCAGTACAATTCTCTGAGCTCCAGAAATCCTTTTGAATTCATAATGATAAGTTCATGATATAACCCTTAAGTTCGTGCATGGCCCAAGACAATGAACTTATAAGTTCAAGCCCATGCAGATAAGTTCTTATGAACTTATCAGGGCTATGTTCGTACGAACTTATTTGCCTTAAGTTCGTAGCCTCATGAACTTATTCTCTTATGTTCATGGTCTCAAGATCTTATTCTCATAAGTTCCTAGCCTCATGAACTTATTCTCATAAGTTCACAGCATCATGAACTTATTCTCCATAAGTTCATAGCCTCATGAACTTATCCAACATTTATGAGCTTATCATGCCATTGCATTAATAAGGCCCTATCTATTGCAGTAGTCTATCAATAACAAAACTAGACTGCTGTCGTCACACTGGGTGTACCAACAGACCCCCCTTGACAATAACTTCTAGTTGTTATTCATTGATCGCAATAGACTATCAGTTTCAGAGACTATAAATAACGAAACTAGACTGTTGTCGTCACATTGGGTGTACCAACAGACTCCCCCTTGACGATAGCTTTTAGATGTTATTCATTAATCTTTAATTCTAGGCCTGTTCAGATTCCTTCGTTTGTATAGACGCTGTTTAATGCAAACTCCAACGAATTTCTAGGATTTTCTGCCTTCAGATCTCCAACCTTCATGAAAGAAAATCGGCTACTCGTGAAGCTTCTGTAGATCACCTCGAGAAAGGTTCACAAGATGCAAAAGGATAATAAACCTTCAAATTAACCTTTTCATTCTTCATCCTCAATTATAGCTTCAGCTGTTTCATTGTCAACAAATCATGTTTATCAGAATATCCTGTGGCATTGTCCTCAATGAAACCTTTTTTCAAGCATTTAACTAGTTTGACAACTATTTTATTCCATGACCTACCAGTCAGAGGATCTATTCTTGTTTCGTCCACTGCTCTTTTACCAACTCTTGGATTAAACTTTTCAAACCTTCCAAATCGACTCTCTCTTCTGATAGTTTTTTACAAACACTTCAGCATAAGGGTCGTCTCCTAGGTTGATAAAGTCCTTCCAAGCTAACTCTTTGACTTCAGACTTTTGCAATGTGCTGAAATCTTATAGTCTTTTCTTCAAATACTGTAGCCCATCTCTTCTCTTTACGACGAATATTTGCAGTTCCCTGTTAAGCACTCCAGAATCTGATTCATCATTTAGTGCAGATCTCAGCACATCTAGATCTATCACATTCTGATCTTCAGTCACTACTCCATCATTGTCTGACTTCCAATCGGGTACATCTTCAGGAATATACACTCCATCCTCAAGATCCTCCTGCCTTAAGTCATCTTCGAAGTCAAATTTTATTTCTTATTCATCCAAAACTGACAATGCTCCGATCAGAACTTATCTTCATTTACTTCTGTCGCCTCTGAAGCCTTGTCTTTTCCCTTGTCAGCGGCGGATGATCATGACTCCCCCTGAGGATCAGCAAGCTGTGTAGATTGTTGTCTTGAAAGATCTGTCAGCTCACTGTCTTTCACTGTCTTTTTGTGCATTGGGTTCATCTCCTTCGTCTTCTCTACAGTTCTCCCCCTGAGATGGACAATCTTTCAAGAATTTTGCCAGTATAGCCTCTAGATTTGCAATCTGCTGCTGCTGATTAGCCACTGTCTGATCCAACTGGGCATTATGATGTTAAAATTCAAGAATCGTCGTTGTTAGCTGAAGAATCTGTACAGCCTATTCGTGGTCTGCAATTATAAGCTGGAACTCCCAATCTAACACTGTTTAGACTTAATCAATCACATGAAAACAAGTCCTATTCAACGAGAAAAAATGCAATGAAACTCTCATTACTTACTTTCTTTGATGGTTTAGAAGGTAAACCAATTACTAGAATTATGTTTGAGAGAAACGGTCATTATCTTCGTTAAACAATCTTAGTATCTGACCTCAATCCTACTTATTTAAATTTTACCTAGCAACTAAAATTAAAATTTAAGTAAAATAAAATAAAGTGAAAAAAATTAAATTAAATAAAATGAAGTTGAAATAAAAGTACATAAACTAAATCTTTTTGCGAGAGAGTCATAGAAGGTTCAATCAGATAGCATTGCTAACTCACTTTCGGTGTTGCACTTTCACACTTTGGAATTTTTGACTCCTTTTATTGTTTGTTGTAACGTACATACCATGATGATTATTGGTATTGTTGTCCACTTAAGCACTCAGCACTAGAAATTTCCTTTGTCCTTTTTATTTATCAAGAAATTACCTTACGTGTCCCACACTTGGACATACTTCTGTTGGTAAAGACAGACGTACAATCATTATGACTTTATTGTATTTGCAAATCATCTTTAAAAGGAAAACGTCGGACATATTCTGTATTTACATACAACAGAGTGTCTTAATTTGTCTTAGGGTAGAGCATACTTCTTTTATTTTCGCAAAGACAGCGGTGACAGGTCTGTACTTACGTACACCAAAGCGACATATCTACCTAGTTTAGGTCAAAACAGCGGCGACAGGTGTGTAATTACGTACAACAAAGCGACATATTTTGACTTTCTTTACGTCTCATACTTGCTCTTTTATTTTAGATGTATTTTATGAAGCCATACATCCCCCGGACTGATTTACATACCTCATTCATAATTAGTGTATGTGAGCCTCTAACACTAAAATTAAGACCTATTGGTCATACATCTAAGTTAGTTACACATATGACATTTTCTTGATTGTTTTATTAGCTTTTAAAAAAACCTTCATGGTTTATGCCTACAAACATATCAGACTAGGAATATGTATATCACTTTGATTTTATAGTGCATTATGTGTGAAAGTTTAACACTTAGAGTTTGTTAGACTGTGCTAATTTTCGTCACGTTGAACCTTGGACTCTAAGACTTCTCTCATTATTTTCATTTTTCTCCTTTTTTGAATTTTTTTGATGGTTTTCTCTCTTTTTGTTTCTTTTCTTTTACCCTTTTTTTAAGTAAAGTAACGAGTAAGAGACACTAATAACTTAAAAATATTTAAAAGAAAAAAATCTACGCATCCCATTTAGTTGGTCAGGTAACTCTGGATTACGCATCCCATTTAGTTGGACTAACAATTCAAATTGTGATCTATCAAGTGTTTTTGTGAATAGATCCACAAAGTTGTCTTCTTCCAACTTTGTTATCCAAACTAACACACTTTACACTTTTCCCGTAAGAATTTTCAACTTCGTCTAAGGACCCAATCAGTGTGCCTGTTGTTTCGCCCTTTATACCCCTGTCCAGTGATGAGAGCCACCACTATCCATATACCATTTGTTGTTAGAACCTGTAGTTGACTCTTGCACACTGAATAAGACAAGTTAGTTATCACGGGGAACCCAAGCCATGACTGATTTAGTAATACCGTTCTCATCCACAAATTTGAACTCTTTCAAATACCCATTTCTCCATTGAGGTGACTTAGGTTTTTGTTCAAGAACATGTTGTGGAGTTGAGTGATTTACATCCACACTCAGCCTTTGGATTGGTCTTTGCTGTTCAGGCCTTGAATAATTTCTATTATAGTTCATCTCAGTTTTATAATTCTGGACTCTACCTAGTGTCTGATGTCTATTAGGAGTATTAGACCAAACTGGAGTGTGCCTCCTCTTAGGTGTATTATTCCTAATGATGGATTGGGGGCCAGATCTTGATTGACTAGGGAATATATTTGGTGAATTATTCCAAAGTCCTTCATAGGGTCTGAGAGACACAGGTGGTTGTCGACTACATAATCGTGACAGCACACTAGAGTTCTTCTCAGAAATTTGAGAAATATTCCTGCTCGTATCACTAGGTATTGTTTTTAAGGTTTGGTGTTCTTGTTTCCCTAAGTTTGGTGAAGACTTTGGCTTCTAATAGGGACAACCTGAAGCAACGTGTCCTTTCTCATGACACTTAAAGCAAGACATCTTGTCAATAGATTTCTTTTAGGCACTCTTTGACTCAGGTGTCTCACTAATGTCCGGTTTGCTTGTATCAACAGTTTTGTTCAACTCCACTTTGTTATTATTACTTACAGTCTTTGATTCTTCTAGTGTTGGCTTACAACTAGACTACACAAACTGTACGGTTTTTCTAACTTGAGGAGTAGTTGATGATACTTTAGTAGATTCAGTTACCTTGACATCTGTTAGTACACTCAGTGTGACGATAGCAGTCTAAGTAGTATTAGCATTTTGTGTAAGTCATGAATATTAACAAATGTTTGATATATGGTTTTATACATGTTTGATAGTTATTGATTGTATGATTGAACTTGATGTAATGTATTACAAGAAGTTCAAACATAAAGTTCAAAGATAAATTTAAACATAAGTTAAGTGAAAACATAAGTTCAAATATAGGTTTAATATGTGAAAGTCGAATTTAGAGTATATTCGAATTCACAAGTAAATAGCATTCGAATTTATGGTAGATTCGAATGTGAAATGGTAGATTCGAATGTGAAATGGCAGATTCGAATGTGAATTATAGGGTAGATTCGAGAGTGTCTAGAGGACAAACTCGAATGGGCCTTGGGCCTGATTCGAGTTTGGCCCATGGCAAACTCGAATGGTCCTCTATAATTAGGGATAGACTCGAATCATTAAGGGACTTTTGCAGAATTCGAGAGAGATTAAGCAAAAGGGCGATTTCGAGTTTATCAGTAATATTTGTGTTATTTCGGAGAGAATCATCTCATAGGTGCGTTTGTCGTCGTCCGTACAGCATTGTGATAGTCTCCGTGTTCCGTGTGAGAGTTGTATCCGTTAAGCCGTTAACGAGGATTCCGCACTCGTTGACGGTGTCGCGTCTAGATAGATCTGTAGAGTGCAAGACCTTACAAGTGGTATCAGAGCCAGGTTCCGATCCTGTGGTATCAGAGCCAGGTTCCTTACTCGTCCTCTGATTTAACCGTTTCCTTGGTCTCATCCTGAGGAGTAGGTACATAGTTGTTATTTGCCTCAGCAACCTTAACCCTAGACTCAACTAATTCCATATCTATAAGAGAGATCTCTTTGGTTAGTGACTCCACATGCTCAAAAATTAGTTCTTTCCTGACACTTTGTTCAATTAATTTGTCATTCAGAACTATCAAATCTTTAGCATTAGCTTTCAGTTTAGCCTTAAGATCTTCCTTAATGTCTAATAAACTAGCATTATCTGATTTTAAGGATTGAATTTAAGTAGTCATAGATGAATGTGTGTTTAGCTCTAAATTCAATTTATCAATCAAAGTAGAACATAAAACACATAAATCATGAAAAGTAGAAAAGTTCAGAGTTTCCTTTTTCCGATCAGATTCGATATTGACCATCTGAGCTACAAAGTCCAAAGTAGTCAGCTCCTCAGTAATCTCCAGCATCAAAGGAGCTGAATCAGAGTGTTGGGTATCATTTTTCTTTTCCTCTTAGCTCTCATATCCGTTTCTGTCACTTCGACCATGAAAGCCCTAGTATTTCCTCTAGATGTGTATTTCAATCATATGCGCCATCTTAGTGTTTGTTAGACGCCACATTAGTAAGTAAACCAGCCACTGAACCCTGATTCCATGATCTCAGATTCCCTGAATTGGTTGAATACTGACTTCCTGAGTTCTGATTACTATCCATCTTGGGTCTTTGACACTCTCTCGCAAAGTGTCCCAACCGCTGACAGTTATAGCACTTGACCTTTGACTTATCGAATCCTACGTTGTTCACACTTAGATTTCTTCCAGTTCTTTTCATGAACTTTTTAAGTCTCTGTGTGACCATGCACAGTTGCCATTGTAGGTCCATTTCCTCCAAATCATCCGGATCCACCTGATCATAATCTTCTTCCCACAGAGCTGGATCGTTTATTTTCCATTGAACACAATTCCCGTAAGCTGCTACAAATGATGCTAGAAGCTTCAGCTGCTCCTCTGCAGTTTTAGCACTCATTGGCATTTTTGTGTATCCCTGAGATGATGATCCTAAAAGTATATGACTCTGGCTTATCACCCGGACTTGAAAAACTCAGAAAGGCCCTACCATAAGATTCTTCTACTTCTCTTGGTATGCCCACATGTTCTTCAGAATAGAACGTTGTAGCTTCAGACTTAGGTACACTAAAAGTAAATGGTTTAGATTTACCAAAGTATATCTCAGGATCTTGTACCTGATCATACTCCATCTGCTTCTTCTGTATCTTAAAGTTATAAGCTCTCAGTGTCGTAATGACTTCTTCAAGAGTGAGACTGGCCAGTTTATCTTCATTATGCTTTATCAACGTAGTGTATTTCTCCCACTTTGGTGGAAACGCATCTAGAAGTTTTTCGATCTTTTTTGATTCTTGATAATCAACCCTGTGGTTATCAATCTCGGTCAACAGATGATAGAACCTTGTAACTATCTCATCTAGGTTCACTCTCTTTAGACCCTTAAAGATCACAAACTGTGGTTTTAACAACTCAGTTCTCCCCTTCCTGATACCTCTTCTCTAGAGCCTCCCAGAGTTCTTTAGAAGTTCTGTGATGCTTAAAAGTATGTAGAATTTCCAATGGTAAAGCCATTTTGATAGAAAACATAGCTCGACTCTCAGCTTCATAAACTTTCTTATCCTCATCTTACATTTGCAGATAGGATAGAACTTTCATCCTTCCCTCGAGCTCCTAAGTACGGGGAACATATCCTTCATCTATGCATATCCACATGCGCAAATCATTGAAACGTGCGAAGTCCGCAGTCCTGTCATTCCACCAGTAATAGTCTTCAATCTTCATCAGCTTGGGTGGGGAATTGGATTTGCCTACTTCCTGATCCATTTCCAAAAACTTGTGCAAGCTAGACATTCTCGATGACTTTTGGTTCACAAAACTTAATCTTAAAAATTAATTTTATGAAAGTTCGTACGGACTTGTATTAAGTTCGTATGAAGTTTTAACTAAATTCGTTTCTGAAAATTAAGTTCTTTTCAAAGACAAGTTCGTGAACCCACAAGTTCGTGAATCCCTAGTTCTTCTGACAAGTTCGTTCCTAGTTAAGTTCGTGAAGGACAACTTCGAACACTGTCAAGTTCGAGAAACCCTAAATTGACAAGTTCGAGAACTCTGACAACTTCGTGCACCGCAAGTTCGTGGAGGAGCGTGTCTAACAAGTTCGTGATGCCCTAAAAATCCCTCCTAATTTCGTGCGCCGCAAGTTTGTGAAACAGACAAAAATTCAACTTTTTTATAAACTCAGCTTAAATCAATGTTTTTAAGGCTAAAAACAATGAATCTCAATGAATAGATGAACTAGGATTGTCTTGAAGAACTACTCGAAACACCGTAAAAACTTCGAGAAAATGTGATATATCCGAAAAACGCCAAGAAACCTTTGAATGTTTGACGAATAGTGAAGAACATGAAGAATAATCAAATATATTGCTCTGAGTCCACTTGTAAGGTCCACACACTACGGATCTATCAAGGCGTGAACAGCGTCAAACGAGTGCGGAATCCTCGTTTAACAGTTACGGATCCATCAGACGGAAACATGGAGCCGAAAAAGATGTTGTACGATAGAATATCGACCCTACACGATGTATTGCTCCTTCGAACGCTGTAAAACTTTCTGAAATTCGTCTTAAACTGTTCTCACGAATTTCCTAGTAAATTCTCGAAGTCCTTCTGCTCCAGCTCTGAAAATCGTATGCAGTACAATTCTCTTAGCACTAGAAGTCCTTTTGAATTCACAATGATAAGTTCATGATATAACTCTTATGTTCGTGCATGGCCCAAGCGCACGAACTTATAATTTCAAGCCCATGCAGAAAAGTTCTTATGAACTTATCATGGCTAAGTTCGTACGAACTTATTTGCCATAAGTTCGTAGCCTCATGAACTTATTCTCATAAGTTCGTAGCCTCAAGAACTTATTCTCATAAGTTCCTAGCCTCATGAACTTATTATCATAAGTTCACAGCCTCATGAACTTATTCTCCATAAGTTCATAGCCTCATGAACTTATCCAACAATCATGAACTTATCATGCCATTGCATTAATAAGGCCCTATCTATTGCAGTAGTTTGTCAATTACAAAACTAGACTGCTATCGTCACACTGGGTGTACCAACAATTGTAAGTGTTCGGTGGTGTAATCAACTTTTGATTTCAAATTTTGAGCTTTATATTGGATTTTTCTTGTTCAAATCTGTAACACCATGCTTTCTAATATATGCGTTTATGTGACAAATTGTCTTTGATGATGTAATTTGTGAAATTGATAAAATTAATTGCTATATAAAGCAATTAAGTAATACAAAATTTTATTATTAAGTTAATTATATGTATGCATTGTTTATAAAGAAGCAAAATTTAGAAATTGAGACAAATGGAACTAGTGGGGTCAAAACGAGACAAGGAATCCTTAGATAATATAATACCCAATTTAAGGGTCATTTGCTCATTTCATCCAACAAATACATTCATACGAACTTTCTACTCTGTCTCTATTACACACGGTTCCAACTCAAGGATTATCAAGAATCATCAAATTGTGCAAACAATAGGTGAAATTGAAGCAAAGAAATTAACAAGAAAGCTTCAATTATCAACCAACTACAAATATTCAAGGTAAATGTTCATTTTAATGTGTTCTTTGGTTACCAACTTCAGCCGTGGTTTCAGTGATTTATGAACCCAAAATCAGCTTCAATTTATCATAATTTATAAAGTATTACGTGTTTAAAATTGTTGTCTTTGCTGTGAAATGAAAAGAAAACAGAAAGATCTGTGTATGTTGTGTGTGTCGTGTATGTGTGTTTTAATGTGGGTACCGAGAACCCCCTAAACCATTCCATGAATACCGAGACCCATATGTAGTTACCGAAACCCATTTCACCTACCGAAACCATGAAGAAACCGGAACCTAATTAGCCATACTAAACCTTGTTGGTACACCCGGTGTGACGACAACAGTCTAGTTTTGTTATTGATAATCAATTGTAATAGATAAGGCCTTATTAATATAAGTCATAATTATATGTTCATGTTTATGTCTTAAGTTCATGATTATGTATTAAGTTCATGAGTTAATGATTGCATATTAAGTTCATGATTGCTAGATAAGTTCATGAGATATGAACTTATGGATGATAAGTTCATGAGGTATGAACTTTTGGATGATATGTTCATGGGGTATGAACTTATGTATGATAAGTTCATGATTGCTTGGTCCATGCACGAAATTAACGTATATATCATGAATTTACGATCAAGAATTATACACAACTTCGATAATTAGTATTCCATACGAATTTGAGAGCAACAAAGCAAACGAGAGGAGCGATACATCTTGTGGGGTCTATCTTCAGTCAACTATCATCGTGCTTGGCTCCGTGTTCCCGCATGTGATATTTCATGATTGATCCGTTATCATTAAACGAAGATTCCACACTCGTTTGATGCAGCGACGCCTCGATAGATCCAAGAGGCACAGACCATACAACTGGTATCAGAGCATTCATTGAGTGTTCTTTGTGTTCTTCACGTTTCGCTGAACATTCAAAGGTTTCTAGGCGTATTTTCTTCATAAATCACGATTTTCTCGAAGTTTTTACGTTGATTTAAGTAGTTTTATTCTTCCACGATCATCTAAGTTCATTTAACCAGAGGGATTCATCGTTTAAACCTTAAAAACGTTGAAATAATCTGAGTTTTTGAAAAATTCGATTTTTAGGCTCCTTCACGAATTTGCGGCGCACAAACTTGTGAAAATTTAGGGATCCACGAACTTGTCAGTATTAGGCTCCTTCATGAACATGCGGCACGTGAACTTGTTAGAATTCAGGCTTCCACGAACTTGTCAGTATTAGGGTTCTACGAACTTAGCTTGTTAAGTTCGTACAAACTTGAATAACGGACTTGTCAGGAATTAGGTATGCACGAAATTAGTCATTACAAACTTGGGCATCACGAACTTAATTTCAAACAAATTTAATTTGGTAAAAAGAATTTACTTGTAACTTTGTACGAACTTGTTTCAAATTTATTTTAAAATTTAATTAAATAAGTTCATGAACAAAAGTTTTCGAGGATGTCAAGTTTACACAATTTTATGGAAATGGATCACGAGGTTGGTAAATCGAATTCCCCACCAAAGCTTATGAAAATTAAGGACTACTATTGGTGGAAGAATAGGCTTGCAGACTTTCCTCGGTACAATGACAAGCGACTGTGGATTTGTATCGACGAAGGATATGTACCCCCAACTCAGGAACATGAAGGGAGGATGAAAGTTCTTACTTATCAGTAGATGAATGATGAGGATAACAATATCTATGAAGCTGAGAATCGGGCCTTATATTCAATTAAGATGTCTTTGCCTCTGGAGATTCTACATACCATCAAATGCCACAGGACCTCAAAAGAACTTTGGGAGGCATTGGAGAGGAGGTATGAGGGAAATCCACAAGTAAGAAGGGGAAGAACTGACTTACTGAAGCAACAGTTTGCAATCTTCAAGTGCTTGAAGAATGAAAGTCTGGATGAAGTAATCCCTCGATTCTATCATCACTTGACTGAACTGGATAGTCACAGAGTTGATTATAAAGAATCAGAGAAGATTGATAAACTTCTGGATGTTTTACCGTCAAAGTGGGAGATGTACACTACTCTGTTAAAGCATGATCAAGAGAAGTTAGATACTCTTTCTCTTCTAACAAACAGTTAGATGATACGTATGATTAGAATACACACCCTGAGGCAACCACTAGAGCTCTCATGGCTGAAGTGACAGAAGCTGGTACTGGAGCAGAAGAAGTAAAAGGAGAGGATACCCAGCAGTCCGATTCAGATACATTGGTACTGGAGAACACTTAGAAGCTGACTACTTAAGAGTTTGCAGCTCAGATGGCCAACATCGAATATGACAGTAAAAAGGTAACTCTAAACTTTTCTACTTAACATGATTTATGTGTTTTGTGTACTGCTCTAAATGATAAACTGAATTTAGTACTACAGACACATTCATCAATGACTGCTTAAATTCAATCGTTAAAATCTGATAATGCTAGTTTATTAGATATCAAGGAAGATCTTAAGGCTAAACTTAAAGTTGATGCTCAAGATATGATAGTTCTGAAAGACAAGTTAAGTGAACAATGTGTCAAGAATGAACTAATTTATGAGCATGTAGAATCACTAACCAAAGAGATCTCACTAAAAGATGTAGAACTAGCAGACGCTAGAGTTAGGGTGGCAGAGGCAAATAGCAAGATTGAAAAGTTTAAGAATTCGTTCTTGACTTTAGGCAAGATCTTAGATTCATAGTGACAGTCTAAGAAACCGACTGGCTTAGGATATCAAGATTTGCCTCCACCCTTCAATAGCAACTATGAACCTACTCCTTGGGATGAGACCATGGAATCAGTTAAATTAAAGGAAGTAAAGGTAAATGAGTCAGCTAAAGTGTCAACACCTAATCCTCATGTTAAGAAAATAGTACAGTTTGTGGAATCTAGTAGTATGCCAAAACTAGATGAAGCTGACACTGTAAGGGATAAGAAACAAGAGGAGATGAACAAGGCAGTTGATACGAACAATCAGGATATTAGTGAGACACCTAAGACAAAGATTGCTCATGAGAAATCAATTGATAATATGTCTTTTGCTTCAAGTGTCATGAGAAATGTCATGCTGCTTCAGGTTGTCCCTATAAGAAAACAGAGTCTACACCAAACAAATGGAAACAACAACAACCTACCATGAAAACAATGGCCGGTGAAGCGAGCATGAGTAGTTCTCAATGTTATAAGAAAGGTCATGCTGCTTTTAGTGTGATGTCACAATTAGGTAGTAGACGGACACCGGTGTATACAAAACAATATGAAAGACATAGGAATAATTCACCGAATAAATTCCCAAGTCAATCAAAGTCTGGCCCCCAATCCATCCTTAGGAATCGTACACCAAATAGGCGTCAATATGAGTCACACTCCAGTTAGGTCTCATACTCCTAATAGACATCAAACACCAAGTAAAGCCCAGAACTATGACAATGAGATGTACTATAACAGAAATTATTCAAGGCCTAAACAGTAAAGACCAATCCAAAGGCAAAGAGTAGATGTTAATCACTCTAATTCACAACCTGTTGTAGATCAAAAACCCAAGTCACCAGAAAGGAGAGATGGGTATTTGAAAGAATTCACGTTTGGGGATGAGAAAGGTATTACCAAGTCAATCAGGGCTTGGGTTCCCCGTGATAACTAACTTGTTTTGTTTCATGTGTAGGAGTCAGCTACAGGTCTAAGTAATAAGTGGTATGTGGATAGTGGCTGCTCTCGAGACATGACAGGGGAGAGAAGTCTACTGACAGACCTTAAAAGTGGGAATAAAGGATTTGTATCTTTTGCTAGGAATACGGGAGGTGATATCACTGGATTAGGAATGATCACTAATGGGAAAATCAATCTCGAGCAAGTCTACTATGTGGAGAAGCTTGATCATTATCACATTAGTGTCTCGCATCAGTGATAGGCAACATTCAGTACACTTTACTGAGAAGGAAGCGCTACTGCTAAAGCCTGGATTTAAGAATCCTGAAGAGTGGATAATGATGAGGGCCCCAAGGAAGAATAATCATGATATGATGGATATGTCCATAGAAGAATCTTTGATGGGATCTACATGTTTACTGTCCTAAGCTTCAGAATCAGAATCTTTACTGTGGCACAGGAGAATGGCTAACCTGCACTTAAGAAAGATGAACTTCATCACTAAAAATGGCCTTGTGCAAGGTGTACCAACGAAAAGCTTCCAATTTGAAGACAAGTGTGTGCCATGCACTAAAGGAAAACAACATAAGAAGGCACATAAGTCTAAGACTCAGAACTCAATTTTCTCCACTTTTGAATTGCTGCATATGGATCTTTTTGGTCCAATCAACAATAGGAGTATAGGTGGAAGTTGGTATTACTTGGTTATCACTGATAATTACCCACAATTTTCTTGGGTTTTCTTTTTAGGTACAAAGGACGAAATAGCAGGTACGTTGATTGGATTCTTAGACCAAATAGAGAATGCCTTTGGGAAACGGGTGAAGCGTATTAGAAGTGATATCGAAACTGGTTCAAGAATGCAGTAATGGATGTATATTGCCAAACTAAAGGCATAGTGCATCAGTTTAGTGCACCATATGAGCCACAACAAAATCAAGTGGCAGAACGAAATAACAAGACATTGATTGATGCAACAAGGACTATGCTTTCGGATACAAAGCTTCCTACAATGTTTTGGGGGGACGTAGTACATACCGCTTGTCATCTTTTAAACAGAGTCCTTACTGTCAATTCTCTGAACAAAACCTATTACGAGATTTTAAATAAGCGTCCACCAAATTTAACTGGTTTTGAACCATTTGGAGTGCCGTGTACCTTGTTCAAAACTTAACATCAACATAAGTTCGGTGAAAAGGCAGACGAAGGACACTTCCTAGGTTATGTCCGAAATTCACCAAACAGGAGGGTTTTATCAAAACCACTGGTATGTAGAAATTGTATTTAACATCGAAGTTACCAGTTACACACAAGAGCCCCAATTAGGTCAAGAATGGTTATTTGATTATGACACTTTATTTAAATCATTTAACGTTCCATTCAATTGTGATGCATGAAATTTGGAGAATGACTTCTCAACTCTGAATCTTGATGAAGAGGGTAGAGGCTTTTCTAATTCGAGCATTCCTACAAAACTGAAGAAGAAGTATCGTTAGAAGAAGAGACCCCATCAACTGAAGAACCTTCATCACCTATTGATGTGAATCAGATAAATAGTCCAGCCTCAGAAGAAAATGATCAGAAGGAGGAAGTTCAGTCTAAAGTCACACCAACATTATAAGAAATCGGATCTAATCTGGGCGACAATCGTCAGGTCGGTGCAGTTGAGACGTCGAAAGTACATAAGAATCACCCACTTGAGGACATATTGGGAATCCACAAGCAGGAGTGCGAACTCGAAGTAAGGTGAATATTGACACAGTGCTGTTATTGACGATCAAAGACACCGAAGCATTCCACACCTTTTTGTACTCATGTTTCATTTCTCAAGTTGAGCCGAAGAATATTCAAATGGCTCTAAAGGAAAATTCTTGGGTTGAAACAATGCAGGAGGAACTCTCACAGTTCAAGAAACTGCAACTCTGGGAGTTAGTGCCTTTGCCTCGTGGAGAAGTTGCAATAAGGACCAAATGGGTCTTTAAGTGCAAAAGAGATGATCGAGGCATTGTTACTCGAAACAAGGCAAGACTCGTAGTCAAGGGTTTCAACCATGAAGAAGGAATAGACTACAATGAAGTGTTTGCACTAGTAGCATGGCTTGAAGCTATCAGATTGTTTCTCTCATTTGCATCCTTCAAAGGCTTAAAGTTTATCAACTAGACGTCAAGAGAGCATTCTTGTATGGGAAATTGAAGGAACTGGTGTATATCGAGCAACTGCCAGGGTTTACAGATCCTAAGTATCAGGACAGAGTATATAAATTAGATAAGGCTTGTATGGGTTACATCAGGCACCCGAGGCTTGGTACGAGACACTATCCCCTCATCTATTGGAAAACGAGTTCAAGAGAGGACGTATAGATAGTACACTATTCATTAATTGGAAAGAGAATGATTTTCTGCTGGTACAAGTCTATGTGGACGACATAATCTTCGGGTCGTCTAATGAACAACTGTGCAAGGACTTTGAGAAAGTCATGAAGTGAAAGTTCGAGATGAGTGCGATGGGGGAGCTGAATTTCTTTCTAGGTTTACAAGTTGAACAATGAAAGGAGGGAATGTTCATTCATCAGATGAAGTATGTCTATGAGATACTAGAGCGCTTCAGGATGGAAGGAATAAAGCTCACAGGACATTTCAGTACTCCAATTCAAGTAAATCACAATCTCGGACAGGGTACTGATAGTGATACTGATGTGGATCCGACGTTATATCGGGTGATGATTGGGTCACTTATGTATATAACTACTTCTAGACCTGACAATATGCTTTCTGTTTGTTTATGTGCCAGGTTTCAAGCCAACCCTAAAGAGATGCATCTGAAAGCTATGAAAGCAAGAAACAGACTTCGGTAGCCGTATCCACATGTGAAGCCGAATTTTTAGCTGCGAGTAGCTGTTTTTCATAGGTTCTAAGGATCCAACAACAAATGCGGATTACGATTTGTCTTATACTCGTACTCCTATTAGGATAGACAACGAATCCACAATAGCAATAACCAATAATCCGGTAAAGCACAGAAAAACTAAGCACATTGGTATACGTCATCATTTTAATCACGACTGTGCAGAGAAAAACCTGATAAAATTGGTAAAATTTCCAATAGAAGACAACTATGCGGATTTGTTCACAAAAGCATTTGATAGATCACGCTTTGAGTTGTTAGTCCAACTAAACGGGATGCGAAATCCAGAGTAACATGACCTCATTCGATAGTTTTTCTTAAATTTTTAGCTTTTAATTTGTCTTTCTAATTAATTTGTTTAAAAGTAAAAAATATATAAAAAGTAATAAATACATAAAAAATTAATAAAAAAGAGAAAAAAGAAAACAAGGAGGGAGGTCTTAGAGTTCAAGGTTCAACATGACGAGATTTAGCGAAAGCTAACAAACTCTAAGTGTCAACTTTCCCACATAATGCACTATAAACTTTAGTAATATACATATTCATGTTTTGATGTTTTGGTAGGCATAAAACATGAATAATTTTCCTGAAAGCCAATAAAACAATCCAGAAATTGTCGTATGTGTTGCTAACTTAGACGTATTATCATTAGATTTTAATTTTTGTGTTAGAGGCACACATAATGATTTTATGTCTGCCTTGATAAGTAAAAGGGCCATAGGAAGGTTCTAGTGATGCGTGTTTAAGTGGACAACAATACCAATAATCAACATGGTGTGTATGTTACAACAAATAATAAAGGGATGTTAAAAAATTCCAAAGTGTGAAAGTGCAACACCAGAAGTCCATTGGAAAAGCTATCTGATTGAACATGCTATGACTCTCTTGCAAAAATATGTTATGCTATTTTGTCTTTAATTTTCATTTCTTGTACTTTAATTTTATCTTTAATCTTGTTTTTTATTTTATTTTATTAATAAAATTTTAATTAGGTAGGATCGAGGTCATATTCTAGGATGCGTTTCAGTTGGAAAATCAATAGATGCGTGATAATTTGTTGCTCAAAGTGAGGTGTTCCGTGATAAGTTGAAGAAGTTGAAATTTTTCAAAGTTTTTCAAATTTAACATTAAGTTCGTGACACATAAGTCCGTACGAACTTATGGATCTTAAGTTCGTACGAACTTATAATCAGCTAAGTTCGTAGACAGTATGTGTGGGGCCTAAAAATAGTGCAAATACATTTAATTCGTTCATTAACCACCCTCAACTTATTGCTCACGAACATAATTGGCGATCACGAACTTAGCAAGGCAACTACCAACTTATCGGCATTTAAAATTTTGTGACTGTTTAACGAAGATACCCACTGTTTCTCTCGAACTTAACACTATTGCTGTTGGTTTAACTTCTTACCATCAAAGAAAGTAAGTAAGGAGAGTTTAATTGGATTTTTATCGTTTATTTCGGGTTTTCATATCTGAAAAATAAAAGGTTAAAAACTCTAGGTTTTGGGCTATAAAACTTACAATGGAACCTTAATAAACTCGATTTGAACCTTTTAGGACTAGTTTCATGGGTTGATTAAAGTCTAAAGAGTGTTTAATATGAAGTTTCATTTTACAATGGCCGACCATGACCTTTTTACTTAAGAACAAGTTCGTACGAACTTATGTCCATTAAGTTCGTGCGAACTTATTTCAAAATGTCAAAATCAAGTTCGTTTGGTTACAAGTTCGTATGCTTCTAAGTTCGTGCGATCTTATTTGTTTTAAACCATTCAAATTTTCAAATTGCAACTTTTAATTGCATGTACAGGATTGGCAGGGTGTGCTTTTGTGAATAAGCACAATATGGTGGTCAACATTGACATGTAGGCACCAGAAGCTGGGCCATACAAAGAAATTCTTGCAATTCTGACCAGATCTCGAGTGACATATGCATTGACGCATAACCCTACTCTGATGATTCAGTACATCCACCAATTCAGGAGTACATTGCATTTGGATAGCTCTGTCATGGCCCCGTACTTAGGGCTAAGGTCAATTGACAGTCGATTACGTTCTTGACAGCTAATTTCAGAGAATGGGTTACTCGCTTGATTTGGCCAAGGCTATATGTGAAGAGTGGTCTGATAGGGCAGTGGCGATACTTGATGCACGTTCTTCTAGTGTGTCTAGAACAAAAATTGGCCAGTTTCGATGTCATGACATCCAAGCTTCAATCAGGGATGATCTCACTGGTCTATAACAAGCCTTACAGTTTTCGGGCTTCTTTTTTGCTGAGTTTATTCATCAGATAACGGCTAGTCGCAAGCGATTTCGCTGTATCCTCGTTTTGTCATGATGATCATTCGTCATTGTTTGCCAAATTTGCCACCATCACCGGAGGTGGTTGTTGTTTCAGGCATCAACAAAGAATCTGTGCTGATTGTCAAACCCAAAGCCAAAGATGGGCTTAGAATGAACATTCGCGGATTACTCCATTGTTTGGAGCTTTGCTCAATGCTAAATACGTTGCTCCAGCAGGAGATGGCTAGCTGGATAAAGAGAAAAAAGGCCCAGTAGCGGCTCCAGAAGCAGCATCACTTGCCCAGCGTAAGGCTATTCCAGCATCTGCAGCAGTGGTTTCTCCACCAGTTGTTCAAGCTGATCCTAGACAGGAAGCTTTGGAAGACATTTTTGCTCATGGTGGAGCATCTTGCTGAAGAAATCATCTAGTATATTCTTCACCCACGTGAAGCTCCTGGAAACATCCTTGAAGATTTCGAAAATTATCATCCGGAACAATAAGCTGAGGCTGTTGAGCCTGATTCAGAGACCGATTCAGATGCGGTCAGGGATATCAAGGAGGCGGCAAATCTATCGATGACCTATGGTCGTTATCGTTCATGATTGGTAGTGCCGCAAACTGCAAAACAGTAGGCATGGCAACTTCAAGATGAAGATGATGAAGAATATGAGCCGGAAGAGGAGAGTTTGGTTGAGAGGCATCAGAGGGCGAACCGTCAAAGGATAGATCAATCGATGCCCTCCACCTCAGCAACAGTAACCATAATAGCAGCCACATCTTCATCCATTCCACCACCTCCCGAGTCAACTTCATCTGCCAGCCAGAGCCTTTTTCACCTTCAAGCTCAAATCGATAACCAGGCTGTGCAGATTCTTCAACTAACAAAGGCGATTTTTGAGCTTCAAAAGCACAATGTCGAATTAGATCAGACGGTGGCGGATAAACAAAAGAAGATTGCCTACCTTGAAGATCTACTGGCACAATTGATGAAAGATCGACCAGCTCAGGGGAGAGTTGTTAACAAGATGCCTTGAGGCATATCTAGAGGGAAGATGAAGGAGCTGACCCAAGTGCAAGCAAAGACAGTGAGCTGGCAAATCGGTCAAGACAACAATCTGCTCAGCCTGCTGATCCTCTGGGGGAGTCTGACTCATCAGCCCAAGAAAAGGGAAAAGGCAAGGCTTCAGAGGCGACAGAAGTAAGTGAAGATGATTTGATAGGAGCCTTGTCAGAATTAGATGAAGAGGAGATGAGGTTTGACTTTGAAGATGACTTAGACCAGGAGGATCTTGAGGAAGGAGAGTTTAATTCTGAAGATGCACTTGATTGGATGTCAGACGATGAAGTAGTTGTGGATGAGGATGATTATGTTAATGAGAATTTTCTCTATAAGCAACCTGTCATGCAACAATATGTGAATGAAAATCAGAATCTGATAGATCTGGATATGCTGTGATCTAAACTAAATGAAGAATCAGATTCTGAGAAGCCTGACAGGGAGCTCTCAAAAGAAGAAAAGAAGAGACGGTGGTTCAAAAGAGAAGAGAAAAAGATAGACTTGGCCACGAAGAAGAAGATGAAAGTGCCAAGTGCAGGAGATCTATCAGGTGGTATTATGAGCTGGTTCTTTGACAGGTAACTACAGCTATTTGTTCTAAAGAGAAGAGATGGGCCACAATATCTGAAGAAAAGATTGAAGGACTTTAGATCATTGCCAAAGTGTAAAGTCAAGGAGTTAGCTTGGAAGGACCTTATCAACTTAGGAGACGACCCTTATGCTGAAGTAGTTGAAACAATTATCAGAAGAGAGGAACGGTCTGGAAAATTTGAAAGGTTAAACCAAGAGTTGGTAAAAGAGAAGTAGATGAATCAAGGATAGATCCTCAGACTGGTAGGCCATGGACAAAGATGGTCTACAAACCAGTCAGATGCTTGAAGAAGGTTCTATAGAAAGCAATGCCACAGGATATTCTAGGAAATATGAAGTGGTGGTATGTTGACAACGAAACAGTTGATGCTATTATGGAGGATGAAGACGAGAAAGTTATTTTGAAGGTATATGATCCCTTGCATCTTGTGAACCTTTCTCGGGATGATCTGCAGAAGTTTCACGAGCAACCAATCTTCTATCATGAAGGATGGAGATCTGAAGGCAAAAAATACCAGAAAGCAATTCGGGTTTGCATTGAACAGAGACTGCATGCAGGGAGCAATCTAAATAGGGTTAGAATTGTAAATCAATGAAAAAAAAACTAGAAGCCATCGTCAAGTTGGAGTCTGTTGGTACACCCGGTGTGACGGCAACAGTCTAGTTTTGTTATTGATAATCAATTGTAACAGATAGGGCCTTAGTAATACAAGTCATGATTATATGTTCATGTTTATGTCTAAAGTTCATGATTGTGTATTAAGTTCATGATTGCATGCTAAGTTCATGATTGCTAGATAAGTTCTTGAGATATGAACTTATGGATGATAAGTTAATGAGGTATGAACTTATGAATGATATGTTCATGGGGTATGAAGTTATGGATGATAAGTTCGTGAGGTATAAACTTATGGTTGATAAGTTCATATGAACTTAGCTGCATGGGCTTGAACTTATAAGTTCGTGAGCTTCGGCCATTCACAAACTTAACGTATATATCCTGAATTTACGTTCAAGAATTATACACAAGTTCGATAATCAGTATTCCGGACGAATTTGAGAGCAACAAAGCAAACGAGAGGAGCGATACATATTGTGGGGTTGATCTTCAGACGACTAGCATCGTGTTTGGCTACTCTTTCCCACGTGTGATTGTTCATGATTGATCCGTTATATTTAAACGAGGATTCCGCACTCGTTTGACGCAGCGACGCCTTGATAAATCCGAGAGGCACGAACCTTACAAACCTTATGGATTCGGTAATATACTGAAACTACCCACTCATACCGAGACCAACTTTTAATCCACCGAAACCTATGAACTATCGAGACTAATGAAGGCTACCGAAACCATTTGAAGATACCTAAACTTACCGTAACCATTGAGGGTTTCGATAATCTTAAACCGACCGAGACTATATATATATATATATAAACACACACACACACACACACACACACACACACACACACACATAATATATATATATATATATATATATATATATATATATATATATATATATATATATATATATATATATATATATATATATATTCAAGGCCTATTTATTATAAACAAGTTTTATTGATTTGCTATATGCCCTGTAATGTACATTACAGACACTTCGTTGCACACCAGACATTAAATTATAGTGTTTAGCTCGGTTATGAGTCAAAGTAAAGTGCCAGATTGTATTAAAGCTTATTTAAAGAGTCAAAGCCTTTAGAGATAGTGCAAAGCCAAGCTGAGTTAAAGTAAAGCCTTAATGCCCTGAATAGCCGATCTCAAAGTCAATTATACAAAGCCAGAATTAAAGCCTAAATAAGCCCGTGCAAGCGTTTCAGAGTATCATAAAGCCATAAATATTGGTGTAAGCATTTAACAGTACTGTGAGTAACAGTTATTCATGTTTACATGTATTTTATGTAATTGAGACATACTTTGCTTCTATATGCTTTCTTTGATCTTCAATTGAGCTTATGTGCGTGAAGGTGAACACTGAGGTACAGGCGGTGCCCAGCTTAGACAGATCTCACATTTGTTCTATTTATATGCACTATTTACTGTTAACCGATTATCCTTCCGCATAGATACATCAAGGCATGTTTAAGCATTTCTTTGAGCATTTCATAAGCATTTTACGTACTGCAAGCAATTATGATGCTTATCACTATCCCAAGCATTTATGCGGTTAGCTAGCCCCGCATCACAAACTAATCATCTGTAAGCGGTAACCCTAGTGGTAGCATTTCCTTTTCATCGTGCATTGTCTCAATTTATGCAAGCATTCACTCTGGTATAAGCAATAACTCTGAAGCAAACTTTAATTTGAGCAGCCTTTATAGGCATATTTCTTTTAGCCACATATCTTATATGCATCATGATTATCTATTATCTCACTAAGAAATTAAGTTACAATTGCTACTCACAATTTTACAGGCAAAGGTAAAGAGCAACTTGGACCATCTACTTAGGTCTATTTTTTTTATCATCCTAGAGGACTTTAGCTCACTATGTCAGCTTGGGGTATAGCTTTGTGATACCTTGGGATCTGGGTAGCTGCTTTTATTATGATTGTGATGTAATAGCACTTAGTATAGTAATCTTGTAGCATGTGTAGTGCATGACTGGTTGTAATACATTATTTATATTTATGCAAGCTTTAGATTAAATATGATTATTATGGCATTTGTTGCTTATTCATGGGATTCTGCAAGCGTGCTAAAAGCCAGGATGTGACAGGATGGTATCAAAGCATTAGTTTGAGGGATTCAAGTGTTAACAATAACACTTGGACTAAATCTTTTAAGAAAAGATATTAGCTTTGAATATCTAGGCTTTAACTGGAATTCAAATAGGCTATGACCTCACTTTATGTATTTGAGCATATGGGGTAGAATAGGAGTATGCCGATTCTTATGCAAGCATTGTTTCATATATCTCAGAATATGTCTTGATCTGGTGAAGGAGCTGGAGGTGGACTCACTCCTGAACAGAGCATGAGGATACCGGATTCCGTAATGACGACACTGACGAGGAGGACATTCCAGTAGTCCGTCCTAAGCGCTGTAACTTATGTTATTTCAAGGCTTGCGGTGTTCAACCTTTCAAAGGAGCCGCTAATTCTATCGAGGCACTCGAATGGGTCAGTGGCATTGAGCGCATATTCCTTATTATTGATTTCACTGAAGAGTCAAAGGTCAGCTTTGCTACTACACTATTCGAAGGTGGCGCTGTTATGTGGTGGAGATCTCAGGAGAATATGCAAGGAGCCAACTGGATTAAGTCACTATCTTGGGATGACTTCAAAGTGATTTTCTTTCGTTAGTACAACCCCGCTGATGAAAAGAAATATCGAGAGGAGAAGCTGTTGTTTCTTACTCAAGGAACCAAATCGGTGACTGAGTATGAAATTGAATTTAATCATCTAAATTGCTACAGAGGAGCGAAAGATCGACCACTTTCTAATGGGTCTGCACCCCGAGTACCAGAAACTTCTGAAGCACCAAAGGTACTCTAATTAATCTGAAGTTGTTGAATCTACTAGAAACCACGAGCAAGACTTTATCCGCGTCGGAGGAGTTCCTACTTCATCTTTCAACTCGAGTTGTCCGTCACCGCCTAAGAAGTCACGCACTGGAAGCTATTCTAGATCTTCATCCAGATATTCACCATAGTAGTCTCAAATAACGGCCGAGCAAGTGAAGGAAATATCCGACGTGGTATCTCGTACGTTTCTTTCGCATCAAGTGCATTTGCATCTAAGCTTGGGATTTCACCTATTACTCTCCCAATAATATTTGATATTGAATTGGCCAGTGACATATGTGTGTTTACTGATAAAATCTACCAACATTGCATCATTCGACTTGATAACTGCACATTCTGACTTGATCTTATCCCAATGGACTTTTACAATTTCGACGTCATTGTAGGTATGGATTGGCTAGTTCACCATGACGCCAACATTATGTGTAAGAAGAAGTTAAGAAAGATCACTACTCCTGATGGCTGTGGTATCTGCATCTATGGCGACAGTATTAAAGGTGACTTATGATTTATCTCTGTATTGAAAGCTAGGAAGCATATAACAAAGGGTTGTGCATCTTACTTAGCATATGCAATAGATGCTAAGTCCGAAAAAAAGATTTAGCTATGGTACCAATAGCCTCAGAATTACCCGATGTCTTTACCAAGGACATCTCTAGACTCCCACCAAACCGTCAGCTGGAGTTTAGAATTGATTTTGTGCCAGGCGCGACACCAATTGCTCGAGCCCCTTACTGACTTGCACCCACGGAGATGCAAGAAATGATGAAGCAGTTGCAAGAGCTGCTTGACAACGGTTTCAAACGACCAAGTTCATCTCCCTGGGGAGCTCCTGCCATATTCGTTAAGAATAAAGATGGGACTTTCCGGATGTGAATTGATTATAAGGAGTTGAACAAGGTAACAATCAAGAATAAATACTCGTTACCCAGAATAGATGATATTTTCGACCAGCTTCAGGGAGCCAGCTATTTCTCTAAGATCGATCTCATTTCTGGGTACCATCAGCAAAAAATACGAGAAGATGATGTTTCGAAAATGGCATTCCGTACTAGATATGGGCATTATTTCTTTTTATGCCCTTTGGTCTTACAAACGCGCCCGCGACGTTCATGGATCTCATGAACTGTGTTTGTAGGCCAATGCTCGACAAAGTCTGTTATCGTCTTCATAGACGATATTCTCATCTATTCTAAAACGGAAGCCAAGCATGTTGTGCATCTTAGGGAACTGATACAGTTGATGCGCAAAGAGCGACTCTACGCCAAATTCTCTAAATGTGAATTTTGGTTGCGACAGTTGGTCACAAAATTTGATTATTCAAATTAAGCTTATCTTTCTTTATATTCTTGCTCGGCGTTAACTTGTTAATCTTGTATCTTAGTAGATACAATTTCTTGGACTCGTGATATCTGGTGAAGGAATCTCTGTAGATGCTTCTAAGATAGAAGTTATTCAATGCTGGGAAGCTCCCAAATTACCTACAAATTTTTGAAGTTTCTTGGGATTGCCAGATTGTTACCATCGAACCATTGATTCATTATGGACTTCTCGAAGTTAGATGTGCCTCTTACCTCTCTTACTCGCAAGAATATTCCCTTTATTTGGGAAGGAGCTCAGGAAGCCGCATTCCAGAGTTTAAAGCAAAAGTTAACTGAAGCACCTATTCTGGCCTTACCTAAGGGTAATGACGACTTTGTGGTGTTCAGCGACGCCTCATATCAAGGACTTGGGTGTGTACTAATGCAAAGAGGCAGAGTCATAGCATCTGCATATTGTCAACTCAAGGATCATCAGAAGACTTAACCGACTCATGACCTTGAACTTGCTGCTGTGACTTTCGCATTGAAAACGTGGCGTCACTATCTCTTAGGCACCAAATGCCAAATATATACAGATCACAAGAGTCTTAAATATATTTTCAGTCAAAAGGAGCTCAACATGCGCCAGCGACGTTCCATGGAACTCATAAAAGACTATGACAGTGAAATTCGGTATCACCCTGGTAAGGCAAATGTAGTTGCCGATGCATTGATTCGAAAAACTTATTCCACAAAATTCCTCTATACTCTGACTTATACTTCATTTTCATCTACTCTGATTGATGATATCCTTGTTGCTGAAGCTGAAGCCCTGAAAGAAGAAAATCTCAACTCTGAGGACATGAAAGTGCAACTTCAGTTCTTAAGTGATAGCCTTCGTGGCTTAAAACTCTTTAATAATCGCATCTGGGTTCCGATGTTTGGAGACATTCGACATGAGATTCTTTTAGAAGCTCACTGCTCAAATTTCTCTGTAAATCCCGGCAGCACCAAGATGTACAATGATCTGAAAGCCGAATACTAGTGTCCTGGTTAAAAAAGAGATGTGGGCCAGCATGTCGAAAATTGTGTTACATGCCGACTAGTAAAAGCGGAGCATTAGCAGCCTTACGGTAGTCTTCAACCTCTATCGATCCCTGAATGGGTCATCATAGACCGTCTAACCAAAGTCGCACACTTCATTCCGATTCGCGAGAATTACTCACCGGAGAAGCTGGCTACGATCTATATTGATGAAATTGTTACTCGACACGGTGTGCCTATGTTAATCATTTCAGATCGCGACAGCAGATTCACTTCGAGGTTCTAGACTGAACTGCAAGAAGATTTTGGCACTAAAGTCAAAATGAGCACCACGTATCACCCACAACCTGATGGCCAGAGCAAGAATACGATTCTTACTCTTGAAGACATGTTGTGGGCTTGTGTCCTTTAGTTTAGTGGTTAATGGGATGACTACTTGCCTCTGGCTATGTTTTCTTACAACAACAGCTACCACTCGTCCATTAAATCAGCACCTTTCAAAGCATTATACGGACGTAATTGTCGTACGCCAACATGTTGGCATGAAGCAGGTGAAACACTGATCGATGCTCCCGCATTACTCCAGCAGACTCACAATAAGATACGAATTATTCGGCAACGTATGGAAACCGCTCAATCTTGGCAAAAGTCGTATCACGACCGACGCCATAAACCTTAATAATTTCAGAAAGATGATTGGGTTGTACTGAAAGTCTCACCGATGAAGGGTGTGTTTAGATTTGGCAAAGGTGGCAACTTAGCACCATGATTCGTTGGTCCTTTCAAAATCATCGAACGTGTTGGGAGTCAATATTATCTTTTAGACTTGCCGAACGAGCTGTCAAATATTCATCCTGTATTTCATGTCTCACAATTGAGTAAGTGCATGGAGAATGAAAGCAAAAAGTGGGCCGATCATCTGAGCTACAAGATCAACGAGAAACTGCAATGCGATGAGCGTGATTCTATTTTGGAAACAAAGATGAAAAAGCTAAGATACCGAGAAGTGGCAATGGTGTTGGTGCAGTGGAGAACTTCTTATGGAATTTCCCAGACCTGGGAATCTGAACAATACATGAGGGTTTGCTATCGACATCTATTTGAGCGCTAAGTACTTCGAGGACAAAGTGCAAGTGTGGTGGGCTCATACTGTAACACCATGCTTTCTAATATATGCGTTTATGTGACAAATTGTCTTTGATGATGTAATTTGTAAAATTGATAAAACTATTTGCTAAATAAAGCAATTAAGTAATATAAATTTTTATAATTAAGTTATATATATGTATGCATTGTTTATAAAGAAGCAAAATTTAAAAATAGAGACAAATGAAATAGTGGGGTCAAAATGAGAGCAAAGAAACCTTAGAAAATATAATACCCAATTTGAGGGTCATTTGCTCATTTCATCCAACAAATACATTCATACAAACTCTCTGCTCTCTCTCTCTCTCTCTCTCTCTCTCTCTCTCTCTCTCTCTCTCTCTCTCTCTCTTTCTCTGTATTACACACGGTTCCAAATCAAGGATTATCAAGATTCATCAAATTGTGCAAACCAAAGGTGAAATTGAAGAAAAGGAATTAATATGAAAACTTCAAGTATCAACCAACTACAAATATTCATCGGAAATGTTCAGTTTTAATGTGTTCTTTGGTTACCAACTTCAGCCACGATTTCAGTGATTGTTGTCTTTGCTGTGAAACGAAAAGAAAATAGAAAGATCAGTGTATATTGTGTGTGTCGTGTACGTGTGTTTCCATGTGGGTACCGAGAACCCCCTAAACCACTCCATGAATACCGAGACCCATATGTAGGTACCCAAACCCATTGCACCTACCGAAACCATGAAGAAACCGAAACCCAATTAGCCATACCAAAACCTTTATAAATTCGGTAATATACCGAGAACTACCCACTAATACCAGGACCAACTTGCAATCCACTGAAACCTATGAACTATCGAGACTAATGAAGGCTACCGAAACCATTTGAAGATACCTAAACTTACCGAAACCATGGAGGGTTTCGGTAATCCTAAACCTACCGAGATTGTTCCATCATGTATATATATATATATACATGTATATATATATATATATATATATATATATATATATATATGTATGTATGTATTTGAGCGCATGTGAGTGTGAGCAGTCCACAGCAAGTAGATTTACATAAATATGTATATATATTTCGTTTTGTGTGTATAGGTACAAAAACTATAAATAGAGACTATTATATATATATATATATGTATGTATGTATGTATATCTTTACTACTAACAAAGCATTTAGCTTTTAGCTACTAATAAAGCATTTAGCTTTTTACAACTTATCATACATAAAGTACAACTTAATAATGCAAGATCTTGAACTTTAAGACTACGTATAAATAATTAAGAATGAAGTAAAAGTAGGTGTTGCAAGACAAAATAAATGGGATTTTATTTGTGATGTAGAACTGATATATGCATAAATATTCAAACAATTTTGAATTTCCACTAATAGTTTTTTCTTGGAACTGGGTTGAAAATCTTGAGGAGTGGAACGGTGGTACACTGGTACCTTCTTAAGAAACCAAACAACTATTTCTCTTCCCCATGCTTTATCTTCTTGTTCTTGGTCTTTAACATCCCCAGACAAAAATCCATCACCATTCATTCCTCTCTCAATATTTCTTTACATAGCCGGTGAAAGAAAAACCCCGCAAAAACCGCCATCACTGCTGTGGAATCTTCTTGACACAACCACACACACACTCTGGCCGTTTGCCTTCCTCCGCCACTCTGGCCGTCAGAACGCCAGCAAGTGCGCTCGTATGTCGTGCATCTGTCGTGTTCATTCATCCTCCGTTGCTTCCTGCGTTTGTCTGTCGTGACTTCCTATGCGTTCCTTTGCTATTGTGGTATTGCATTAAATTTATTTCTGTGTGCGTTCCTTTGAAGAAGATGATGAAATTGATTCATTTTTTTCATTAAATTATTTCATTTTTCCATTATATTGATTCCTTTTTTCATTAATTTGGAAGTGGTGTACAAGTGGTGCCGTCATACCGGAGGTGGTAAATTGATTCATTTTCCAATTAACTTGACTACCTATTATATTGTTGTTTATGTTTATTTTTCATGGCAAAACTAATGTTTGATGTTTATGTTTATTTTTTATGGCAGAACTATGATTGATGTTTATACTAATTTCTTTTAAGCATTGTTTTTTCTTGATTTAAAATCTAATAAACATGTTTAGGTTTCTAATACACTGTTATTCTACAGTAGATTTTTGATAATATAAGATTTGCATCAAAATTATTTCTATTGATGTTTTTATATTTCTATTATTCTTTTTAGTTTTCCATAATTCTTGTTATAACTCAATTGTTCTTCGAAGAGGTAGACTAATCGTTTATTGAAGAGTCTCAGGTAGGTATTCTTATTTGTTGCATCTTTTTAATTAATTTTTCCTAGGATTTGGTTTAACGAGTTTAACTAACGTGTTTTTATTGAAGTATGATTTCCTTGAAAATAGTTGTAACAAGTAGGTTGCCACATTTTGTTTTGTTTGGTTTTTTTTTTTTTTTGGGCAGGAAACTTGATTTTGTAAATGCACATTGAGGTCATTATTTTATTTGAACCTCTATTTGAGGTTATTTTGCTTTGCTTGTTATGACAATGGTACAACCACATTTCTTTATGGTTTTGCTTTGAATAATTTTTTCTACTGGTTGGTACAATTGTAGTTAATTATAAACTTGTTGCACCATTTATCGTTAGGTTTCATCTTATTTTGATTGTGTTTTGAGATGGGTTGGTTGTGACTTTTTTTTTGTTTTTTTACTTAGGCAATAACATATCTGATCGTAACTTTAATGTTGCTCATGTTTACAAATGTGTAGTTACTTTTATCCAAGTCCTTAGTGATGAGTCTAACTTGGAATCCAAATGATTATACATTTAGAATGGAACAAGTAAATCAAGCTATTATTTGCAAGAAGTACTAAGAACCAATCTAACATTAGGTTTAGCTAACATGGTATCTTAAAAAAGTAGAGTTGGTGGAATTAGGTGAATTTGATTCAGGATGTGAATGGTTTTTTTTCCTAATATATTAAAGAATGAAACTGATGTATTATTTGTGCTTCAAATATTTCTGTTTTGAGTTTTTTATGTGGTTTCTTTTTCATTTTCGATTGTTTTTTATTTCGATTCTACGGTTGTCTCATCTAGAATTCTATGCAACTCAACCCCTCACTTAAGTGATGAGGTTTGGTTGATGTTTCATTGAATCACCAACATTGTCATCTATAAATGATATTTAATGGTGGTATATACTTCATCTAATCTGCTGTTGCTTCTTTTACTGCTAATAGCATCTCGTGTCTTGTATTTGTGATCTATTAGTAGGCTATTGATTGATATCACTTTCCTTCTACCGTTATGTTAACCACGATCCATATTGGAATGAAATGTCATACTTAGTTTTTATTTAATTTCACTTCATTAGGAAAGTATGACTAATGAGCTGCTTATAGGTGGTTTCCAATCTAGAGCTATTGGTTGTTGGGTTAGTTTATTTTTTATATGTGTTAGGTACAAAAATACTTGTGAAATATTACGACAACAGTTTGCTTTCGAGCCACATGCCCACTACATACCATTAAATTGTGTCACTAAATTTAATTTCAGACAAAAGGAATTCATCTAAAATAAAAAAAAAAACTCTACCAGGCCAAGAAAACAACGGCTTAACAGGCCCAATTCTTTAAGAGGTAACTTCAAATTTTGATCATTATTTAATTTATCACAGAATTTGTGCAATTTTAAATTAATGGTCAATATGTTATATCTTTAATATTATGTAATGGTCAATATATTATGTAATGCTCTCTGATAACTTTTTCTTCCTCATTGAAAACTGTTGACTTGATGTTAGCAAGATTTAATTGCAAATGGATAAAAAAGATGCAGGCCAGCAAACCATCTATTGATGTTTTTTATGTCTTGAATACTCACTCTATAATACACACTGTTATTATGCTTGAAGTTAATTTCACCTTCGTTGTGTTTGTAGGCATTAATTCTGCTTATGTATATCTATTATTCTTTTTATTTTATATTTAATCTTAGTTTCATTTTATTGATTTTGCTTTATGTTGTTCCTCTGTTGTGTTTTTATTTATCAAGGGTTTTTCTTTAGGGTTTTCGTTTGAAATGCATTTATGATCTGGTTAACATCGATAGTATTTGAAGGATTATGATTGATTTGATGATTTGTATGGTTTGTGTAGGATTATTGTTTCTATATGGTGAGTATGGTTGTCGTCAGATTTGGTGTTGATGCCAAATTGGACAGTGGTTCTAACCGAAAGGTGGCAAAGCGAACCAGTTGGTTACAAATGTTGTTGCAATGAGTATACTTCTCACTCTATGTTTATATGTAATAGCAAATATAAGTGTGGTTTATTTGATTTGTATTCACTTATTGCAAACAAAGGCTGATACCCCCACTGCATCAACTGGATCTAAGCCTGTGTGACCAACTAAGGTTCTGTTCTCTTAAAATTATAGCTTTTGATTAAACGTTTGGCCTGGATCAGGGAATTGTCTCACTTATTTTTGTGATGAGACGTTAATTTTTGTTGTAATCGATTAATCACTCTTGGTTCATTTGTTTTAAATGTATAAATGGTTCATGTATTAGAAATGACAACAAAAACTATACAATTAAATAATAATGTCTTCTTTAATAAGGATATTTAGGAGGTTGTAAGCATTGAATATACTTGGGTGACCTTTACTGATTGTCGAAATTGTGACCTTTACCGATTGTGACCGTTACTGATCGTCATTGTTCATGGTGGATTGACACATGAGGTCTCTATTTCTTGTACGATCTTCCGAAAGAGCTTTTAAACATAAAGGTTGTTGGTAGAAGCAGTTTTGTAAGGTCACCTACCTACGGATCTAATCTTGACGCTACACCTTCCAACGAGTGCGGAATCCTCATTAGGGGTTTAACGGATCGATCACACACGGGAACTCGGAGACGAACACTACGATAGTCGATACGACGAACGGCCCGACACGTGTATTTCTCCCAAACGACTCTCTGAAATCTCACAAGTTCGTATGTGCACTATACGAGCTCTGAATACTAATTTCTGCCAAAAGTCTCTGAATAAAACGAATGGATGGTCTATTTGCTCTCAAGTTCGACAGAATCTCTAAGCCGTCAAGGATTATTGAATTCACAAAGATAAGTTCATTATATAGCCGATAAGTTCGTGTAGACGCTCCTCTTGAAGTTATCTTTGAACTTGTTCTTGAACTTATCTTTGAACTTGTTCTAGAACTTATCTTTGAACTTATTCTAGAACTTATCTTTGAACGTGTTCTTGAACTTATCTTTGAACATGTTCTTGAACTTATGTAAGGTCTACCACTACGAGATCTATCTAGATGCGGAACCGTCAACGAGTGCGGAATCCTCGTTAACGGGTAGACGGAAACAACTCTCACCAGAAACACGTAGACTATCAGAAGTTGCATGAACTACACAAGAACGCACCTACGAACTGATTCTCTCCGAAATGACACTAACACTGATGATAAACTCGAAATCGCTTAATGCTTAATCACTCTCGAATTCTGCAAAAAGTCTAATAATATTTCGAGTCTATCCCTAATTATAGAGGCTAATTCGAGTCTGACATGGGCCAAACTCGAATCCGACCCAAGGCCCATTCGAGTTTGTCCTCACTGACATTCTCGAATCTGCCTAAGTAAGCATATTCGAATCTGTCTAACTGACCCATTCGAATCTGACCTAGATTCGAATCTTGGTCCTTAGACATTTCGAATCTACATTTTAACATAATTAACTAAGTATTGAAACTTATGTTTTTACCTTATGATTGATTTTATCTTTGATCTTTATGTTTGAACTTCTTGTAATACGATACATCAAGTTCAAGCATACAATCAATAACTGTCAAACATATATAAACATATATATCAAACACTCGTTAATTCTCAATACTTTGAATATTACTTAAACCAAAATGTTAGATTGCTTAGACTGCTATCGTCACACAGGGTGTACCAACAGACTCCCCCTTGACGATAGCTTCTAACTATTTACATCAAGTTTAAGTAGTAGATCTATATATACTACTGCCTGCGTATAAACCAGCATCTATACAAACTTTTACTAGCTTCTGGAACTTCCTGGCTTCAGATCTCCATGCTTCAATAAAGAAGACAGGTTGATCATGTAGCTTCTTCAGGTCATCCTTCGATAGATTTATTAAGTGCAGTGGATCATACACTCTCAAAATCACTTTGTCTTGTGTATCTTCCATGACTGCTTCTGCTGTATTATTATCGACGTACCACCATTTCATGTTGCTCAAAATTTTCGGTGGCATCGATTTCATAGGCACCCTTTTCAAGCATTTGACGAGTTTATAAACCATTCTGGCCCAAGGCCTTCCCGTATGAGGATCTATCCTTGATCCATCCTCTACTATCTTGCCTGATCTCGGCTTAAGTCTTTCAAACTTTTCAGAACGACCCTCTTTTCTTATTATCTTTGCCATAACTTCAGCATACGGGTCCTCGCCGATATTGATCAGTTCTTTCCATGCTAACTCCTTTACTTCAATCCTGGGCAGTGTATTGAATGCTTTCAGTGTTCGCCTCAAGTATTGAAGACCATCTCTCCTTTTCAAAATAAACAGCTGCAGTTCTCGGTCAAAGAACCAGCTTATAATTCCTCCTGAGAAATTTCCAGCGCCCGGAATTCTCATCTTCTTTTTCATCTTCAGCTGTTCTTTCTTTTCTTCCTTTTTGAACCAAAGCTTTATCAACTCAGCTCTAGATGGCTCTTTCTCTGCTTCTTCAAGTTCTGTGTCTTCGACTGAGGCTATCTTGATGTCATCTATATCAATCACATTGTGATTATTGCCCACATATAATTCCGTGATAGGTTGTGAATTTATGATCACCTCGTTGACGTTATCGTCCTCGTCCTCAATCACTTCGTCGTCAGATTTCCAATCAACAATCTCCTCAGGAATGAATTCCCCTTCTTCCAACTCTTTTGTTTCATCTTCAAAATCAAATTCCATTAACTCTTCCTCAATGTCTTTTAGCGCATCTATCATATCGCTTTGCAAAGCCCTTGAAGAACCAGCCTCTCCGCATTCACCTTCTGCTTGAATTGGCTCCCCCTGAGATTGAGCATCCTGAGCAGCAGAAAAATCTACTGGCTCATTCTGTCTTTGAGAGCTGGGATCATTGCCTTGGTCATCTTCATTATCATCATCCCTCGGCCGCTACACTTGATCACGGCAGAATGTCTCCCCCTGAGCCTGTATATTTTTCATTAACTGCTCAACTAGGGAGCACATCGAGCTTAGCTCAGCTTCCTGATCAGCGACAAAAGTCTTTAACTCTAAGTTCTCTTCCTGAGCTTTTTCCACTATGTTTTTCAGATCGGCATTCTCCTTATCAAGATTTGCATTATGAGTCTGAATCTCGCCGATTGCCTTTGTTAGGCCTAAGATCTGGATATTTTGGAAGTCAACTCGAGCTTTTAGCTGCAGAAACCTTTGATTCTCGGCGTATGTGGATGAGGTTGATGGGATGGATTGAATTGGAGTTGGAATGATCGGCGATGGGATGTATGGTTCATCATGAGGTGGTGATGGTGGAATGGTGGTTTGAGGGTCCTGATGTTGAGGAATTTGAGGTTGAGGAATTTCAGGTTGTTCTGCTGAAGCTGAAGTAGATCCTTGCATAAATCTATGACGCTTGGCCCTTTGCCACGTCACTAATGGTGCACCCTCTTCTTCTTCAAAATCAGAGTCATCAGACTCTCTTGTTGCTCGCCTCCTTGAAGCTTCTTCCGATACTATTAACCTTGATCCATAAGTTCCCATTTGAACAGGAGGTTCTGTAGATACGGACTCTGGAGCTTCAACCTCTATCTCCTCCAATTCTTCTAACTCAGTTGCAGATGATGACTCATCATTACCAGTCTACTCTGGTTCATATTCGTCAACATCCCTAAGAACATCTTCTTCTCCCTCTGGAGGCTCAAGCAATTCTCCAACTAATGCTGCAGATATTTCTTCATTGGCATGAGGACCAGCTTCCCAAATTTCATGTAACGTCTGACACAACTGATCAGATTCACTTGGGACATTCGAAGGCCCTGCTTCTTGTACCTCTTGCTGTTGACTTGTAGAAGGCCTAGATGCCTGAGTTTGACTCGCAGTAGCTCTCTGTCGTCTCCTTTGTGGCTGTGCACGCGGTTGTTGTCGTTGTGGTTGTGGTGGCTGTCTAGCTTGAACTTCCACTTCTCCTGCCCAGTTGGCATTATTCGGTGCTTCAAAGTTCCTATCAATTACTGCCCCAAACAACGGTCGTTCGACTGGAACTGCCAACCTTCCTCTATGCGAGGAGCAATCAGCAAAAATCCTTTTATCCATCACCGCTACGCTTTGAATTTCATTTTGCTGCGGCAAATTCGGCAAGAAATGCCTGATGAGCATCATTATGAATCAAGGATACAGCAGAAATTGTTGCTGCTCTGGAGCCGAGATTTGATGAACGAATTCCGAGAAAAACATTTGAGAAAAGCTGAATGGCTGATTATACACTAAAGCGATCATCCCAGATTGGATCTTCGAGACAATATAATCAAAACCGGCTTTCTTGGCTGCAAAACAAACCATAAACACATGAGCCAAAAATCTCCATTGGCCTATTAGCCCACTCTTCATATACGATGTTTTCGTAACATCCAAGCTGTAACCCATCCTCTGAAAAGCTGCTTGCCTAATACTTAAGGGAAAGTCAATAGGCCCAGACTCTTCTTCCTGAGATCCTAGCTGCAAAACCTGACGCAGCATATCGGCAGAAAACACCAATGGTTGTCCTGCTATCCTTGTTCTCAGCACTGTCGGGATGACAAAGCAATCCACCTGTAGATGATCATAGAACTGGCGAACATAGGGAATAACAATCTGAATGTTATGGGTCAAAGCAAACGCAATCCTAGACTCCACTAGGAAATCCATCATTTGTCGAAAACCCTGCGCCTCAGGGATATGATGGTCGGGGGGAATGACCATATTGTGCTTCGGCACGAATACTCGAACAGCCATATCTGCACAATAGATGAACTATTAGAATTAATAAAAATCTATAAGCTTGCCAAAATTCAAATTTGTTTTATTTTGAAATTGATTAAGTACAAAATGTAACACAAAAGAATTTCTACAAGTTTAATTAACTTTAAATTGAATAATTCAAATAAAGTCACAGATTCGAATAGACAGATTCGAAGACACCCTATTTCGAGTTTGATGACAGATTCGAATGTAATGGTCTTCTCGAGTTTACTGACAAACTCGAGAATATTCACGATCAGATTCGAAATGTCGGCCCAACTCTTCACCAAAACCCATGATTTTAACCATTTTGAACTTAGAAAATCACAATCACTGATATTTGCCTTTAATTTGACCTTTTACCGTTCCAAACTTGGTAATTTTGAAAAATCCGATTTCGACCATCAAACCTTACAAAATTGGTGATTTTGACTTAAATGGTGTATTAAACTACATGAATCTTGTACAACCAAGTTGATTATACCTAGATGTATCAGTAGAATCGAACACCCAAGTAAGAAACTCGACAAATTGTCGTTTTTGAGGAAAACGGTAGACTCGAGGAAACAGATTCGAAATCGCCTAATAGATTCGAGCGTATAGATTCGAAAACGGATGACTTAATGACGTTACTGTTAATCTATTTATACCACCTACCTTCGAGTCTATGGCCACATTCGAATCTAATGACAGATTCGAGGTCACCCAATTTCGAGTTTAAACTAAACTCGAATTACCCAAAACACTTAGAAAATTTCGAAAATTTTGAAATAAATTCAACTTTTTCAACCTTATTGTGTAACGGAATAAACTATGCCAAACCTTTTACCCTAAGCACAAGATTTTCATGCAGTGTTTATTTTATCCAACTATGAATGCACCCTTAGAAATTTTTGACCGTTTTCCTAAGTAAAAAAAATAATAAAATAAAATAAAGTAAAATAAACTAAGGTAAAACACAATAAAATAAAATAAAAACTAAGCAAAAATAAAATTTTAAAATTTTGACCAAAAAATTTAACTTAGACTTAAACTATATTTATTAAAATTTACAACCTATGCTAAACACTTAACAAAATATTTTTGATGAGTATAATCAAAGAAAGGTTCAATCAGATAGCGGTGTCAGATACTCACTTTCAGTACTTAAACTTCCACACTTAGGAATTTTTTATTCCTTTGATTGTTTGTCGTGAAATACCCATTTAGCCGATTGTTGGTATTTACCTCTTTAAACATTCTACATTTCGGAATATCCCTTGGCATTTTTATTTATCATGAAATTATCTTACGTGACTCAGACATAGACATACTTTTATGATCAAGGCATACAGACAAAGATTCTAACTTGTTGGTATTTGCAAACTTTCTTTAAAAGACAAACATCGGACACAGGTCTGTATTTTCATACAACAAAGTGTCTTAGTTTGACTTAAGGTTTATTCTTAAAGCTAGCAAGACAGCGGTGACAGGTCTGTACCGCCGTACAACAAAGCGACTTATCTTGCTAACCCGAATCAAAACAGAGGCAACAGGTCTGTACTTACATACAACAGAGTTACATATTTTCGACTCTCAATTTTGTATGATTTTTCTATTCTTTCCATTTTAAGATGTATTTGATGTTGCTATACATCCCCAGAAAGTTTGCATACCTCATTTAGACTCAAAGTTTGTATGTCTTGTACGTAAAAATTAAGACCGATTGGTCATATATCTAAGTTAGTGACACGTTTGACTTTTTCTTGAATATTTTATTTGCCTTAAGACTCCCTATATGTATTATGCCTACCAACACATCAAACTAAAATAAAGTATAACACTTAGAAATTTTGGTGCATTATGTGTGAAAGCTTAAACACTTAGAGTTTGTAACGACTGTGCTAATTTTCGTCACTTTGAACCTATGCTTCTAAGACTTAACTGTTTTTTTTTTTTGATATTCTCTTTTTTTGTATTTTTATGATTTTCTCTCTTATTTCTTTTGTTTTTCATTAGAAATAGCAATAAAATAAAATAAAAAATAACCTACTAACTTACTAAAAATAGAAACTTACTAAAAATAGAAACTATCCTAAATTAGCAGACTTACTATAAAAAGAAAGAAATACTACAGCTATAAAAAGAAATAAACTACTACTAAGGTCAAATTACTCTGGGTTGCGCATTCCATTTTGTTGAATTAAATATTCAAACCGTGACTTATCAAATGTTTTGGTAAATAAATCAGCATTATTATCGTCCGTTGCCACTTTTACCAATTTGATTAAGTTCTTTTCAGCACAATCCCGAATAAAATGATGCCTTATGTCTATGTGCTTTGTTTTGCTGTGTTTAACTGGATTGTTAGTTATAGCAATTGTAGATTGATTGTCTATCCTAATTGGAGTTTGAGTGTAAGCCAAACTGTAATCCCGCAATTGTTGTTGTATCCACAGAACCTGTGAGCAGCAACATACTCGGCCTCGCACGTTGACACGGCTACCGACGTCTGTTTCTTGCATTGCCTGGATACCAGTCTCCCTCCTAGGAATTGACAACCTCCAGTTGTTGATTTGCGCGTCAAACTGCATCCTCCGTAGTCAGAATCCGTGAACGCTTCCAACTCTAGATCTCCTTCCGCGTGATACCAAAGTCCCAGCTTCGGTTTCGACTTGAGGTATCGTAGAATCCGCTTCACAGCTTTCATATGCATCTCCTTCGGATTAGCTTGAAACCTAGCACAAATACACACAGCAAACATGATGTCAGGTCTTGAAGCAGTTAAATATATAAGTGATCCAATCATGGCCCGATATAATGTCGGATCCACATCGGTATCACTTTCAGTACCCGGTCCGAGATTGTGATTCACTTGAATCGGCGTGCTGAAATGGGCAGTCAGTTTTGTTCCTTCCATCCCGAAGTGTTCCAATATGTCATAGACATACTTCGTCTGATGGATAAACATACCATCCTTCTTCTGGTCAACTTGTAACCCCAAAAAGAAATTTAACTCTCCCATAGCACTCATCTCTAATTTCGACTTCATCACCTTCTCGAAATCTTTGCACATTTGTTCGTCTGATGAACCAAAAATGATATCATGGACGTACACTTGTACCAAGATGAAGTGTTCTCCCTTTCTCTTAACGAACATCGTACTATCTATCCTACCCCTTTCAAACCCATTTTCTAATAAGTGGTTGGATAGAGTCTCATACCACGCCCTTGGTGCCTGATGCAATCCATATAGAGCCTTATCTAAACGATATACTCTATCAGGATATTTTGGATCTCTAAATCCGGGCGGCTGTTCTACGTACACCAGCTCCTTCACTTTTCCATATAGGAAAGCACTCTTAACATCTAGTTGATATACCTTAAAGCCCTTGAAGGAGGCAAAAGCTAGAAACAACCTAATGGCTTCCAGCCTTGCTACTGGCGCAAACACCTCATTGTAATCGATTCCCTCCTCTTGGTTGAAACCCTTTACAACTAGCCTAGCTTTGTTGCGAGTGACTATACCCCGATCGTCTCTTTTGCACTTAAAAACCCATTTGGTTCCTATGGCAACTTCCCCTCGACGTAATGGAACTTACTCCCACACTTCTAGTTTCCTAAACTGCGAAAGTTCTTCCTGCATCGCTTCAACCCAGGAGTTATCCTTAAGTGCCATTTGCACATTCTTAGGCTCTACTTGCGATATGAAACACGAATAGAGACATGTATGATATGCCTCGGAGTCGTTTATCATCGACAACAACACAGTGTTGTTATTCACACTACTCCTAGTCTTCACACCCTCGTTAGGATTTCCTATGATGCTTTCTATAGGATGGTTCTTGTTAATCCTAGAGGTCTCTATCTCGTCAACTCTCAGATTATCTCCTAAGTTAGATCCTATTTCACCTAATGGGGGAACAGCCTCAGATTCTACATTTTCCTCCTCGTGGACATTTTCATCAGAGTTGGAACTTGTTGCCCGAGTCTGATTCTCAGTGGTAGGTGCTTCTGGATCAGCAACTTCTGGAGATCCATCTTCAGTCGCAGTAGGCTCGGATGCGGATTGAAATGTAGTCCTCGGAAAGGTATGACCTTCGTCATTCAGATGTAACGTCGCCATGTCCTTTTCGATTGTACCTGCATTTTCATCCAAAGGAATGTTAAATGACTCAAATAATTTATCATAGTCAAATATCCATTCCGGACCTGTTTGGGGTTCATGTGTATAACTTGTGACTTCAACGTTATACACAATTTCGACTGTACCATTTGTTTTATTAAAAACTCGTTTGTTTGGTGAGTTCGGCACATAACCTACGAAGTATCCTTCGTCAGCCTTTTCACCAAACTTAGGTTGATGTTTTGTTCGCAAAAGAGTGCATGGTACCCCAAACGGTTCGAAGCCAGTTAAATTAGGTGGTCGTTTATTCAAAATTTCATAACAGGTTTTGTTCAAAGATTTGACAGTTAGGACTCGGTTTAAAATATGACATGCGGTATTCACTGCCTCCCCCCAAAACATGGTAGGAAGCTTTGAATCCGACAACATAGTCCTAGCTGCTTCAATCAGTGTCCTGTTTTTACGTTCGGCCACCCCATTTTGTTGAGGCTCATATGGTGCACTAAATTGATGCACTATGCCCTTTGAGAGGCAATATACACCAATTACAGTGTTTTTGAACTCAGTTCCATTATCACTACGTATCCTTTTAACCCGTGTTCCGTAGGAATTCTCCACTTGGTCTAAGAACCCGATGAGCTTGGAAGCCGTCTCGTCCTTTGTACCTAGAAAGAAAACCCAAGAAAATCATGAGTAATCGTTAGTGATAACCAAACAATACCAACTACCTCCTATACTCCTTTTGTTGATTGGTCCGAATAGATCCATATGCAACAAATCGAATGTAGAGGTTATGGAATTCTGAGTCTTGGACTTGTGTGTCTCCTTTATTTCCCGCGAATGATACAAATCCCCGATTCCCACCCTTGAAGTTTGTAAGTAGACTTCTTTCCCCTGTCATGTGCCTGGAGCATCCACTGTCGACGTACCACTTGTTGTTTGGACCTGTGGTAATCTCCTGCACATGAAAGAAAATAGGTTAGTTATCACGGGGAACCCAAGCCATAACTGACTTGGTTATACCATTCTCGTCCACATACTTCAACTCTTTCAAATACCCATCTCGCCTTTCAGGTGACTTGGGTCGTTGAACAGGAGTTTGTTGTGGTGCCGAGTTATGTAAATTCACTCTTTGCCTTTGAGTAGGCATTTGTTGTGGAGCTCTCGAATAATTCCCATTATATTGCATTTCAGATTGTGATCCCTGAGCTCTTACTGGTGTGTGATGCCTTATAGGAGTGTGTGACCTAACCGGAGTGTATGCTCTGCTAGGTGTTGTGCTCCTATATTGTTGTTGAGGTCCAGACCTAGATTGATTTACGACTCTATTCGGTGAATTTGTCCTAACCACTTCTTTTGGTCCAACCTTTACCGATGTTTGTTTCACAACTTGTTTTGTTGCAGCCTGCACAGTTTTCTCGGTACTCTGAGAACTACTAGTGCTCGCCACATTTGTTGAGGGCTTAACAGGTGTTGGCTTCACTGTCTTAGGTGTAACTTCGGTTTTCCTAAGCGGACAGTTAGAAGCAACATGCCCCTTTTCATGACATCTGAAGCAGGACATCTTATCTATGGACTTCTTGTGTGTGCCCTTAGACTTAAGTGTCTCACTAGTGTCTTGGTCCTTTTGAACATCTATTGCGACTGGCTCATCGTCCTGATCATTAAAATCAATTTTATGTTTTCCTGCAGGTGTTTCACTGGAGGAAGAAACAAATTTGACTTTCTTAAACTTGACGGTTGTGTCAGTCACCTTAGGTGTATTTTCTACTACAGGCTCAGACATAGGTGCATGTATGTCCTCTAAGTCTACTGATTTGTCAGTTTTCTCCTGAGGTTGAGGCACGTAGTTTGCATTAAAAGGTGGAGGAATTTCATGAAATCCTAGACCTACAGGCTTTTTAGATTGACGTTGAGCATCTAAAACTTTCCCAAGGTTCAGGCTTGAATTCCTAAACTTCTCTAGCTTACTATTGGCCTCTGCTACCTTTACCTTTGTTTCAGCTAGCTCTATGTCTTTGTCCTTAAGATTTTTGGTCAAGGCCTCTACATGCTCATACATAAGCTCTAACCTAACACACTGCTCACTCAATTTGTCTTTCAGAACTATTACATCTTGAGCATCAGCCTTAAGTTTTTCCTTAAGATCTTGCTTAATGTCATTTAGGCTAGCGTTATCAGCCTTTAAAGACTCATTTTGAGCAGTTATGGTTTTATGTGATTCTAAGACTAGATTTAACCTATCATTAGAAGTAACACATAACAAGCATAATTCATGAAAAAGAGAGTAAGTCAGACTAACCTTTGTGTGGTCGGATTCCACGTTGGCCATTTGAGCGGCAAACTCCAGAAGTGTCTGATCATTCGTCTTCTCCACCCACATCGGACTGTTGTCCCTTGTGGTCTGCTCTTCCCCTTCACATCCATTCTCCGTGACTTCAGCCATAAAAGCCCGAGCATTTGATTCCGGATGTGAACTCCAGTCGTAAGTACCATCCAGCTGTTTGTCTGATGTGACATTTGATAGTAGACCAGCTAGATTGGCTTGACCGGCAGATGAACTCGGAAGGTATCGTTGTTGAGACTGATTCTGAAACTGTCCATGATGCTGGTTTTGCCCTTGGTATGTATCTACCTTCGGTCTCTGACATTCTCTGGCGAAGTGTCCCAGACCTTGACAATTGTAGTACTTGACCTTGGACTTATCAAATCCAATCCCCTTATTATTCATTGTAAAATATTCTCCCAGTTCGTTTGATGAATCTTTTAACCCGTTGGGTTACCATGGCCAGTTGCCATTTAAGGTCCATCTCCTCAAGATCGTCAGGGTCGACCTGATCATAGTCTTCATCCCAGAGAGCAGGATCGTTAATTTTCCCCTGAACGCAGTTCCCGTATGCAGCCACAAATGAAGCAAGTAGGTTCAAATGTTCTTCGGCTGATTTTGCGCTCATGGGCATCTTAGAGTAGCCCTGAGATGTTGATGCCTGTTGTACTTGAGGCTGCGGTTCTTCCGATCTTCCTAATCCTAAGAACGCTCTATTAAGTGTGTCATCAGACTCTGCTGGTGACGACGACGTTTCTCCGGTGAAAAACGCTGTAGCAGTCTTCAGATCAGCTGTTGCTGAAGGTTTTGTTGATCTTCCAAAATACATCGCTGGATTCTGGACTTGTTCGTAATCCGTTTCGGCCTTCAGTAGCTCGAAATGATAAGCTCGCAACGTTCCCACAATATCCTCCAAAGATTGGGTATAATACTTGTTTTCATTAAACTTGATCATTGCCACATACATTGTCCATTTGGCTGGTAAGGCATCAAGAAGCTTATTGTTCTTCTCAGTGTCATTATACCCAATCCCGTGGCTTTCAAGCTTCGTCAATAGATGATAAAAGCGGGTGATGGTATCATCCAGCTGTTCATCCTTTAACGCCTTGAAAATTGCAAACTGTTGTTTCAACAGCTCCATACGCTTTCTTCGAACCCTTGGATTACCCTCACATCTCTTTTCCAGTGACTCCCAAAGTTCCTTAGATGTCTTCTGAGTCCGGAATGTGTGTAGTATATCCTGAGGCAACGCCATTCGAATTATCGAGAAAGCTCTATTCTCGGCTTCATAAAGTTTCTTATCATCTTCCTTCATCATCTGATATGATAAAACTCTCTGACGGCCTTCAACTTCAGAAATTGGTGGAATGTATCCTTCGTCAATACATACCCACATGCGCATGTCATTGAAACGGACAAAATCGGCAAACCGATCTTTCCACCAATAGTAATCCTCGAGTTTCATCAGCTTAGGCGGAGTGTTTGCCTTCCCGACCTCGTGATCCATTTCCAGGAATTTTTGAAGATTTGACATCTTTTCGAAAGTAATTGAATTGAACTTAATTAATTTAATTCGAAACTAATTTGAGTTAATTCTTTCGAATCGAGGTTGATTCGAATATAATTAAATTTCAATTTATTTGGGATTAAATTCGAATAAGTTTTGAAAGTCAATTAAATTCGAAACTAATGACAGATTCGAAAAGTCCCTAAACACGATGGTCAAGGCAAACTCGAACAATAGATTCGAAGCCCTATTCGACTCTAGACCAAATTCGAAACAAACTCGAATGTCAGCAGACTCGAGAACCTATTCGAAACTAGCACCGACTCGAATCAAACTCGAAACAAACTTTATCAAACTCGAGAGGAGCGGATTTTGGTTAGACTCGAGACTAAGAATAACCCTAATTACTCTTAACAGATTCGAGCACCGTGTGACACCCTTGCCACAACAACCACCATTAACAAGACACCCAGGATTAATCACCAATACATCAATTACATAATGATCTGATTACTTAATTAAAGTGCGGAAGCAATTAAAGTACCAAAATAAAGTATTACAACAGTTTCAAATTACTCTACAGTGCTACAAAGGTTACATGTCTATATCTAAAAACTTCCATTACATTACATTATCCCAAATTTATTACAACAATAAACTCAACAATTAAGTTACCAAATAAGCAACTGAGTCTTCAATTCACTTCAAACAACAACCTAGCTAGATGGTCCCGCAGCTGATTTTCCTTTTCCTGTAAAAACTACAACAACTAAAACGTAAGCGAATGCTTAGTGAATACATAGATTGCGCATTTTATAAATTTTTATGAAGCCTAAGGATAACACAGATGACCAACATCGGATATCCTCTTCGTACACAAAGTACGGACCAGAGCCGCAGCCCCTTCGAGCTCACAGCTCGGCATTTAAACATACCATCTGAGACAAACGTACGATCGGGGATGACATACTGCCTACCGGGCCTAAGCCAGGAGGATCGCTCCAGGTCCATAGCACAGTAAACATCAGAGTACGCATGCAGACACCGCCGGCCATCACTAGATGCACAACAATGAACGGACATGTCAACACTTAAATGTGCAATCTGAATTCTACGCAAGTTGTAGGATTCCAATAACAAATGAAGCCACGTCTCAGCAGGCAAGCTAACAGAAAAACACGATATAACCAATGCGAATCTAACTGTACTCACATGGTGCGTTATTGAACTTTGAAAAAAACAATTTTATTTTTTTCTCTTCTCGCTGTCCCCGGCTATCAACCCAGTCCCCCAACCCATGTGGGTTAACAACCCACAAGGGTACCCGTACTCAGTTGTACAACATATCGTGTCAATAACTGTTTAAATTCACACAAAACTTAATTTTTTTATCTTCATACTTATTGCACAGTTTGGTCCCCCTTTTCGGATCTATGTCGAATTCGGACCCCACCCGACTTCGGATCCCAGTTCGGTCCAATTACTTCTCAATTCGCGTCACACATATATATAGTCCAAATTCGGATCTTTGTAACTTGGCACCATTTACCCATTAGGGACTAACAAGATTCGAAGCACATAGCATTCGAAACATATAATAATGGACCATATAGTTCGGACCATATCCAATTCGGTCCCAAACCGAATTCGGACACCCCATCCGAGATTCAAACAACTTCGCTATTTTGCCATTTTGATTGCATACATTTCGGATCACATGTTAGATTCTAATCTATACTAGATTCGAATGGTTCCAGATTCGAAGACCCTAACAGATTCGAAATCTAACAGATTCGAACAATCCGAATTCGCTCATTCGAATCTGTTCTTGAATTCCGACCATTTTTCCAGATTGTAAATCTAAGTCATTTTTCCTTGTTTATCCATACATGGCACATAAACTATACCCATAAATACACTATTTCAAGCATTATAACACTAATACTAAATGTTTTTATACCAAATTTACACCCCTTTTTAACCATTTTCATCATTTTCGACCACACACACTAAAACACACACTAATTTCCGAAATCATACTCCAGGTCGAATTCAGAAGCTGAATTTAATATATAGCATCTTATTACACTCGATTTCAACTAATCACCCACAGATCATACATGCATTAACATTTCGCATCACCAAAATCTAAAATTTCGGTCTATATAAAAACGACCCAAAAAACTCTTAAATTCGAACGAGTTCAAGAAATATTTACTCAATTCGTCAAATTGCGATGTTTAGTTCCTTGAATACCAAGTAAATCTGATTTTCAGCTTCAAATATCAAACTTTTGATAATCTCAATATTTTAGAGAGAGAGAGCGCCGAGAGGGAGAGAGCGTTTTAGTGAGAGAGTGAGAATAAGTTCAAAATGGAGTTGAAATCAAACTATCTTCCCCCCTTTATTCCAAATTTCCGATTTGACCCATTCAACCTCTCAACTTATCGGTTCCAGTTTAAAATACTGATTTTATAAAATCAAGAAGTTTAGCTGAGTGTATTTTTCTGAAATTTAATAATTCTAAATTTCCATAATATGCAATCACCTTGATACTCAGGCCCAATTATAGTACCAATTGATAATGCAAATACATAGGTCAACGGAAAGGATCAATAGGGAAACGTAAGAACTTGAAAGACAATGAATTTACATACGAGGAGTTACAGACATGGGCTCCACACACTCCACTTCGTCTCGCAGTTACTAGATTCAAAACAGTTTCGGATACTTTTTTTAATATTTCCGCCCTATGTCTCCCTCGTATGCGTCTACTCCTTGGGATGCTTCCACACGTATCATACTATTTTAATATCTTTGTTCCTTATTCTTCATACACGTATTCATAATTATTCCGACTTTTCAACATATACTAACCCTTTAGATTTCTCATTCATATCATCAGCCTAATCTTCATTCCGTGTGCAGATTAATAAAGATTTCTTCATTGAAATACCAGGTGCTATTCGACATTTCCTTAAAAATTCTAAATGAGAATAACAGATTCCTAACTTTTCTGTTCTTCTGCAATGAACCACACTCACCTAAGTGCCCAAAATTTTTATCCATCTTTTCCAAAACAAGTAGTACACCTCATCGGCTGCTACTAACAATTATACTTAACGTTTCCTCAAAACTGATGGTTTAGGTGTCTCATCATATATCTCCGATGTGTAATCGTCCCATTCATTCTGCTCTTCTATCAGTTGTCAGTAAGTGTATCATAGCTATATGATGTGTTTAATCCACTTATAACACCAAACAAGCAGTTGCAATGAAAACAACTCTTCTATCAACATAATCGAGTCTAGAATACTAAAAACAATATTAATACACCTTTCCCACGTACATCTGTGCAAAATCTTTCAATATAAACTTCTTGAGTCTGGTCTATAAAATCTACTGAATAATCAAGTTGTATAAAATCTACCAATCGTAGGAAAACTCCTTAAATCTGTACTCTACTGCGCACAGATCCAAATTCTCAATCATTCCTCTTTTAAAAAGAATCCTTCGAGATCCCTTCCAGAACTCACATACCACAAATTTTAATCTATGTAATCAAAATTCCACGCTTTTGACATTAACTTAAACTTATACCCGCATTGTTATCAACTCAATTACAATTACCGATTCCCCCATATTGCTATCCAAATCTCTATTCATGATGTTCATAAAAACGGGTTGGCGGTGTTAATTAATCAAAATATCGTGACCAGCGACTCGTAGTGCTCATAAATATTCCTGAAAGCCCCAATCTTCAGTTACATTCCTCTTCGGACCTCAACTAATTCCTAATCCCATTCGTATGAGATTAATCTTAGAAAAATTAATTAGCTCTCATGCAGCTCATGAATAAACCTCCATTTATCGGCAGCGGATTATTTATTTTTATAGTCAATTTGTTCAAACCACTTTAATCTATGACATTCAGTAAGATACAAAACAGTACGTAATACACAAAATTTTGGAGAAGCTCCAGCGATCAAGTCAATACCAACTTTTCACTTGTCTTTCAGGTGCCCACCACCGACAAAGTCTTCCAACCACATTTATGGAAAAAATTTGGGACAACAGGCGCATGGCCACAGTTCTCTCTTCAATCTGGTATCAATAGCATTACCATACACGACTCACGGACCCTAATCCAAGCAGCTTCGCGACCTAACAATCATCATTAGACATTGATCCCCCCTTCTCCAATACTCAAAATATAAAACGAAGATCTTTCTCGCTACGTCAAAACACAATTCTTTATTCGGACGAAGTTATCTTTATTCTTTCCTTCATTGCAAAACTACATGGTCTTGGTCACCTATATTTATAAATCTTTCTAATATCGTATCAACTCACCGATATCTATTGAAATCAAGTCAGGATGAGTACTACCTCTCAATCACTATTCATCATGATTACACATGATTCTACGTTAACTAATGTGTTACTTAACAATTTCAAACACAAACATCACTCACAATATCACTTAGTCCAAACGACACATGATTGCATAAATGCGTAGTTCGATTTAATTAATTGGCACCGAATTTAAACAACACTCAGGACCACCTCCGAATTTTTTAGATTCCGATCGTAGTATTAGACCTTCTTTACGGTATAAGAAATTTCATTACTGTCCAAAGTCTCTTTAACTTTTTATGATCAATTATCATATCAATAAGTATACTCATCCTCAAGTAGCATTATATTCCTTTTTGACATTGTCATTCTTATGTATAACGTCGGACATTTCTATTATTTATCACGTTACATTCACTAAATGATCATCGGAGTAAAGATCCAAATTTGAAGATACATCTTAATTTTTATAAGGTGCTACTCTGATATAGGTATTCTACACTCGGCTAATGTGTTACTAAGTATCTTCTATGTCCAAAATCTCGCCAGTAACTTAAACAGCGCATGACTGATCGTTTGTTCAAAACAGTAACACAAAGGATTGTTGATTCAGATTAAACATCATCTATTGCAAGCATAAATTTAACTTATATAGTACCCGCATCCACCTCCGGGTTTCCCTCGCTTCTCACGGTACTCTGAAATGCATAGTCTGTCCCCTTTTTGGCTGGTTCCGGCCGGTTGAGAACCACACTTGTCCTTCAAATGATCGAGTCAACGTATGGAGCAGCCGCGCTGATCGTTCCTTCTGCAATTCCTACTGTAGTGTCCCCTATACACACACTTATGGCAGGCATCCGATCTTCTTGTGTGGGCATTCACTTTGGTAGTGGCCCAATTCTCCAAGTTAAAAACATGCACGAGCATGGACAGGAGAACTAGACTGACGACGATACGGAGTGGTGGCGAAGTACTGTGATGCTCGTGCGAACCAGATAGCCTCTCTTCACGGTGACGTTCGGCGGTGAAGGTTGCGTTTTTTTTGGGGGTTAGTGAAGCAGCATCAGCGACACCCTCACATTATCTGACATAATCAGGAATCTGTTCTACTTTCCTTGCAGCTTCCAGCAGACTAGCAAACGTGGGGTAAAGTACGTTGCTCATCACCCTTCGGATTTCAAATCGAGACCAACCTCAAAATCGAGTAAACTTTTCTTTCTTCTGTAATCAACCTGATGAGGCGCAAATAAAACTCTAGCCTCGTTGAACTCTACTGCATTTGGGAACACAGACTTCGTCCCTGATATTAGTGTCATGAACTTAGCTTCTAGTCTTCCGGCGTTCATCGGCTCCGGGCAGTATGATGAGGCAAAATTTTCAGTAAACTCAGCCAATGTCATTCTAAAAACCTTCTCAATTGTTAAGGATTCACCATTGCTTCCCACACATTACTGGTCCTTTGGTGCACATAGCCAGTAGCGAACCGGACCCCATGTCCTTCTCAGCACAATCACTGATTCGGAATGTCCGTTCTTTGGTTGTTCTCCATTCCAGAGAAGCAACAGCATCATCGAGTCATTA